>VZTJ01003632.1:92022-153952 GCA_013397795.1 Orthonyx spaldingii
AAAAAAAAAAAAAAAAAAAAAAAAAAAAAGTGCTGCATGGCTCGCATGGATACAACGCACCCCAGGGACGCTCCAGCCCCCGACTGGAAGCAGCGTCTAGTTCACACCATCATCCCTCTTACCTGATAAGTCCCTTCGTATCAAACCTTCTATATACAAAATACAGTATAATAATAAAAAGTGCCATTTCGCCAGTTTTTTTTGTGTGATCAATAGGCAGTAGAGATCGTACTTTTACCGTGGAAAAAAAATTGTAAAGATTTTATTTAAGACATAGTTGCATGAATATTCTCATTGGATTTTTAATTTTTATTTTTATTTTTTAGGTGGGAATTACTTTGCTGGGAGAGATTTGCTTTGTTGGTAGTGGGTTGTGTTTCGTTTTTCGGGGGAGGTGGGGAGGGTAGGCTTTGGTTTTGGTTTCTCTCCTTTTTCAATATACATATTCAGTATTGCCTTTCCATCTGAATGTAAAAATTAGTACCCTTGATTTTTATTATGGTAACAGTGTAAACACACAAAAAAAAATCTAAGGCAGTTAAGCATGACCAATTAATGTCACTCTAGCGCTTAGGCTGCAAAGTTTAATGGTAGAAAATTCTGTGCTGTTGTAAATCTTACTATAACTTGAGGAAAACAGAACTGAGGAAGCAAGTGAAACTTACTAATTCTATTCGAGGATTTTATAATGGCATATTTTTTCAGTATTAAAGTGAAAATGTTTTCAACTCCGGGTCCTTACCATTTTTCCAGCATCCAATTCCTGTAAACGGGTTACTTGGGTTTAGGGGACAGAGCCTCCTTTCAGTGCTCTGTGTGTGTTTCTCTCCCTCCCTCCCTCCCTCTCTTTCCCTCCCTTCCTCTCTTTCCCTCCCTTCCTCTTTCTCAGTCATTCACAGGCAGAGGCACAAACACCCTTCCTTCCCCCCTTTCCCAATGTAAATAACACACAGAAGTTTCCTGCCTGCCTCCTCCCCTCCCCTCTCCCCTCCTCCCTCCCTTCGCCTCCTTTTTTTTTTTTTTTTCATAACGAGGCAGTGAATCCCTTTATTAATACTGTGAATCTCTCCCTGCTGCCGCTGCTGTCACCGCCCCTGCTGCACACACTGCAGATATATTAGGGATGTTAGCTGGAATTTGCTTAAAGTGCCTCTGCCCAGCTTGGTCTCATTAAGCTGGAGCCGAATTTCAGCAGCCAGCATTCCTGCCCGGGAGCCTCTTGCCCGCTGGGGCAGCTGCGGGCGGCCGGGCTCCAGCAGCTGCCGCAAGCGGGAAAAGGAATTAGTGCGCAGTGATATTCCCTTTCCTGCACTGGGTACCTCCACCCTTTGATATTAAAAGCTGAAAAAAACACGGTGAAACGCTTCAGTTGGACTTCAGGCAGCTCGCGTTTGATCCCATTCCTGTACGGGAAAGTGCCCCTAAACTCAGTCAAACCTGAAAGGCGAAAGTCTCTGCAAACCACTTGTAACTCACAGCTCAAGTCCCAGTGGAGATATGGAGAATTTCAGTCACGTTGCTCCTGGCTTTCTCCAGGCAGAGAATCTTTTTAAAGAGTAAAACACTGTAAGGGACTTGCTAAACTTCAAATACCGATTTGGTTTCTTTATAGAAAGTGCCCACCTTTGGGATCTATGAGAAGAAAACAGATATACATACACATTACAATAGGTACGCTCTTCAAAATGAGGCAGAAGCCTGATCCCAGGTATTCATGAAGTAACAAACATGGGGAATATATCATTCCTCCAGAATCCTTTATCACTGTGGAAAAATCTGCAGTCTCCTAGAAAATACCTTCAAGTTTGGTTGTGCAGCTCTGAAAATGGCATGGCCTGCTTAACTGTACAAGCCATTCCTATTTCAAGGTCTCTTCTTCATTCCACCTTGCTGCTTCGTTAGACAGATTGTTCTGCCAGGACACTCTGTGTAAGACGAAGTGATGGCAGTAGAGGCACTAGTTTGCCATTGTGCAATCTACTGTTGAGCAGTTTGAGAAGAAAAAGTGAATGCACTTACATGTAAGCCAGTATTTCTGTCCTTAGGAGGCCATCAAATTCAGCTTAGAAATACTCCAAAACAACCTGTATAAGCTAGTGCACCCTTAGAAGACTGCCTAAGTCTAGCTGCCTGTTCTGTGATATTGTAGTGACAAGACTGAGTAAATGAGAAAATTAAGAATACATCCCATGTTAAAAAGACTAATAATTACATTAGGAGCACTGTAATGGAAGTTAAGATAAAACACATAATAAATTAAAATGTCAAATCACTGACTGAGATCAGACACATATGCATTTTAGAGAATATAATGCTAAATATGTAATTTTAATTTGTCTTCATTGAAAAGTAGCACAAAGTTGCAAATTTGCTCATTTAGCTTCATAAAAATGCTAGTTCATTGGCATACCTAAACAGAAATATCAGTTCAATTGAAATGTTGAAGACATGTATAGATCACCCTGTTTTTAGGTTGTGAGGAAATAACAAAATGAAAATTTTCTGATTCTAACATTCACAGGATTCTTTCTTCTGTCTTGCAGACACTTGCCCTTAAGACACATAGATCAACCAACTCTGAGATGATGTAATATTTACCAGGCCTTGAATTACAATGCTTATCTGATTTACATGTTTAGCATTTCCATGATTATATTTATTAAAACAAAACACTCAACAAAAAAGAAACATAAGAGAAAGAAAAGGGATTATTGAGGATGTTTTGAAGAGGAGCAAAGTGCAAATATATTAAATATGTTAAGTTATATTGCATTAGCAACAATAACCAAGAAGTAAATGTTTTATTTGCTGATAAAGACTGTCATGATAATATTTCTAATGTTGCAAGCGTATAAAATATCCATACTGTGTCATAATGTGCATTTTTTCCTGCTAACTTAAGAATCTCATAACTTCAAGCATAGTATATATCACATTAAGTTACCTATTGCTTAATCATCACAGCAAAGACATTTCTGTTCTTTCAGGAAAGGCAGAAAAGGAACAGGTATATTATTTAGTTAGTTACAAAAAGGTTGTTTGTGGTTTGTTTTTATTTCTGCAAACACTTCAACTAAGAATAGCCTAGAATTTAAACTGTTGCCATAGAAATCTATGCCTTTGTACATGGTAGCCTCCTGCATGCCATTGCAGAAGACTGAATGGAACTCTAGAAGCAACCTGAGAAAATTTTAAATTCATACCCAGAGGTGATGTGTATCCTTTAGTGCAAAAGTCTGCTGTTGGAACTGCACAGAAATGTGTTATTATGTTGCTTTACTAAACTTATCGGCTGTGTCAGGTTATTTTATAACTTCAGTGCAGTTGTATTGAAAATACAGTTTTAGATCTGCTTGCACACTAAGTGATGTAATCTTTGAGGGGGTTTATTGTTTGGTTTGAGTTGGAGTTTTTTCTTAGTTATTTTGTATTTAGTTTTGGGGTTTTTTTAGCAAGAGCAGGGAGGAGGGGGAGGGGGAGGTTAGGGGAACCGATGTTATCTGATGCAGGAGAAAAGGCTTTGTGAACTGGTCTTTAGCTAGAAGAGCCATGAACTACACGAGGTGAACATTTCACACCTTTTTTAAGCTGGTGGCAAAACTGATTAGGGTGAATATTAGGACAGAAAAAGTCTGAAAAATGCTTGTCCTACCCAACAGAGTAATTTCTACCTTCCATTATCCATGAAACGATATGTAGGTCTCACACATATGAAAGTTTCCTAAAGACAAGTAGCTCTTAAAAAAGTGACAAATTCTTTCCCTTTGTATTTTTGTCAGTGGCTTCTTAAGTTGTAAAAGAGAGCAGGAATTTGTTTGAGATTAAATGGAAGACCTTAAAATTGCTCTTTTTGTTTTCTGTGCAACCTCCTCCAAGACAAGACAACATCTGGGGGCTTTCTTGGAAAATACTGCACCAGATATATTCAAATCATTAACACCTTTGTTTTTTCTTATATTTGGAGTTTGAATCTGCATGGCAGTTGTTTTATTCTATACCTAACTCTGTAGTTTTTTGTACTATTTGAATCAGTCAGAGAGGTTTTGCCTACATTTTTATTTACATGTAATAAAAAATAGGCACTCTTAGATATTAAAGGATCTCATTAGGTAGATCCTTCTGGTATTTAGCAAAGTTCCCATAGACATATACAAGAACGATGGGAAGGAGGACTTCTGCGTCTGAATATTATTCAATGTTTTTGCGCAGTTCAGATTTGTGGGACTTTTCTGTGGTTTATGAAACAGAAATTTCCAGGCATTGGGCAAGACTTCTGAGTATTTCGCTACTGCACAAATGCCTTTTTTGGTATTTGAGAACAAGTCAGAGGGCAAAGAATTAATATGTTTTGTTGGTAAGCTACGATTGTCCTAATATCATGCAGAAATTTGTGTAATGTGTTTAGAATTATTAAACTGTTTAAACTGTGTTAGAAGTATGGACTCAACCAATCAAAATCACAAAAATCATTTTGTTTTACTCAGTTTTCCCCAGAGGAATATTAGCACTGGAAAAAATGTGGACTAAAAATGTTGCAAATGTATTATATTAAACTACATTCTTTATGATTATATTTAGCAATGGTACCTTAATGGGTTAACGTGTAACAGAATATGATATTTAATATAATATCTGTGAGTTTCAGGAACCTTTTTAATTTTATCTTTTTGGGTTAAGAAATATAAATGAAATCTATCAGTATTACTTCTCCAAGATTAATTACCAGGTCATATTATCATACTGAATTGTTCCATTTACTAGCTAAGTTTTCTGAATCAATTTCTGTGTATACTTCTTATATACATTCTTCAGTCAGGTGAGAGAGGAACAAAGCCAACAGAAAGTTCCCTGGAAGAAAATAGTAGTCTCTTACATCATGCACTTGAAGACTAAGATCGAAAATTCTTAGCAATGAATGGACAGAAAAAGCCCGTTGTAGAACACACTGAGTTGACTCTAGGTGAATGATTGCTACCGTTATTTTACTGGTATGAGTGGCACAAAATACTCCTTTTGGCAAAAAGCACTGGCTCCACAGAAACATTGGTACCATCAGAATTTCTCAGTACTTCTCCCTTTCCATTAGGTCATCACATTGATTCTCCTCAGCTAGTTTCCAGCTAAGCCACTGGAACAAATTCTATTAATGACTTTTGATGATGTCATGATCATTCAGACAGACCCCTCAAGCTTTGGTCTCAAATCATGTCTAACCATGGGTTGTCATGTTTAGTTTGTGTTACTTTAAATTCTGAATTAATTGCATCTCCTGCAAGTGGGAATTTTAGCAAACAGGACACACTAAAGCATGACTCGAGGAAAACAAAAGAATGTGAAGATAATGGTTCTTTTTAATTTAATTTGGATTCAAATAGTAAAGATGGGCTGCTATAATGTAGAACATCTATGAAGAAATTAAAAAGCATTACAATCTGATGGAGAAAATTAGGGAATATTACTCATATTCTGGATTACTACCTGACCTGGAATTAGCCAGATATCTTTCTCACTTAGTTTGATGGGCTTGAATGAGCTGCCCTAAAAGTCAGTAGTGTCCTAAGAGGTGTCCTGGAGTATCTGAGGTGTGTGCACGAGACTGATAGACACAAAAGGAGAACTAGGGCACATTCAAGTATTTCTGGAGTGGTATCTGGGCTCTAGGATACGTTAGGGCATTTGAAATAAGAGTCGACAGCCATGTGGAAACAACTGAATTGAATTCTTGATCTACCCTGAGAACCTGGTGGGTTGGTTCACTTGATACACATAAGTATTTTGAAATATCTTGATTAATATAAGTAATTTGAAATATCTTGGTGTCTGACATGCTGACAGAAAAGACTCAAGGCTTGTAGGGCGTATAATCAGCTGGGGCCCAGGCAAGGTACTTTAAGATACCACAAATAGCACTGCATGTCTATGGACAGGCAGAGGAGTTGAATCCTAAATGTAGATCAGCTACATACACCTGTGCTGCAGATAATTAAATGCATTTGACAATTAAACCAAACCTTTGAAACTACATTAAATAAATTATATCAGAGATGGTTTGCTGAGACATGGCAATTTTTAAAGGATGACTGTTATTTTTAGAGGTTATCAATAGAGGCCACATACACACCAAACATTATTTCCATCTGTTTTCCTAACTTGGATTTTATTTTTGCATTTTCAGATTGCTAGCTCTTTGACTTTTGGATTGCATCCTAATGGTTGCTTTTGGATGGTACTACTATTTTAGCCAGTGCCTTTAGAAATTGCTATAGTACGTAATAACTATAATAGTAATTTCAGAAAGTAATATAGGGCTCAGGAAACAAAAACGTAACAATAACAAAAAAAATTCCTGACAGTTATTGCTGATACCATAATAATAAATAACGGGTTCCTGGGTCAAGCTTGAAATATAAACGAGGAATACAATACTCCAGGGTTATAGTCATTATTGAAGTCGTTTAGCTCATCACAATGAAAGAGAAATGCTACAAATGGATGAGAAAATGCAGTGGAAAGTGTTTCAGAAAAAAGAAAGTCTGGTTTATGAAAATAAAGTGCAAAACTGTTAAGTGGTTTGTCACAGGAGGTTTGAAAAGGGAAAAATATAATTTAATTATGGACATACAGTAACAACTTATTCACATGAGAGATCTTTAAGGGAAGACAGATGGTAGGAAAGATTTAAGTGCAGGATGTAGAATATGTAGCTAGACTCTAGAGACTGTTACTCAATTGCCCAGGATAAATATGGGACAACAAAGTTGGCAGTATTTTGTGCTGGGCACCTTGCAAGCAATATGGACTTCTAGACAGAAGTGCCAGAACTCAGTTTGGGCACAAATGGGGAGACTGAAAGTATAAAAACAGTATGGGATTTTTTCCCACTGTTGCAGTTTGTGAAGCAATAGTTTCAAAAGGAGTTAATTTGTTCATAAAGGTTATTTTTTTGAGGTGTCTTTATTGTGGAATTGTCTCTATTTTAGCTTGTTAAGGAAATATTGACAAACAGGGTAGTGAAGATCATGGTAGTTGAGAGAAAAGTGTGTATATGAAATCATTATCCTTTCCTGGAAGAATTCCCCAAAAAGCTAGGTCAATGGATACCTCTAAACCACCAACATAGAAACAATTTTCTACATTTTTGGGTGCATTTTCACTGTTGCAACAACCTTAGGTCCCTACCAGAAATTGTGTTCTTCCCTATGATACTATGTGTTGCAGGGAATAATAATATTAATAGCAGTAAAAATAATGAAGATATCTTTTACATTTAAGTGTTTTCTTGTTTGAGGTTTTATTTGTTTGTTTGTTTGTTTGTTTGTTTTCTCTCTGCCTTTTTATTTTTAATTTTTTTTTGTGCTTTAGTTTAGATATACATATTTTTTTAATGTAAGAACATGATACAGAAACAAAACATGACGGTGTAAGGATGAACAAAAAGAATGCACTAAATACAGTGTTAGCCCCTGCAGATTTGCTGAAGTTATTCAGAAAGAACTGCTGGTCTGAGCAACAGAGTGAAAGATGTTACTGACATTGGCCAAGAGTGCCCATGGGAAAAAGAAGCACTTACATTTTTGAAAGGTCTTTCTGTGACTGTGCTGCTATTAGTGAAAGATGATCTTAACTAACTAAAATTTTAGTATAAGACAATACTCCTCTGCAAGTAAATAAATGAGAATGTATATTTAGAATAATGATTAGACCATTGATTTGGCAATAAGACAGTATTGAAATTAAGCTAAGAAGGAAGGGGTTCTTGTTACAGACCCATGAATTGCTGTCTGCCCAAACTTATTAGCTCAGCTGCAGACATGTATATTAAATTAAGCCCATTTGTCCCTTGAATAAATTCATAGCATTCATAAGTTCCAATCCGAATAATAAATTCAAGGATTCTTAACTGCAGTCTTACTGTACCTGAGCATGTCCATTATGTTACAAGGATGAATTAGGAATGGAACAAAAGTGAAGACAAAAATTTATTAATGAGGCTTAGAAATAGGTTGCGTATTTTAAAGGATCAGTTCTGGTTAGAAATGTTACATCATTAGCAGAGTTCTGGTCAGATAATGTAATATAGTTGATCTACATGTATCTTATTTCTATAGATGCTTTTGTGAAAGCAATAAATTTCTAATTATGAAACAAAAAAACTTAGGGTAAAGACATTTAGTAAAGAATATTAAATTTAAGATAATTGCTACAGAAGCGTTGATACTACTAGTATTAATGGAACCATAATCACATCTAGTATGATACAGAAAGTAAATGGAAATTACCAAAATATATGTTTCATTAGAACATTTATTTTTGTAGACAAAATCCCATTCATTGTAAGTTTCTGTAGTTTTCAGTGAATTAATAAGGTTTTTCCAAATGTCAGGGTTTACTAAAATAGGAAAAACTACTCTTGCAGGGAGAAAAAAGCCAGCTGTAAGTCCCTCTTCTGTCCGGATTTATGAACAATCAATGCAGGATCAAATTTTCAAACAATAGTGGAAGAAGAAGAAAACTTAGAAAACATAATCGTGTGACATAGATCCTTTTGCATGAGACTGAGCGTCCCATAACTCTCTGCCTGGAACAGGATCCTTTATTATGCTAAATTAACAAAACCAGAACGTGAGTAAACTCAGACACTGCAGCTATAATCCATACTTGATAACCTATAATGGAGAATTCCTTCTGAGTAACTGTTATATCATAACTTAGCTCTTTTTCGTAGTTCTCAACTAGCTCTGTCCAAGACAAAATTGCTACAGAAGGGACAAGCCCTTGGCAATGTGAACATGAGCCAATTTGTACTTGGAGGTGGTGACTATGATTTAATTCTGTTTCTTGATCATTTAGAAGTGTGAATATCTACAGTGCATCTCCTGTGGTCTCAGCATTTGGTCCAGAGATTTGTAGATGGGCTTAAAAACTGTAGGTTTTGTTGTTGTTTCCCTTTCTGCTTTCTTTAGTTTATTGTGTAATTCCTTCTCAGAAATCTTGTTGGATTTCTAGAGCAACCTTTGATGTCCCTGCCTTTTGCTCTGACTGACATTAGACAAGCAGACTAGAATATACCAATGAGAATTTTTATTTCATTAAATATTTTAACTTTTTTTTTTTTTTTTCCCATGTATAGTAATACACTATGTTAAAACTACTAGATTGGTATGTTGCCTTAATTTAAATTGCTGTAGTTATGATCAATGGCATTCATGTATAATTCTGTCCTTCTTGAACTCGAGGCAGATGTTTGGAACTGGATTTTAAAAAGGGTTTCAATATCATTTGAGATGTGCCTGCTTAGATGGAATTTAAGGCATCCTGGGATACCTGAGATTTTTGTCCAGGGTTAATACATTTTCTATTCTGAACTGGCAGCTGGAATTCAGGCAAGATCCTTTAGCATACCTTAAGTGTTACAGATGATTATGTTAAAGCCTCTTAAGTGTTCCCTAGCTGAAACATAACAGCTGTATTGTGAGCACATGAATTTACACATCTCAGTCTGTAACTGAATTGTGGCTTCTAAGGTTGGGTGAGCTAAATCACAGCTAAGCTATTTGACTTTTATATTGCTAGACATAAGTGTGATGAATCTCACACTTGTGAATAACATCCTCAGGATGGAACTTTCAATTAAAAATAAGAACACACATATAAAAAAAGGCAACCGAAAAGTATCCTTCAAATATTTTTTCCACTGTCAAATCACATTTTATTAAAAGAAAACCAAAACATTACAAAAAACACACATAAGTTTTTATTTTTAGTAATGTGTACTCTAGTACTAGGACACAGACAGATATATATTTGCTTTTAAATTTTTGCACCAAGTTAATATTCAATCTTACATTACTTCAAATCAAAATGTAGGATAATATCCTAGTAACAACAATGACAATAAAAATGAAGCTTTTTTGTTTCAGACCTTTTCTTCCTGCTTCCCAAAAGTGTTTTTTTATTGGCTTCAGAAGGACATCCTCAATTCAGTATCACAGCAATACATCAGAATAAACCAAAGAATATCAGCCAATTTACTTTCAATATATCATAATACACTAATTATGAAATAAAATAAAAAGATATGTAATATGGCCTCCAATAAACACGTAATTTTTTTTTTTGTTTTACTAATGTCAGTCCAAAAAACATCAATAAATACAGGAGAAAGATGACAGTAACTAAATCCAACTCCTTAGAAAAGTAGTCCTAATAATTAATTCAGTTGTGACTGACAGTTAGAAGCCACGGACTTTGCTGTAGTATCTGAGTTTGTAGAATGAGCCTAGTTCTAGTTAGAATCCATAAAGCACACAGATCAATATAACCACAATTGACACTAATTGACAAGCCAAATTGACAGTATTAGGGCAGAGGCCAAGAAACCAGATACTAACTCTTTTTTTTCCCCCTTCCCTCACTATGATGTATGGGTTCTGACAGAAGATCTGACTTTCTGAAAACACAGATTATATTAATCAGATTAATAGATATGCCTATTAAGATTTTTTCTTCATTCAGTTGGGAAGATTAGTTTCAGTGTACTCATTCTGCTGAAATTCTCACACCTACATCATGGCGTTCTGCTGAGCAAGTCACCTTTGTCTTGCTGTGCAGTCAGTGGGGAGAAATGGGAGCTGTTCAGGTTCATGTAACATTTCGGGATGCCAAGAACGGTTCAGTTGTAGACATAGACACCAAATTTAGCTAACTAAATATTGTCATATGGGTGTAAACTCTTGTGTCTAAAACTCTTATTACAGTCATCAAAGGAAGAGCCAGTATAAAGAATAGAGAACTGAGAACAGAAAATAGAGAATAAAAAGTGTCTCAGATCATTTTAAACAGAATTTAACATAAATCTCTACTTCTAAATGTAGTAGTATTTTTTTCTGGGGTTTCCTGGGGTATCCAACAAGGCCTCTAGCTGCCACTTGAGAAGTTTATAGTTCTACAGGTCCTGGGTCATATCTGTGAACTCCAGGAGTGTCTTGGTTGTCTGTGATATCCTAAGACATCTCAAACTAACCGTTTATGCCTTGACCAAGATTAAGTTTTTTATTGACTGTATGTGGAACTTAGATCCTTAGTTCACATTTGGACACCTATGTTAGGAAGTCTGAATCTCTAAATAAGCCTTATCCATATTTGGAAAGAGATAAAGCATGTTTTAAAAGTTTTATTTCTTTCCATTCACTCTAACAGGAATCTAGGACACCTAGTCTAAATATATGACTACAACCATAAACAGCTGCATTTTCTCAAATTAATTCCACAGTCTGAGTCTTTCGCTTGGACCATCTATTCCTTTGCTGTAAAATAGCATAGTATATCAGTGACCTACCTGAATGGAGAGGCAAGGATTCAGGTGTCTGACATCTCCCTCTTACCCCTTGCCCCAGCTGCATGGAATTCTGGAAAATACCAGCCTCATAACACATCTGAGTTCTCAGGACCCCAGGGGACCTTCCTACACTCCAAGGCGTCTGACTCCATCAAGAAATGACCCTATTGAGCACAGACACCCTTACTCTGGATTCATCTTGGGGGACAAGCAGGCAGGGTGGGAAGGAGGACAAATATAGAAGTTTTAGCACTTAATATCTCAGAGATATTAAAAGCAAAAATTAAAATATGAAAATACCTGTAAGTAGATTCCTGTCTCAGGCAGAGCTCATATATGCAGAAATGTCATGTCAATTCCAAAGAAATTGTGCTGATGGCTGTTAATGAAAGTATTCTTTCCCTCCTTTATTACATCCTTGTAGTATTTATTGCACAAAATTGCATAATATTAGCCAAAAGTCCATGGAGCAGAAAAATTTGAAAATTCCTTCTGAAACTAATATTGAAGTTATGAGAAGGATTTGTAGAGATCTCTGTAGACTTAAGCACAAATTGTTAAGAATAATCAAAACTCATCAAAAAGTTCTCCTGCATGATTCAGAAACAAACTGTAAAATATATTTTTAATTCAAAGTCACTAGAAATATCTTCTTATTTTTAGTAATTAACTATACGCCCTGTTACCTTCTATCAGATTTAAAAAATTGCAAGAAAGAGAGTTAAAATGAAAGTGAATTGGCTTAAGTCACTTAGCTTTAGAAACACTAGTGATTATTTTAAATAAAGTCAGTATCGCCATTTGCCTCTTATCTCTCATGAACAAGGCTGTATGACATAACCACTACACATAATTTATAGATAATGATTTGGATAAAAAAATCAACTCCCCAAAAGTCTGCATTGAAATAGAATTTTCATTTGAAGAAATGTCTGAGAAGGGTGAAGCAGAATGAGGAATTTCATGCCGGGTTTTTCACTACATTAGGCAGTCTGTGTGTGGCAAACAAAAACAGCTCAAGTTTTTATTCCTAATTGACTCTGATTCCTTGTAAATTATGCATATGAACATAGTTCTATAAGCAAGTTTTAATTATTCTTCCTGTTAATATAATACTTCAAACTTGATATGGTACATGACTATTATGTTCATCATCACACTATCTTTCTCATCAGATTCAGTGTGTTATTAAAATTTTCATTGAATTGCCCTGTAGAATGGTAGAACAGTTTCAGGTTATTAATTTTTTCTCTTATTTCTCCATCTCTATCTAAGTAAAGTTTTGAGCTTGAGTTCTATCATATAATTTGTGTAACAAGCTATTTCTAAACAACTGGGTAGATCCCGATGAAGCTTTCTAAATAAAATGTTACAGTTTGACCAGTTTCCCAGTATTTTGAAATAGTCACATAGAAAATCAATTGCAACACATAGATGAGTCTTGAAAAATATAGAGGAAGACTTTTGCCTTGTTAGTTCAACAGACATTGGGATAATAATAATGCATTAGTGCAAAACTCAAGAGCTGCTTAACAAATGGGAATCTTTATTTTGTACTCAAAGTTTGAGCTGAGTCTGAATTTTCAGACCATATGCATACGCAAGGCTAATTCAAAAGCAGTCTCACTTCTGCACATCTATATAATAGAAAATAATCTCAAATAAATACAGAGCTTCAATTCAAAAGCAGTAACAAAGTTGGTAATAGAATGGAGAAAGGTAAATAAATGGCATTGCCTTAAAGTTTAAAAAAATATAAAATTAATGCTTTTAAAATTGCCAGACACTTGGAGCAGGATTTAGCTTCTTCCATAATCACTTTCTTCCTACTGATCTTTACATAAGAATGTTGTTTGACATGCCTTTAGTGTACCACACACCCACCCACATATAAAATATGGTAATCTGAGTTTACTTTGATGTATAGTTCTGTAAACTAGCATTCAAATCAAGGAGTGTGAGACTCACTAATAGTAGAATTGACTTATGTCTGTCTATCTATGGTATTTCACATTAATGGAAAAATCAGCATAAATGAGGCCTAATCAAAGTTAATACTCCGGTTGCTTGGCCATGTTAATACCATAGTCTGGTATTCATTACATATTCAAAAATTCCATTTATTCAGTGCAAGTAATACAGTAATGATGGGAAAATCTTTAACCAATAGATTCTGCTCTTGGTTAATTCCCAGCTTTGAATTATATTAATATAATATCTAGAGCACCTGTTTTGAATTAGAGTTGATATACAGTTACGAATATTCTGGCTAGTGGAGAGAAGGGTTGTGTTCATCAGAAACTAAATTGCTTCTTCGTGTTTCAGGAACTGAACAATTACATACAGCAAAGAAATGTTTTTCATGTTGATATTAGAATTATGGAATAAAACAAGTAAATTAGGACCCTAATATATGTGCCTAGCACCATTTAAGATATTTTAGGATAACTGAGGAATGTATATAGTGATGGCAGACATGCACTGGTCTGAAGAGAACTTCATATCATTCTGGAGAGAAAAATGGAGACCAAACACCATGTTCTAGGACACCTAAAATGTCACTGACACCTATGCAAATGTACTTGAATGAGAAGGACACACTGACACTATTATGTTTGTTCAAAATGCCTGTCTCAAGTCTCTGAACGTCAAGATCTGGACTGGGGGAAAATGGTATCTCCCATGGTAGAAGAAGGTCCAGCGTGAGACCACCCGAGGAATACAAATATACACAGGTCTGTGGGATCCGATGAGGTGCATCTCAGGATTCTGAGGGAACTGTCTGATGCAGTTGCCAAGCCACATTTCTCCCATTTTTAGATAAGTGTACCAAAGAGGACCCTGATAACTACTAACCAGTTGATCTCGTTTCTGTGCCTGCTAAAATCATGACGCATAACCTACTGGAAACTATGTAGAAATACATGGAAGACAAGGAGATGATTAGAGAAAGGAAGATTGTGCTGGACCAACCTATTAACCTTCTATAATGGAATGACTACATCAGTGGACAAGGAAAGTGCTGCTGTTGTCATTCTAACTGGACTTCTGTTAAGCCTTTGATACCATACTCCATAATATCCTTGTCACTAAATGCAGAGGTATGGGTTTGACAGGTGGACTGTTAGATGGGTAAGGAATTGGCTGGATGGCCGTGTCCAAAGAGTTACAGTCAATAGCTCAGTGTTCAAGAGGAAACCAAGTAGTGTCCTTCAAGGGTCCATACCAGGGCCAATACGATTTGCTGTCTTTAGCAATAACATGGACAGTGTGGTTGAATGCACCCTCAACAAATTTGCAGGTGACATCAAGCCATCAAGCTGAGTGGGGCTTTTTATATGCTTGAAGTGATGGATGCCATCTACAGAAACCTTGAAGAATAGGCTCATGCAAACCTCATGAAAGACATTCCTGATCATGGCGAGGCAGTTGAAATAGTGATCTTTAAAGCTCACTTCCAACACAAAATATTCCATTCTATGTTCCTATACTCTAAGATTCCTACTCAGAACTTAATATTTTAATATTAATTACTTTATTCATTAATTAGTAACAATAATAAATGAGTGGTTGATATAAAATACTAGAAATAAAAATATTGAAAAGTAAAAATATCATGCAAGCATGCTGTTTTCAACATTAATTATTAAATCATAAAAACCAGACATCGGAACACAAGATAGATAGATACCTATACAGAAAATTAGTATATTTCTACATCATAAGAAAAATAAAAGTTTTTAAAAATTCATTAAAATGTAATGTTTACCTTTTGCAAAGAAAAATTGCATTTCATCTAGCAAATTCTTTCTTGATTATGTGTTTGATTCTGAGAATGAAAGCAAGGTAATAGAGTTTTGGAAAATCTTTAACAAAATCAGCAAGATTTGTGGCACAAGAAACCAGGAGGTATTCATACAGGTGGAAGAGAATGGTTCTTATCAATTCACCATCAATTTAGATGGAGTAAATCTTCTACAGCATGTGGCAAACTTATTGCAGAAGACTCAGAGTTTACTGAAATGGTGTCTGTTTGTCTACCTACCTATCTTTTCCTGTTGGACACCACTAGGTGCAGAGAGCTGGTCTATGCTCTTATTGCTGTTCACTGGACATTACTCAATGCAATGGGCTGATGTATTCCAGCATGCCATAGAAGTTCTTGAAAGGGATGTTGGCAGCCCTTCTTGGACACTAAAAATGTGTAATGATGGTATATCAAAAAAATATTCACATTGATACTTATTTATATTCAAACTAGTACTGCCAAGGTACCAATCTAGTGTTGAATAAATGAAAGAAGAAGTTAGAGCAAACACAGAATTTAAGGTTTTAACCTTTATTGGATACATTTATTTTATTTTGTAATTTGCATAAGTGAAACAGTAAAACACTTAAAAAATTTTTAAAAGTGTGATAATGCTAGAGATTGGATACATTTGTCAATATAGATATTTAACATTTAATGTACTTTGCAAAATATTCACAAAATAATGATAGTTTTATTGCCTCAAATAGACAGCCAGATTTTTCATTTTAATTCAAAATGTCTGTCCTAAAAATTGTTTCTCCAGGCTAAACCATGGCATATGTCTCACTGCTAAGCAAAAGTTTTAACACAGAAAAGCATTAATTTTTATTTTACAGACCTGCAAACATAAGGGAAGATTACATTTTCAGATGAATTTCTGAATTCAGCTAACTGAAGAGCTTCATTTTATAATATGGATTATAAATTGAGCTGGCAATTAATCTGTAATGTGACTAATCCTTTTTATTATCTTAATAAAAAGTAAAATATGTTTCATATTCTCAGTGGAAAAGCATTTCAGGAGTTTTTAGCACAGGGACTCAGCATGCTCATGTGCATTCTCCTACGCTTATCTACAAGTTAATACCTTGATCTTGCAATAAATGTCATGCAGGCAGAACATGGCTTTTAATCCCTCAGTACAACTAAAAACTTATATCTATGAGGGCTTATTTTAAAGGCAAGTGCTTTATTTGAGTGCCTTTACAACTGAGGAAATAAGAAGAAACCCACAGCCATGAACTCTTGATTGATAATGGCGATAATTTTTTTTTTTTGTTGGATAAGAAAGTCTGACAAGAAAACAAGTGTGTTTTCTAGGTATTTTAATGACTAGCAAAGTTGAAAAGTAGGTCAAAAGTAGCCCTGTCCTTCTGGCACTTTCTTCATAGCCATATAACTGAAAGCTTAGTAAAATGAGTAAAGGCATATATTGGGCTAATATTTATTATTAAGTTGGCTTATTTTTTTATGTTTCTTATATTCATGTTTGTTGGAACACTACATTTTTAACAGATAGCCAGATGAACTGAAGTTAACCAGAGAATAATATAGGCCAAAAGGCTGAATAAATTATTGTTTTTAAAAAAGTGGATATGTGTGGTTGTGACTGTAAGTGGAAGTGAGCAGACACTGGCTTTGCCAACTAATAGACGTACCTCTTCCAAAGGTTCCATGGCAAAGCTTGGAAAACTTACAGCTGAGTACAGATGATATTTCTACAAACATGCCAATAGGTAGGAAAAGCAATGCAGATATGTTCTTCTGGTAATGAAGTCTCTTTCTATCTGAAAAATATGGCACATTATTTTTTAATATTTTTCTTTACATCTACATTTGAATTCTTTAGTAAATAATTGAAAAAATTGTTTGTTTCTTTAGTTAAAGACTATCTCTGCTGGGATGATACTTAAGTAACAATTCATATACTGTTTTATTGCCACACAAGAAGAATATAAGAAACTTCTTTTCAAAGACTGAATTTTTTTTTTTTTGCTTAAACTGAAACTTTTTGTAATACTATGCAACTACTATCTGATACTCCAGCATGAATAGCTTTAATTTGACACAATTAATGTGAAGAGTTTACATGCTTGCAGTAAATGTGTCATCTATAGCTTAAAATCTTTCAGATATCATAATTTGTTCTTCTACTGCTCATACCATTGGTAAATGTAATTATCTTACTTTGTTCACAGGATAAACTTGAAATATTTTGAATAAAAATTGATGGCTGCTGATAACACAATGTTTCTCCAGCTATCTGGAGCTTGTACATTTTTTTCCATGTAGCCAAGTTCCAAAAATAGAAATAGATTAACTAAGGAGTTTTTTTCCTATTAAAAATAATATTCTCCTCTATTGAAAAACATCAGTTTTCCATTTTACCTGCACCATACTCACTTTCAGAGTGGTTTTATAATTTGATGAGTCCTTGCTATGCTTAGCTGATTTTTTTGCCAGGACTTGGTTTCATATTCTCGTATAAATTTTTTAAGCCATATTTTAGATATACCATCAAAATGAAACTTCTAGCTTTTAGCAGCTGATGCATTTTCCAGGACAGTGAAAATGCTCTGTTATTTCCAACTTTTAATGTATGTATAACACTTATCTATAAACCTAGTTTCTAAAATAGAAAAATAGATCAACTTTGATTGTGTGAGAGATGGTCATATGTGACTTTTAGAAAGAAAGGGCTGTGAAATTTCATGGGTGTTTTTCTGCAAACCTGGGGTATTCCACTTACTCAGGTGGAGAAATATATATGCAGTAAAAGGCAAGATAGGCCCAGTGAGGAGTAAAATCACAGGTTGTCAAATAAAATAGGTTTTATTTGTATGGTATTTAATTTTTTTACAACTTCTCTGCTTCTCTTCAGTCTCCCTCTAAACCTGTATAGGTTTTCACTGCATCTTAGTGTATTGATTTTTACTTATACGGTGGAGCTGGTAGACTGGCACAACTTAATTTTGGTGAGTAGATGCATGTAAAACTGCAGTTATGATAAAACAGAAAAAATGAGATGAAATAGTGCCTTCAAGTGAATGACTTCAGTATTCCTAAGAAAAGTAAAATTTTAAGGAAAGTATTGATAAAATTAGAAATTATATAGAGTTCAGAAATGAAGGATTTTTAACAACTCTGATATTTCCGATATGTAAATAGGTGACCAGTAATTGATTCTCTTTATTTGGGAATCTACACAAAAATAATTCTTTTCAGTGAAAGTGTTGATAAATTAATTTTAAGTAATTATGTTAGTCTCAAATACGTCTTCACTTCTTTTCTAATTTCACCTTTAACATCCTCTGTTCCTTGTATTCTCTTAGCTTTTCCCTTATTATTTTGTAATCTACGCTCCTACAAGTTTGCCTTAGTTTCTAGCCCTAATCATCTTAGAGATATTAAAACAGACATATTTTGTTCTGAATTCCATAACATGTTTGTCCAAGAGAAAGAAAAAATACGTTCCAGTCAAAGCATGACTACCTCCATGATATGGAAAAGAACAGCCTGTCTTTCTTGACTAAGAGACAGAAGATTCAGTAACCCACGTCTAGGTGCATCTGAAAAACCCTGTGATAGTCTACTGGGCTCCCACTTGGGTCTTGCAACCTGTCTGTCAGCTCTGCAGGTGCCCCCAGCATGCCGGAGAACTTCAAGGGGTGTGGGATGCCTGTTGGTGGGTGGCTGTTGCATACTTAGATATTGTTGTCAGGGAAATATTAGGTACCTATTCAGTCTGTAGTCATCTACATAACACCTAAATTTGTGTAATCTGGAAGTTGAATCCCATCCTGAGAGACCTAACTCAAGATATTTAAGGCAAAAGCTGTTTCATCATCTTCTTTACCTGTGTTATTGACATGAGGACACACATCCATGGATTTTCAGTTGCTTACAGAAAGATGAGGGATCCTGCATTAAATGTTCTGGTCTAGAATCTCTTCTTCCTAAGAAAATAAGTGTATTTATAACGTAAAGGTATCTGAATTTGAGTTATAATTAAAGAAACAAACACTATATACTTTGATTAGTATTGGAGATAGGGAATTATCCATCAAAAAAAAAATGTATTTCACAGTCTCTTTAGACACATACAGCCATTGTTTGATGCTGAAAATAAAAGTGAATATATCCAAATAGTGAAAGCATTTTAAATACTTGGTTTTGGGTGACTGTGTTATTCACAGGAAACAAATACTGTCAAACAAAATATGTCCCTAATCCCAGTCACACCAAAGATTTTAGGACTATGTAATGAAAATTCACAGCTGGGGAGACAAAGGAAGAAAAAGTAGGACTTATCTAAAGATACATACATTGTGTTTGTTAAAAAAGAAAAAAAAATAGTTTTTATGTGTTCAGCATAAATAGATTAGCAGCAGTGTTAAAATATATTGTAAGTACATCATAAGCTCAGTGAGATGTATGTATATAGATGTATATGCATGCTCTTATTTTTGCAGTTAAAATAAGAACAAAGAGTAGAGAGTAAGAACAAAGAGTAGAGAGAAGCCATAAAGTGCCCGAGACGCTCATATTGTTATGAGTTTGAGGAGAACAAAGTGGTCTGCTGAGGACACCTGTCTTTCTGTTTCTGTGCATAACCATAACTCTTGTACTTAAACTTGGAAGAGAGCAGATCTTAACAAATCTCAAAAGAACTTGGTTCTGTAGTAGGAGAAACGAAGTGTGCGTCCAAGTTATCTCATTGCAATTTACCACTACAGAAATGATATTTTACTCTTAATTGGCTTCCACTACAATAACTTCACTTGTTACAATGGTCAACCTACTACAGAGCCAGGACTGGAGAGCACCTTTGTCAGATTCAAAGGACTGTAGAACAAATCTAATGATAAAGATTGTCCAATGCCCTGCTTCTAGAGAATGCCCATTGAATGTCCAATGCTCATTTCTTAAATAATGTTTTCTGCCTAATTTCTCAGGTTCCATAATTATGCCAAATTATTTGTTTTGTTTTGTTTTGCTTTCTTTTCTTTTTTTTTTCCTTTTTTTTTTCCCCCTCAAGGCATCAACACAATGCACAAATAAATGCCATTAAAATCATGGAAGGATGTGTGGATGTGTCTTTAAGAAACACTTTAAATGTTGATATCATAGACACTGATTTTTCAAAGACATTTGTGAAGGTTTTGTTAAATATTTCCTTTAAAGCAGGGAAACAAAAGAATTTGTGCACCATTTTGAAGTGTAAGGGTTTAAAGTCCCACCTGGCGTCTCCAAGGATAAAAAAAAAAAAAGGATAAATAGTTGAGCTTAAATTTTGTTTCTTCATCTGACTTTGCTATGTACAATATCTTCTCTTCAATATGTTAAGTGATACCATACAAGTAGGGGAAAGTACCTTTTTATGACTTCAGGGAGAAATATTTTTTGATAGGTTACATTTTCATAATTTATTCTGTGTAGTTAGACAGATGTGATAGATGTGTGAGAGTGGGCTTTTGCTGTTGACAATGAGGAGTGTACCTTTCTCTATTGAAAAAGTAACAAATGTTAAGTTTCACTGTCAATCTTCTCAAGATCATACATAAAATTTATTGCAGGTATATAATAGAGGCAAGAATGTAATATGAATATGTGCCACTATGCCATGCATGGAGGTGTATGCAAAGAACTTTTCAGGTATAAGAAACATCAGAATCTGGAACATCTGAATTTACGACGTGTTCTGATACAATATACTTAAATTGCTAGATCAGAAGCCATTGACATAAATAACAGTCTTTCCAATGTTTACAGTAGGTATACTATCAGGTCTCTATACATATGTACAGATTATATGTATGTGATGTACAGAACTTAACTGAATCCCAAACCAAACCTGTCTTTACATAAAAGTTGAACTGTTAGAGAATACAGTGCCCTCAGTCTGAAGACTCCCACCACTTAAATGAAAAATTAATGAGATCTTTAAATGCTAGAGAGAGGATATTATAATATCAGAGAACAAAATAATGATGACTAGAAAGACTGTAAATGTATTTTGTATGTATCAAGTATACTACTTACTACAGAAGTAGATGCTCAGAGTAATTAATGTTGTTGGTCAATAAATTACCTTTTGAATCACTTGGGCATATGAAGAGTATGCTTTTTGTCTGTTTTCTGTGTATTTTATATGCTAATTATACTGGTCTCATCAAAGTAGTGCTAAATCCATGCATATTTTCCATCACATAACTAAATTTCAATGATATTAATTTTTTATACATGATTACTAATATGACATCCTTTAATTTTATAGTGCTTACTAATGACTGAGTTATTTTGTTGTAAAGATTTTATTTTTTTCATTTATATTGTGATAAGTGTCCTAGGCAAGTACTCTATTTATTCATTTGAATTTTCTTAGCACACGCATTCTAATATATTTGCCGTATACAACTACGCGGTTTTTTTTGCAAAACTTTAGCCCATGAAAAATATGAATAAATCAGTGTACAAATAAATAGTTTTCTGGTGAAAAAAAACAAAGAAAACAAAGAAAACAAAAAAACTAAGCAAAGAAAGAAACACCACCACCTGCAAAGTAATTATTAGATGCTTAGAAAATTTTTGATTTTTGAAACTTTCAAAGGATAAATATAATAGAATTTACAGTATATGTATTCTAACTTTTTTTACTATTACATTCTGTTCGTTACTGTAACCACCTATACCATACTTTACAAGAAATTTTTTTTGGATGATATCATGTGTCAAATGTAATTTGCCACTAAATTTAAATTGTATATCACTCCTAAGGGAAGGAAAAGCAAGTATAAAAGCATTGCCATTGTTAAAATTTAGAAGGACGGAGGAATTCATTTTTAGAGGTAGAGAAACCATGCAAAAAATAACAATATAGAAAATTAAGTGAGCATAATTCAGTCTTTGTTTAGGGATTTGTTTGACTCTGATGACTATACAATTTAAGTATCTATTGCACATATATTAATGAAGTAGTATTCAATTTGTTTCTTTTATAAATTATGTTTGTAGTTTTAAAAATTGTTTATCTGCATAATTTTTTTTTCATTCTGGTTTTTCAGCTGTTCTTTCATATCTCTTTTTATCACAAGCAAAAAGAATATTTTCTTATACCTGGTTGACTAAGAGTAGGCACCATCAAACCATATTTAGGTATTCAAGGAAATGGCCTGATTTCCTGAGATGATAACAGTAATGGACAATTTAAATGCTTCTTGAACAGTAATGATAGGGGTTTTTAATGCATTATTTTATTGTTGTGACATAGAAATATTTTTATATTAAATTTATTTCTATGATTTTAGGATCAAACTCAGCATTCTGAAAACAGTAAATGCTTTTCCTGATCAATCTAGAAGTAGAGAGAGCAATTTTAGGAAGGTAAAATGTCTGCTTGAAGGTTAAGGTTATCTGCCTTCTTTCTTCTCTTTCAAACTCCTCGTTCCTTCTTACACCATTTACAAGTTATTAAATTTTTCATTGTGCAGCTTGTGCATCTCCTGCTTGATCACTTGCCTTTCCTGGTGTCAGGTCAGCACTTTCAAAAGCAAGGCCAGCTAAACAGCTTGCATGTGTGCCAGTTCTGTTCACAACAGAGCAGAGCTACTCAAACTCCATTTTTGCAGGTAACTTAGCAGAAGTGTTGACAGATCGTTAGGCAGCTCTTGAGGTCAAAAAGTACCAACAGCACTGTTATTCTTTTCATGAAGTAGAAGTATGATGGATAACAGTTGTTTAAAATGACCCCAGAGTATTTTTGTTTCAATGCAGCAACCTAGGGTTGCTTGACATGCTCACAGCACCGTTATATAGTCAGTACTTAAGAGAAGAGTTCTGTTAAGCTGTTGTTCTTTATTGTATATATTTTGCATAGTAATATTAACTTAATTGTTGAAACCATTCTGAAAAAATACAGTTAGCCTGTCAGACAGACAGGCTGCACACTCAATACCCACACATGCACAGAAATACCCACCTTGGATAGGTTTCCTAATATTCTCTGCTCCAAAATGCAGAAATCATATGTTATATAATGTCCTTTTTTTGTTTCCTGCATCTGTGACAGCATTTCAAAGGAATTTTGATATAATGCTCATCACACAGAGCCCCGCAGGTCAGCTTCTGCTGCTTCTGCAGAGCTCCATACAGAAGTAACATCATTTTTAATGAACCTACACTCACCAGATTATATAAATCTGATAAAATAATAAAACCAGCAATGTATGTGACACAACATCATTCTGCTTACTCAGTCTTACCAATGTACAAAACAGACAGATATCATGAGAGGCACATAGATTTTAAAACCAGAACAACTTCACAAATATCTAATGTGACTTATTTTACATCAACAGAACTTCAACGTTTTATTTATACATTCTCTCTCTAATTTGGTGATTCAATTAGACCAGAGATTTTAGTATAGCACCAAAAAATCATAGCACAAGTAACATTATAGTTCCTGTCATGATCCGGTTATTAAAGTTCTTAGAAATGCCTCTGTTCAAATTAAGGTGCAAATGAGACTATATGCCAGTGACATTACTATGGGTTCTATTTGATAGGAACTATGAGAGACAGAGAGAGAAAAAGGGGAGTAAAAAAGAGAGAAAGAAATAAGAGAAAGAGGTGGGGGGGGGGGACAGAAAGAGGGTGACAGAGACAGAATAAGGAAAATATCACCACTCCGTGGATCCCAACGGTGCTCCATTGATCCTCTCCAGCTGATCTTCTTGGTGATGAAGGTCCTTCTGAAAAAGCACAGAATCCGATGGGTTAATATACACTCAGGCCAGGGAGGAAAAGCCAGGCACTTCCCTGGTGGGGGGAGTTTGACATTGTCTCTTACAACAGACTCCAGGTTTGTTGCATCATGAGCAGTCCTGTGGTGCAAGGCCTCAGGAATGACTCTGGGGAGCACTTTGGGGGTGTCTTTGATGGATTATGACACCCCCTCAGCTGCCTTTCACCTGAATGTCTCAGATGTGGCCTGTGGGATTGGAGGTTCCATAGTGTAAAGGAGGATGGGTGTTCATTGCCTCCAGAGGTTACATGCCAAACCTCCTCCCCACCTTGTTTGGGGGAGGCAGGCATCTGTGTAAACCTGGCTTCTGGGGGCTGTGGCCTCCCCTACCCCAAATCCAGCCAGAGGAGACTCATAGCACGGCTGCTGAGTTTGGCTCTTTCTGGTCAATGCATTCCTTCCCCTCAGCCTTGTTTGTTCCTCCTTAGACCTGAGATGATTAAACAATAATGTGCTCTTTATCTTACCTAGGTGGTTTAGTTCACAGTCCAAAGTTCTTCAGGGAGCCTTCTGTAGTTGTAGCTTCTTTATACAGTTTTTGCTATAATGGGCAGAATTTCATAACAATGTTTAAGGGATGAACCATTTCAGTCCCTGACAGTTCCACAATGTCATATGGTTTATTATTATACAATACAGTCATAGTGCACGGCTGAAAAAAAGACAACACTTTAATAGTTTATTAAAAAGGTTAAAATATCAATAACATTTTGAAGCATAAAATTTGTACTTTGTAAACCAGCCACAAATGGTAAACACTTTAATGGGTATAAATCATGTCAAATCCATTGTGAGCCTTTCTCTCCCAACTGACTATGGAGAGAACTTACTAAATATTTGCTGAATACATCTGCAGATAAGATGAAGAATTCACTGTAATATTTCAATTAGAAAAGAAATCAACAAAGAACTTTAGGAATTTATCACTCACTACCTGTTATAAAGGTAATTTTCTGTGATAAAGTATTTATCAGCTAATATATAAACCAAAACCTAATAATCTGAAATTATACTCAGCAGTTATTTAAGATAACCATGTGACACTGCACTGAAATGCATTTGAAGTGGTCACACAGTTTATTTTGGGGTGACGACTGTCAGGACAGTAACTTCCAGCTGAGTGTGGTGACATGTACTTAAGCTTTTCCAGCTAAATTGCTGAGGCTATGTTATGACTTTCCCCATCAGATGCCTCCTGCTGTATTTAATATGAAGACTGCCAGCCAAAAAATCATGAAAAACAGCTAAGAACTTTCTGACTATATCTTTTTCTCAAGAGACATGCATTTTTTCCAAATTATATTGTTCCAGGAAATTTTTACTCATAAACTCAAGGACTGTCTGATCTAGTTTTGTATTTTTTCAGAAGTTCCCTAGGAGATGAATTAAAAAGATGCTGCTTTTTAGAGGAGCCCAGATGAATGGAAATTAATTTTCCTTCCCTGTGCTAAGTAAGGATAGCAGAGGAACAAAAAGACATGCATGGTTGACACTGAAGTGTAGTACAGATCTATTTTATATATAATACATTGATGACATTTTTCAGAAGTTGTTCATTCTGTTACTCCTGTAGTGCAGCTGAAGTCTGTGGATCTTTGTATCTTCCTACATATCTTACAGTCGTGTTGGCCAGTATTACCCAGGCACAGTCTTAACTTATGCAGCCAGATGATACAATATTGTGTAATTCTTCATGGTTTTTAGAAATTTGATTTTCTTTCCTTTCCCTAGCCCTAAATGGACTAAAATATCCTACCATACAATTGTGACAAAAAAAGTCTCTACCAATTTGGACGAGTAAATCAATTTTTCCTTCCCATTTTCACATTAAATTACCTGTAAATGAATTTTTGGAATTAAGGAGGCTACTATGCATATACATAGGCATATAGATAGACAGATAGACAGATAGCTACTAGATATCTATCTACAGATAGATAAACAGACACTCTGTGTACATGTGTATGTCTGTACAGAAAAAATAAAAGCTGAGAAAAAAGAGAGTAATTTAATGTCTAGCAATGGAGAAATATTTTAGGGAGTTTAAAATCTTCAAAACTTTTAGATTTTAGAAGAAAAGCTGTGTTTTGGTGGTTTATTTTTCAGTAGTTACAATGAAAATACTGTTCTTGAAAATATACATCTTCATACTCTTTTGTGTTCAGTTATTTCCTGTCTGGCTTCTGTGGAATTTAGGATTCAGAGCTGACCCCTCAGCAAGGCTCTGTGGCACCCTGGGTTGTCATGTAAAGAGCAATCCTCACAATAAGAAAAAAAAAGAACTTGTTTAGCTGTTTTGTAATAAAGAAGATATTAAGACAAATAATACATAGCCATGAAGAGTGAACCTTTCTATAAAAAAAGAAATATATAATCCTCTGCATATAGTATACAAACACTAGTAAAAGGTAGCATGTATGTGGTCACCATATTTCTGTAGCTACATTTGCATATGAAACAACTTATATTGGCACAGTAAATATTTTGGGGTTTTTAAGGTTTTGTTTTTTTTTTTTTTTAATTCAAAGAATATGTGTGTATGAAAGCTCACACAGCATTTGATTATAAAAAAAACTTATGAAAATGGAAATTTTAGGAACATAACAACAAAACTATGGTGAATTCCTCCAAGTGACACAGCAACAGACTGAAATTCTACAGACTTCAGACTTGTGTCTATCAGGTAGAAAACAGATGCATCACAACCCAAATAGTCAGCTGTTGGAAATATAGTGTTTCTACTGATAACACTGATGGTGGCATATAAAAGAAAAATGTATCTGGTGTTTTAAATGATGTGAAAAACAGGTGCAAAATACTTTTTATATGTGTAAGGCTGTCCAGATGGTACTCATTAGATGTAGCAACAGATAATACCCTTTCTGACACTTTCCTCCCTCATATATCAGTTGGCGTCCCAAAACTGGAAATAATGGACTGTTAAAAAGGAGTTGGACTCAGAAGTTTCTGAGAATATGCATTATTCTCCACTTGCATGCTGTGGATGACAATTACTGCAAATGTGTGAGGAGGTTTGGGGAAGATTCAGGACTGATTCTTCTCTTTACAGCCTTTTCTTTGTGGATACTGACTGAGTTGACTGGTTGTGGAGGGAAAGAATATGTTCTGCTAGGGGACAACGTGTGATTGACTTAATTGGTTGTAATTTAACATCTGAAAGTTAGACATCTAAAATCTGAGCCAGGCGTTTTAGAATCCCTTTATAGTTAATGGAGAAAAATAGGCTCCTCCAGGGATATTCATCTGTTCTATCTTATGATGAGATTAATGACTCTCTAGAGGTGCCTGTTCCTTTCCATTAGCTATAAAGGGAACAACCACAGTCATAGTACTCCCTAGGATATGGTGGGGATATTTTGCTTTAACTGGGCATTCCCCTTGGAGAGCAAAACTTGCTATAATTTTTTTCTAAAGGCTCAGTATGCTCAAGATCATGTTCCAATTTGTTGAGACAACACCCACTGAATCTCTTTGTGCAAGTGAAACTGAGAACAAAGTTTCACTGCTTCTAAGAATCTTTGTAGCCTGAGGACAACACCTACATTCCAACCCACACACACACACACACATATACATACACGTTTTGTGCTGAGTTAAAGTTCAAACTCTACAAATATAAATGAGGGACAACCAAAAGATAGAATTAACACGTCGTGTCTGTCTAAGGCATAATGGCCTGACTGCTTCTTGTACACTGAGATTTCACACACTTCAAATGAGCAGTATTTTTGTAGGTGCCAGTGGCCATGGCCAGTAATGGAGCATTAATATATTTACATGATTTGGCAGTAGAAAAGATAAACATACCCTGTCCATACTTTCATTTATTCTGTACTCTGGATTTGTTCCATAAGCAATGTGTCTGTGCTATTGCAACACTGTGTCAGTGCACCAAACATGTCTTACTTTTCCGTGGGCTCCTGCAGAGCTGTGCCATGGCTCAGGCAGGGTGATGCACTGATGAACCTACTTGACTTCAGGGTTCCTCAGGCAAAACACATCAGGCAAACTTGTAGCTGCCTGTAGCCAGCCATAATCACATCTCGCATCCACTACTGACTTCAAGTCAGCTACTGCTCCTAAATGTGAAATTGAATTCCTGAATTTACCTTGCTGCAGTCTAAGAACGGAGTACATAGCCATATCTTAGACCTTATATTTTCCCCAGCAGCCTCAGTTTATGCCTTGATAACCCTGCAGAGTATTTTCCTTCTTGACAGGACTGAGCAACTCAAACCCGTTCAAAAACACTCAGTGCCTGGTGTGCCCTCCATCATCTTCTAAAATAGAGGCAATACCTCGTTTTAACAAAGTAACCTAACGCTTAGCATTAAGAACTCAGGAAGATAAAGATAAAACCAAATCAAACAAACCCATGTATTTCCTTCAGCATTTGAGGGATTCAAGGTCTTTCAACTCACCTGCGGGTAGAGTTTTCTGGACACAATTCTACTAACTTGTTAGTCTGAGATGCAAAAGGGCTGTGATGCACACACCAAGGACCAGAAATTGCTTGTAATGCAGTCTGCAACCTCGTTCCTGATGCCCTTCTTTCTGAGGACATTCAAGTCTCCCCAAGGAATGGACTGTGCTGGGTGGATTGTTTCAGCAGCTTACAGCCAGCTCCCTGGGGATCTTTATGCTCAGGGCTCCCCTCTTGTCACACAGCAGGAGAAATCCAAGGCTAAAGTGGGGACTTGTTTTGTCACTCGACTGGCAACTTCCAGCTTTGTGACAGGAATGAGTGTAGCTCCCTAGGCCTCAAAGGCTTTTGTAGCTGGAATACTAGAAATATCTAGGAAATATCTAGTGTAGTCAATGTCAAATTCTCCTCACAGGCACTGAGAAAAATCTCAAAATCTTTATGCAAGACATAGTTAAGACTGCAGGGGTATCATTGAAATGCAGATGCCTGTACAGGTACCTTGTACTTACCTTATTTATTTTTTATAGTTTTCATGTAGCTTTTTATAGCTTTCACATAAGCATTCCTCCAACTAAAACATAATCAAGTAGGATGTGTAGGATATTGTGAAAAGAAATTAGTCTTTAATAATTTTAATATTGTCCCTCCATGAGAGGATAATAACCAAATTATATTCCAAAATCCTGATGATTAGTGCGTGTTTCTTAGTGGTGTAATTAGGGTAGATCCTCTGCCTAAAAAAAAATCTCAGTATGCACTTTGATAGTAGATCACTATCTAATAAGTTTTGTTAAAGTGTAGGTCATTAATATGCGGCTAATCTGCATCTACAGGAAGGTTGAACCTACAAAGACCGGCTAAGAAAGTTGGGGTTCATCCTGGAGAATAGAAGATTGCAACCTTCCAGTATCTGAAGGGCACCTACAGGGATGACGGAGAGGGACTCTTTGTCAGGAACTGTAGGGATAGGGAGAAAAGGGGTCAAATGGAAAGAGGGGAAATTCTTTACCGTGAGGGTGGTGAGACATTGGAACAGGTTGCTCAGGGAGGTTGTGGCTGCCACAGCCCTGGCCGTGTTCAAAGCCAGGGTGGATAAGGCCTTGAGTAACTTGGTCTAGCGGGAGGTGCCCCTGTCCTTAGCAAGGTAGATTGTGAATAGATGATCATTAAGCTACGCTCTAATCCCTTAACATTCTATGATTCTATGATTTAACATGATCCATTAAGGTGAAATAAAATAGGCATCCTAGTTTAATATACTACATAGAAATGATAAACATTTTCTGCAAGACCAGTGATAAAACTAACTAAATTAAGGAGTTCTTATTCTGGCCAGTGGTGCAACTTTATTTGAGACAGCACACTGCTAGGTACGCTTGAATGATAAACTGGAGTCTTATTATCTGGATTTAACCATGTTGGAAAATCCTTTAAATATTTTGCTTTACTAAGGTTTAGAAATATAATTTTAATTGAATCAGTTGTCTTTCTATTACAGAAAAACAAAACTTTATTGATGAAAGGTCCAAAAGTGACCTGCAGTGAAGAGATACACTGATCCAGACAATCCCTTTATCGTGCTTCTACTACTGGCTGCATGTTGAGAACGTGCTTTTATTTTGAATTTATTTGAATTAGTGAGAGTCCAGATTGCTCCGATTCATTTAGAAGAAGCTTAGTTCCATTATACTGGTTTATCGCTCATGCAGCAGGGTCTGTAGATGTCTAATCTAGTAATTATCACACTATCTTCCTTGGCCTCTATTAAGAAAACCAGAGCCGGTTTTCAAAAGGGGATGAAGCAAGAAACATTGTTTTTAATCTGCCTGATCTGAATTTTCCACTCTGCAGGGCAAAGGGGAGGGGTGGGGAAGGGGGATGGGAGAGAGAGAAGGGAAGGCAGGAAAAAGGGGAAAAAAGAAAAGGGAGAAAAGATCTTGTTTCATTTTTTTCATGGAGCAATTGCTCGAGAGTTTTTGAACCTACTTTGCAATATTAGAAACTTATTTTATCACATATAATAGATTTTTAGGAGTAATTCAATATTTTTACTATTGCAGCAGTGAATAGTCACAAAACATTTTGCTCTTTCTGGCACCTGCGTGAAGCTGTGACTTATGAATATGCTAATGAGGCTGCAACCAGAACTGGCTGGGGTTCAACACTTGCACACAATTAGAGCTCAGGCTACCAGCACTGCTGGGAGGCTGACTGCAGAAAGTAATATTAATATTGATCAATTCAACATAATGCACTTTGTTTACAACAGAGGGTTTAAAAATAACAGCTGAAAGTTATCCAGTGACAACACAGGGAAACTTTTAATTTTAAGTTCTTTCTGTTAAAATTCTGGATGGAAATTATCCAGTTTAAATCCTTGGCACCACAAAAGATGGTCCTTGTAGCACATTGCATATTTTAATTGAGGAAAAAAGAAGCATGCAATATTAATGAATACTCCACTTATTAATGTTTAGACTGCATCTCCCACACAACATTCATATGTCTGTTAGTCTTGAATGCTGAAAAGCAGTTCCTTGCAGTGCATACAGAAATGTCTTCTAGATAACATCTGGAATTTATGCTTTTAATATTAGGAGAAACAGTACTGTCTATGGGCTGCATATATGAACTAGACATCTAGCATACAGGTAACTATTCCCACTTACTGCACATTTCTAGAGTTAAAACATAAAAAACATGTCTTTAGACTTAGAAAAATTAATATCAATATCAAAAGGATAAGTTGCCATGATTCACTGTGACAATATATGGTTAGAGAGTAAAACCATATGTATTCAGAAATGAGCACTCCTAGATTTTACTTATGCTATTAAATGAGAGGTGAAAATAGTCTGTATTTACTGTTTTTAGTAATTGACTGATATTGCAGAAATTTGAAATTGACTCAGTTTCCACTTCTGGACAGACCCAAAGTCTCAGAGTATTTAGAAAACAATAAATATATATTTTTAAACTTGTGGGATAGTTTCAGATGAAAGATAATACCTATTTTTAAATGTGTTCGCAAATAATTATTTGTTTTATTTGTTGTTGTTATTACTGCTGTAGGTTAAAAATGAATATGGCTTTACCTGGACAATGAGAATTGATATTGAAATATCCTCTAGGTGCTATTTGCTTCTGACAGGTAACTCAAAATTAGAAAATACACAGACATGAATAATTTCTAACAATTCCCATAGTTTTGAGTTCTGCAAATCCTTTGCTCCCAAGCAGGCATTTTTATCAGAAATGAATGATATGCCACGTTCAAAGGGCACCCACGAGTTTTCAGTTTCACAGAAAATGTATCCGAAAGAAGAATTGTTTTACAGAGCAGTGTATTACCAGACACAGTGAGAGGCCATGTTAGTGCTTCTACTTTGGTATTTTTCTACAAATTACACACAATAGCAAGTTTCAGTCTTGCATTTCTTAATATAACTGGCTCAAATCTCTTAAGATATATATTCTTCCTAAAACCTGATCTTCTTTCTTTAGTTCTACTGATCATATTCTATGGAAGATGATTTTCTTCAGTGTGTACTAACCCAAAAAAAAAAAAAGTGGGGGCACTTCTAAGAAGTCCTTTGAGACAAACATTACTGTGCAGGCTTGCGTGTGATCGTTACAAGCAACTAAAATATTCATATCAGAGAAAAAGAGTTTTGCACCTTTGTCCTAACAATGTCTTTATTCACCAGTCTAGTCTCCCAGTTCTAAACCTGAAAATATGTTGCATGTGTAAAAGAGTAGCACATTCCATTTATTTCTTTCAGAAGCTGCAAGTCAGTCAGCCTTACCAGAAAATGCTCTCCAAAATACCTTTTAAGTTTCTGGGTTTCCATTTCAAATGTGTCTGCACAGTATAGTAGTTACTTTGTGACTATTGAAGTAAATTTTAGTACTTCGGAATAAGAAAACCAATTTTCTTCTGTCTGCCCTGAGAATGTATTGTTTTAGTAGTTATGATTTTACTATTATATGTCTGTATAAGCATGACATTTGCAGGTTAAGTTTGCAAGGAAGTTACCTAGCTAGTTGCATGATAAGAAATATATGTAGCTTTAATAGCTTCCACTAATACATAATGATATGTGAAATATAAATTTTTAATTGCATAGGACAAATGAGGAGTTGCAAGGAACAATATCACACTCTTTTTGCAAAACATTAAATAATTTTCTCTCAAAGAAAAAGACTTAAACAATAACAAGAAAACAACAGGAATCTTCTCCGTGTTTTACATCAGTATGGTTCCTGATAAGCTAAGAATACTCCTGCTTCTTTATCTCTTTGTGTGCAAGAGCAGAAGTATGTGTTTAAGGGACTGTCTTTAGCACAAGCACTGTTGTATTCCTGTGGGTTTTTTTTTGGAGGGGGGTTTTTTGGTTGAGTTTTTTTTGTTTGTTTGTTGTTTTTTTTAAAATTGAGAAGTTTGATGATTTGTCAGATTGGTGTCTTCCAGATCTCTGATGTCATCAGGACAATAAGTTTTAAAAGAGTTTAACGTCTCAACTGTATTAACAGTAGTCATACACAAGCCAATTTAAGTTGAACCCCAGATAGCACAAATATAACTATACGTAACTATAACCCCATGAGCAAAGTTTAATTCAAATATCTACATACATAAAGGTCCATATGATAATATCTATCTGCCTTAAATATACAGTCTCAGGACTAACACGTGAACCAAAGAAGAAAGATGCCTTCATGATAGTTCCATGGACTTCTAATTTATATTTTAACCCTGTGCTTTAATATTTGTTACTGCAATGGTGTGGAGAGCTCAAAGGCAACTTACAATGGTAAGAACAAAGGAGATGAATCAAAGACAAAGATGAATCAAAGCAAGATGCCGTTCAGCCTCAAACACTTTTCTTAGAACAAGTATAACCTTGAGCTCAGCCAAAGATCTAAGCCTTCACCCAGTTTAGCTCTCTCAGATGTATTTCATTTAGCTGTTCTTGGCTTTTGTTTTCTTTACTCATAAATCTAAGCAGATTTTTTTTTTATATTATACCACAGATGGAAATAAATTTTATTAAGGGGATTTGAAAAAATGAAAAGGAAGGATCCAGTTCTCATGGAAGATCCCTGTGTGTCTCTATATGTGAAATATACATAGTAAGGCTCAGTCAAGATATGATTTCAGACCATCATGAAAAAAACAAAGACTCTGGTGGAGAAAGCAAGTGATTTTTTTTTCAAGTTGTCTCACAAACAAACAAAGATAGAAACTTTTCTTCCATTTAGAGATGAGAAAAAAGCCCTAAAACAAAGAAGCAATGCTACACCTGTCTTCTATAGCTAAATTAAGGGCTATCCAACTATATCACTTCTCAGAAAAAAAAAATCAAAATTTTGCGTAAGTCCCAGGTCAAGTTCACGACTTAAACACATAGGTCATTGAAACATCTGTACATACCTCTCAAATTCTAGCTTGTAAAGAATTCTAAAATCATTTGGTCATCTTTTTATTCCAGCATTAATATTCCCAAAAATAGTTAAAAATAAAGTTCAAAAATTAGGTAGGAATCTGCACTTCAGTAAATGTAAGTGTACTCTTAAGGTATTAACTTTATTATATGGGAAATTATCCATTTCAAGCTGCTTGGAGAGTTAACACTATTTCTTTGTAGTAGAAAAATAATCATGTACTGTGTAAGGTAAGAAAAAATTCCTTGATTATCTAGTGCTAAGATTCTTCTCTGCCTCTGTTAAAAACAAAAAAAGTTACATTACATAAAACTGATCAATAAGAGTAAATTCTACCTCACCATTAATTTGAGCTTTAAAGCTTCCACTAGTTGGGTATACTTACATTTTTTTTTAAACTGTTGTTTTATTATTTGAGTGCTGTGGAGTAAGACATGAAGCTAGAGAGACCCACTTTCTATCCCTGAAAACCTGACTGTCAAAAAGTCTTAGAGTTTGTGTAAAATTAAGGAAATAGCTCACCCTCCAATAGACTGAACAGGTTCTTATGAAAGGAGAAATTTCCCTTTCTGTCAGGCTGTCTGCCATTTGGCTGTAGGCAGTGACATTAACTCTGTACTTACACTGTCTTCTTACAATACCGACAATTGTAAGGTTAAAAACTAGAGTTATGTAGCTTAAAATATACACATATTTGAAAATTATTTTTTCTTTTTTATTTTTTATGTGACCCAGTGTTCTTTTGAAGTTTTGAATTGTGGTATTACAAGAATTTTTATATGTAGTAGAAATCTTCCTTGGAAAGAGTGAGGATAAAATACTTTCCTGTGTATCTGGCTTTAAATACATGTATATCCAGATATGATGCCTGCATCACAGAGCTTCTAGTTTGCTTATGTGATAAGAACATTGTTTAAGATTTCTCATACTTTCTGTCAATGTTTTCAGTAGGAATGGAACGTTGGTTTTTCAATATTACACTGTTGTGATATTTAATATTAACTTTCATTGCATAAAAGACAGGAGCATTTTTATCAAGAACAATATTAATAACGAATTTTTTTAAAAGCTAGATTGCCAATGTACCTTAATCACTTTGGTTTCACGTAGTTCAGACATTAAAACTACTCAGCAATAACAACTGTTGAAGAATTGTTAACATGAGAAGTCTACATTGAAGAACTGGCACTAGAGTCTACAGGGAAGACAAAAGAGGTGTCATTCAGAACCCCTGAGAACAGGCCACCACACTACCCTGTGTTCATGGGAACAGATATGACTAGTTGGAAATAGAAGGTAAAAAAGTAAAATTCCTACTCACTCATATTTGTCTTTCTGATGTAACCTTAATTTAGTAAAGCAGGTTTGTCACTGGTTAATAGCCAATATGGTTGCTCCCAGCTTGCAAAATCCTGTAATACTCTCCCAGAAGTCTCTGAATCCTTCCACAATCAAAGTAGGGCCCAAGGTATGCAATGTATACACTACATTTCATGCAGTCTTCATGCTATTATTCACACTGTGAACAGTAAAACCACATCTATTTGGTCATTCATTCACAAGACTCAGGGGAAACCCAGGACAGAATAGTATGCACAGGGAAATGTTCCCTGCCTTCCCAGACCAGCATGTGTGATCCACTCCTCCTTTTCTGGTCTTTTTAATTCTGTGTTGAGCACTACTGATATGGCCAGCATGAGTGCTGATTCAGTCTTGCCTAAATCACAGATCTCCCCTCTAATGAACTGCTGCGAAAGTTCCTTGGCTCTGTAAAGATTATCACTGCTAAAATCATCCCATTTCCTTTTGCTGTCATAGCTTTTCTATATGCTGCCAATCTGTGAGTTCACTAATTAAAAGTGATAATTCTTACATGGCAGTTTCCTTCTCTCAAGATCCAAAAAGAAAAAAAAAATGTATCTCCAAATGGATGTACTTACAATCCAAGTGTCTGTGTGAATATTGCCTCAGTAAACAAAAAATGTTATGGGCTAGGTGAGGCAGTTAAAGGAAGATGATAAACAGAAGCAGAGAAGGATCAAGATGGGGGAAGACCTGAAAAAAAATCGGTGTATAATTGGATATTAGTTTTCTTGAGATAGTTTCAGCGCCACTCAATTCTTAACAGCTGATCTAATTTCAGATCTAATTCTGGCACAGCACACTTGAATTTCTACTTATTTAGCCCAAATTATAGGCAATTACACAGACCATGATATTCCAAGAAAAAATAAAGTAAGACAATATTCAGTTAAAAACAATCATGTTTCATATGGTAATCCCAGAATTTAGTGGATACTTATTACCAGATTTCATGAGGGCAGATGTTCTCTTGAGGGCCTTAGCTTTGAGCCAACAGTTGTGCCTTTCCTTTTTTTTTGCCAGCAAACCAGGTAGATACAAGTTGAAAGCATATAGGTATCTCAGCTGAAGAATTGTTTTTCTAAGTAGTCATTTTTCTGCCTTTGACCACACTTAAGACACATCATGTTCTGTTTATAAGGAAAAACATTCAGTTTTCTTGATGACTTGCCATTTTTAAGAGAAGTACTGATGCTTACTATCAAACAAAGACCTGGATTCCTCCAAGAATTTCTCTTTTTGCTGTCATGTTGATAGTCTTTAGCTTTCAAGGTGGGCAAATCTGTGATACTGTATTGGCCTAAAGTATGTGATGTATTGTTTTTATGGGTTCACAACATAAACTTTATATTTTTTAATGCACTTGGCTATGGTTTAAGCTTTTGCTATGATATCTATTTAAAAGGAAGATCTTCTGGCTTTATGTTTTTCAGTTGCTTTGGTTTTGTATGCAGGTGAGGTTTTCTTCTTTCCTTTTTTTTTTTTTTTTTTCATTTAATTAATGTATAGCTGCAATAAGTGCATGAAGCCATTGGTATGCAACAGGAATATTTAAGAATTTATGATCCCTGAACTTCTAATATGAGTAAACCTAACATTTGGTTGGCTTAAAATCTATAAAATATTATAATTATGCAAATGAGAAATAATGTTTGCATGACCTATGTGCTATAATCACACCATTTCAAAGCAAAATGAAAATAACTTTTCCTGAGTTTGTAAATGTGTAGGAGGAGTTGATGAAAGTTACATAAAAATAGCACACTGTAGTTTAGTGAATTACTATCATTGATGGGAAAACGTAATTTGAAGAGAGCTACTGATATTTTGTCCTGTGTAGAGTCAGAATGAATTATTCAAAGAGGAGAACACACGAACAGCCTTGCCAGATCCAGCAGCAGGTCAGTCAGGTCAGATCCACCAGAAGTTTCACACATGCAGTAGTGTTAGCACATGAAAGAGCAGAAGTACCTGTACAAGCAGGTAGTATTGCATTTCAGAATAGTATTTTATCACCAAATATGCTATAAGTGCTTTGCAGATTGGATTGTATCTGTATTTGAATATCTCAAAGCAAATTTCTTCTACGATTTCTTTTATAACAATTTGTAGAACTATTTAAACTTTTTACAAAATCTCAAAGTAACATGTTCCAGAACTGAACTATACATTGCACTGCCTGCAGAGATGTTCCCTGCTGTTTCTTCTGAATAAGCAACCCGCTAGTTTTATTTGATGCCTGCTAGTTCTTATATTAGGAGCTGTAAACAATTGCTCACTCACAGCTTTTATATGCTATGCATGCTAAAAAACATTGTCCCAATTCCCCACCTTTGTCAGCCTCTTCACAGGCTGGGGTCTCCCAGCCCATCTATTTGTTCCTTTTGCTAAAATTTTAGTGATCCCAAAGATGTTATAGACTGTAAGAATCAGCTTCAGGCTTTTTTGAGGGACCTCAACAACCCCTGTCCAGTCTGGGTAGCTATTAGCTACCCCACATTATTAAGACACTCAGAGAATAGCTACTTGGGAAAGATTTACAGACACACACACCCCACACCTTCATATAATAATAATATTAAGCTGTAGAAAGCAGTGTCCTGGAAAATTTGACAATTTTGTGTGCACATGTAGCATTCACATGAACAGCTTTTAAATCCTGGGATCTTGATGTGTGAAAAGCATGATATGGATGAACATCTGTTACGAGCAGTTTTAAATAAACCCATATGAGATGCAGGTAATGCATCAGATGACTGGGAGGTGAAAAGCTTCTTAAAAAAGAGGCTCTTGAAGAGTAAGCTGTCTGAGTCCAACAGCTAATAACTTAACACAGATGACTGATTTCTGGGAAGCAGATTGTAGCAGTTGCCAGGGATATTCTGTGAGAATCAGAATTGTGTTGAATGCTGCAGTCTCTATGCCAAGAGATGGCTTTTTTTCTTCCTTACCTTCCCCAGTACTGTCTGTCAAACTGCCTAGCATCAAATCTCAGATGCATGACATATAGTAAAAACAAGACTTCAGCCCACAGCTATACAATAAAAATGAGAGAGAGGTTGAAGAGCTCGATTTTGACTTAATTTACTGCCTATTTAATGCAAAACAATGCACAGTGTTTGCATCACTACAGGACATACCAACACAGTGTGCTAGTAAAATAGTACAGGTGGACAGTTAGAGAGAAATCCATGCTAAATTTCAATAATTATAACAATAGTTATGTTTCAAACAAGCAGTTCAGAAGTCTTTGAAAGTAAAACAGTTTCAAATACCTTGCCAGATTCTACTGTAATCACTTTCATGGTACCTCTGACCCCTAGACTTCCAGGTTCACAGTTCATGTTCAGCAAACATGTTGATTACTCTCTAGAAATCAGTGAGATTTCTACTTATGCTAGGTAAATGTGGCTTCATGCAAGTAAAGTAGCCAAACAGGATCTCTCAAGTAGGCAAATATTTTTTCTATTGTCAAGCTTTCACAAGAAGAGCTTTGTTGGATTACGTCATGCCACTAGAATACTGCACTAGGGACAAAGCTGTCCAGCTTCAAAATAAACCCTGCCTCTGTGGTAGTGTCCAAAACCTGCTGCATCACTGTACTGAAAAAAAAGTAGTGTGTCTCCTTTAGCAGGTAGACAATGAATTTTGCACACGACTTGGGGAGGGGGGGAGGAGGAAGACTCAAGGATAGGAAAGAAGAAAACCTGTTTTATTCTGTTTTTCCAAGAACATGCATACACACACATACATAGATACTTGCACAGGTGTATGTTCATACGTGTGTGTGGGTATACATATGAATGTGTTTGTGAATATGATGACCTACATAAATGCAGTACTCTTCACCATGAAAAATATAAATGTAAAAAACCACACACATACAAACATATCTATGCTTGCGGATACATACTGTCTCTGCAGTCTCTGTCTGCATACACAATCATCTAAATAGAAAGAAGAAAAGAGATGTCTGCAAACACAGGTTGTTTAATTTGGTTACTTGGATATTCCAAGACCGTCATGTTACAAACAGGCATTCTGTTCCAGGAATTTCTTCTTCTAGCTAGCAAGGAAAAGTTATACTCAGAAAACACGCTAAGTGTTTTTTTTAAATGAAGTTACTCAAGATACTGTTCTATAATCAAGACATTATCTGTTATATGTTTCTAGCACTATCTCCACAATTTGTTATTCTTCAATCTCCCTTTTTTTTTCTGTTCAGTTGGTTCCATTGCCCCCAGAAACCTAGTTTTAAGGTCATAAAACTTACCCTTAGCAGTTTTGTAAAAACACCATGCTCATGAATAGTGGTTTTAAACCAATAATTATAATTACAATAAATAGTCATTGCTCTGCTTGTTGCTCAGTGTAATATGATAATATGAGTCACTAATTATGAATAATTATTTTACCATTCATTCAGATGTACAAACTTTGGCTGGGTTATCTAGTTTCAGGGCAATTTTAGCACTATTTTAATGATTTGTATTTAATTTCACATTACTGAGCAAAAACGAAAGAACCTTTGGGAGCAGCTTGGAAAAAATATAGTGAATTCAGTTTAAATAAATATTTATTGGCACATTTTATCTTAATTTTCTAGGGTTCCCCCTCACCCAAATTTTGCACAATTTATGGAAGTCAGACTGAATAGATGAATTAACAGATAGTTCTGGATGTTAAGGCAACAAAATGTAAGGTTCTATAAAGACCAAAAGACCAGAATTTTAAACATGTTTTGAAAAGAAGACTGTAAGTAAGGGCCTGACTTCCATAGGTTTGCAACCCCAATTATTTTCACTTAGTGAGGAAGGAAGAGATTTACAAAACAATGTAATTTATTTAAATATTGATTTGTAGATAAAGGGGTGGGTGAAGAATATCTCATTTCAAGCACAGGTTTTAAAACTAAGACTAATAAGTTTTCCAAATGCAGAAAGCCGCTGCAGAGCTGGGATCACAAGCATCTATTTTGTCTCCTAATTATCTGGTTTGACCATCATAAGTTCACAAATACCTATGTATCAACCGACAAAAAATTTTCATTATATTCAGCAGCATAAGTACTTGGATAAGTGTTTAGATGTATTGGCATTGACAACTAAATGACTACTGGAATATTTGAAGCAGCAGGTTTTTTGTTGCTGCTGTTGAAAATTTGTTGAAATATGAGGGGTAACATACCCTTTCATGCTTGTCATTTAGATTTGTCTTACATATGTCTTGAAAAGTTGTATTTGCAAATAGTATGGTAAGTATTTTTGAGGAGATGACTGGGATAGTTGAAAAAGGTCTGTGGTTTCACCTGACACACACATTTTATTCTTCTTGCTTCAGTCTTCCAAGAAGACACTGCTTTATTTTGCAAGATTTTCCTTTTTTAATATACTGGCATCCAGATGTAACAGTTAATTCACTCTTACAGTCAAGCACGTGGACTATTACTGTCATGAACAAGATTATACAAATTCCACTGGTAAGTCTAAATATTATTTAAGGTATACAGTTATTTAGTTTTCAAGTTCACAGTCATGTCTTCAAGAAATCCATATTTCATAATATTTTTCTTATTTTTCCAAATTAGTTTTCATATTTTTACCTGAAGCACTTTCAGGAGGAGTATTCCAGGTCTCCTGGAATTTATTTTTTACTTTATTTTACCTACATACCAAATCTCACTTTGAATATCTCCAATTGCAAGGCACTTGGAAGTGCCATTATTATGCACATCTTGCCATGTGTGTAATAAACTTTTCTTTCTCCTTTAGCTCTGGACTGAACTCAGTCAGCCATAAGCTTGACAAAATGAAGCATGAAAACTTCACCAGCTTCTTTGCTTATTGATCATAGAATTATCACAACATATGGGGGGGGGAGGGGGAAGATCAATACATCTTCTTAGAACATTAGTTCCACTAAGACGGATCACCTTATTTTGAAAAATTTTGTCTTTGAAGACTGTCTATAGCATATTGCATGGCCCTTATTATTAAAGGCCATTTCCCTGAATAGAGTTAACTTTTTTAACCACTACTCCTTTGCTATGTGTCAAGTCTATCACTTTTCCTCTGACTGCTTGTTGATGATGATGAGCCATGAAACTTTGGATCCAAACATAGCTGGTGTTCCGTCTGTGCGTATAGAAACCAATTCCATCATCATTATTTTGCATTTAATAACATACTTGAACTCAACATAATTATGCTCCTCTCTTGGTTCTTCATTATTTGTGTCCTCAAAATATTTTTGTTTACATGGCTCGCTTGAGCTATTCCACATGCAAATATTCCCATTTAAACCAATGATGCACATATCATTAAATATATTTCCATCATTAGCAAGTATAAACTTTGGGGTTTTTTTCTCTAAAAACATATGCACTGTATAGCTTGTTATTTACATAATTCCTTGCTGGTTTGAGTTATTTTTGAGGGAGACATTTCCATCCTTCTTTTGAAGAAAACTGTCATTATAAATACATCAACAAACTTGAAACATGCCTCAGTAGTGATTTTCAGTTTTTCTTAGCACATTTTTGAGAGAAAGGTCTTGATTTTCTTCTGGAGAACACATAGTCTTTGAGCAGTACTGCTTTTCCAAAAAGTCTCCCCTGATTTTCCATACATTATGGTGATGATGTTAGGCTTTATCCTTTCTTTTCCTTTTCTCACCTGTCCTTGCCTTGTCTTTCCTCATTAGCAGGATAGAGTAGATGCTCATGTTTTCAACAGTATTTTTCAATCTCACTTCCCTGTTTTCCTTCAAAACAGCACACTTATATTTATTGTTTGAATGAAGAGGTCCACTGAACACAACGGTATGTCCCTTTATTAAACTGTAGCTAATACTTTCTATTGCAGTTTTTTGTACATTTTACTCACTTTTTCTCTGTATTTTTATTTCCATTCTCTACTGACTCTCTTCATTTAATTTTCCTGCTAACTACTGGGCTGCTTTCAATCAGGTTTGCTTTCCTAAGTCATATATAAGAACTGTCTTACTTTTCTTGTTTACTGAGTGGATTCCCAAATAGACTGTAAGGACAAGAAGGATGTCATGAGTTTTGAGCCCTCTTCTGCTCTTCATTATCATTTACACTGAGTGGAAAACACTTCCAAACTTTCCAAACTGCATCAGTGATGGCTAGAGAGCAACACTCTTCAAATTCTTCCAGGTTTTAAATTAACCATTGTCATGGACACTTAACAAGCTGGTAGGGTTTTTTAAGTGAAGGGAGAGGGAATTTTAAAAGAAGGAAGGGATTAAACCTGTGTTTATATATATATATATATATATATATATATATACATAAAAATTATATCTCAGGAAGAATTAATTTTCCAATGTTTCTTACTGTTACACAGTGATCTAATTGCACGTTACCCCTGTGATATGTCTGAGAACAGATCAAACTTTAATTTGCTACCTATACTGTGTTCTTACCTGGAGTGGGATTCACCTCATCCAGATCCAGATGAAATCTGAAGCTGAAATCATTCTACTCAGCAAAAATAATCACTCAAGTTCAGAAGAAAAGAGTTACCTGCTATTGGTTTCTGATCACTACAATGAAATTCAGTTTTGGGTTTTTACCGCAGTCTTCCTTCCTTCCTTGCTTCCTTGCTTCCTTGCTTGCTTGCTTGCTTGCTTGCTTCCTTCCTTCCTTCCTTTCCAATCTTTGGATGATGAAGTTTGACTTAAAGAGGGGGAAAAAGAATTAAAAATTGCCAAGTCTTTTTGATTAAATCCACAAGATCTATGCTAATTGCCAATGGCTCAATTGTACTATATGCCTCTATATAACATATGTCTATATGTAACATCTTTGTTGGGAAAGCAGCGGGTTGAGGGTACTGAAATTTCATCAAAGCATGTCAGCAACACTATTAACATCACTTGACCCAGATCCAGAGTTGAGATTCCTGGTGTCTTAACAGAAGCCACAAAACTCATGCTGCTGTTTCTGCCTTGTCTGCTGCATCTCTTGGTTAAGTCTGTCTGAGGTGCATTAAAACTGCTCTAGCCCAATGCAAAGAATGGATGGCCATGGGATATCAGAACACCATCAGCTGACAGGATCTCTGGTTCGCTCTGTGGTAGTCACAGCTTGAACAGCACTTGGCTCCTGAAGCTTCATTTTTTGCCGGAACAACCAGTTTCTGCCTTCTCCAGGGAAAGACATTGAGCCAAAAAGGAACAGTCCTTAAGTTTGAATTGCATGGAAGACACACATGGTTAGCTAAGACAGAACATTTGAGCAGATCTACCATGACAAACTCCAATAACTCCAGTTTCTGTAGAGCTCCATTCTGCATTTAGAGCTGTTCACTGTTGTCAAGACTGTTGCTTTTTCTCATTATGTTGACAGTCAGAACTTTGTGCATTTGAGAACTTGAAACACAAGTATGCAAATATCCACTTTCAGATTTTAGATATATATTTCACCACCTATAAATGTGAATTGCATAGGGCTTGGGGAATTATATTTTCTTTTGGCTCTGATTCATAATGGAATTGATTTAGAGGGGAAGAATTGTTCAGTCACAGACAGTTCTACCACAGTAGAAATAAAATATAGATGACTGTACAAAACATCCTTATTCAAATGGTTGAAAGAGCTTAATTTTCCTGGCAAAAATCCTACTCTCAATTACATAAATGGAGCCCAAATCAATTTTAATAAGTTGAAATTTAAAGACCTGATCCATCTCTGAAATAAATGATAGTTATGTCACTAGCTCAAAAACTCCATTTTAGCAACCAAAGCAAGTGTTGGGAAGAAGCTTTATGAAGTACTTGTTCATTTAAAGTTTTACTTTGCTGCGGTCTCTTCTCGTGCCTGATCAGGCATTCTGCAACTTTATGGATTTTCTTTGTACAGAAGTACTTAGAGTATGAAAGATGGTGCATAATTTTTACTTCTTTCACAATAAAAGTGTATATATTTTTTTCACATGTTCATGGAACACAGTGAGGTTGGCCTACACATTTAAGCATGAAGATCTCAAATTTTTATTTTTTTTGAACAAGTATAACCATGCTCTTTGAAAAGAAAATCTAAGTCTCCATTAATATTTATGTTTCCTTTGATATTTAACAGGAATCTCAGAGGTAATAAATTAAATTACTATTTTGTTAAAAAATTCTGTTCCTTTCTGGAACATTCAACTATACATCCAAAATTACTGGAACTTGCTTTTAGAGAAAAGTTTAATATATTTTGGTGGTTTATAAGGGTCTGTACATGTGTGTGTATATGCAGAAAACTACAGTAATGGTACACTAATTTCACTCACTGTGACACACTTGTATCTAAGGAATCTTTATTTCCTGAGAATGAAAGTCAGGCATATGAATATAAATGTCTTTGGATTCCTAGTAGTTAAAAAAAGAGCAGCTTGTGCTGAGACAATTCGCAGTAAGATTTTATGTTCACAAAGCACAGTTTATAGTGCATATTCCACAAGAAGGGCTTTGCTACAATGACAAATGTGTGTGGAGTCTTTGTGAACCTGGAAAGGAATTTAGAATTAGAGCACCTTAAATCAGTTACCTGAACACATCATGCCTTGTCAGTTCATTAGTTCAGTCATGTTTATCCATCCTCCAGTTCCTTGAACTGCTCCCCTGCTAGGTGAAAAATGTTTACGGCACCTGCAAGGGAACAAACTCTTCCACACAGCCTGCAAGCAAACTCTTGGGTCCATTAATGGCACAAAGTAGTTTCTATATGTAGTTATTATTTATTTAAAGTCCAGGTCAGTCCCTGTCCCTCCTGAAATAAATTTCTCCTGGTATGGTGGTACAAAAGGACCCCAGTCTTCCTATAAATAGGTAATGTAAAAATGAGAATTAAATTGGAACTCCAGGGTTTTGAAATATTTCTAAGGCAACATATTTAGATATCTAATATAGAATGTAAGATTTTAATTTCAAGCATTGCAATTTATTTCATATGTAAGAGTGACCTTCAGAACAATGGAGCACCACAGGTACTCTGCTTTGCACAAAATGTATAAAAGTAAAAATAATATATAAAAAGTATTGTAATTTCATACCATTTCAGATGTCTAGTTCTCTCAATATGTTTGTCAGTCTTCCATTCCTTAATTAACCATTCAGATGAAAATAAGCATTTAAGAGTTGTCTGACAAGCTATTAATGATAAGTTGTCATTAAAACATTTCTGTCTTTATTATTAGTGTATTCCTGGAGTATCTTTTACTTCTTAGTTTTTCCCAAATTAAGCTGAGCTACTCCCATACATCTGCGGCTGGCATGAGCACTGCGTTAGAAACCTGAGTAGAAGACTTTATATCTACAAAAGAAAGGCAGCTTTTGCAAGTTTCCAAGTGGACACACTCTTACATTTTTTCTGACTGTGGAAATGAACTCACAAAAAACCACAGTAGTCTTAGAATAAGTGTGCATTTTCTACATAACTACTACCAGTTTAATCTGAGATATGTAATTACTTAGACTGTATCCCTTAACTTTTGCAAATCATTATGATGTTATTCTGAAGATGAAGGAGATAACCAAATTTTGCTAAGGTATATTTTGGCTTTAGTCATTTGTCTGTATAAAAGAAGGAGGGTGGGAAAGCAGATGATAAATGTCCATGGTCACTTTCCTAGAATCAGCTTATTTTTATATTCATATTTTGATGTCATAATATAAAATTAAAAAGCATAAAATAAACAACATTTATGAAAAAGAACCTGCTTGTTCCTCTAAGTTAGAAATTGAAAGATCAAAACAATACTTCAAGTACACACTTAGTACATAAAAAATGCATTACAACACTGGTTTATTCTGAATAGTTGAAATTCAACAGAGACACCCTAGGTACTGGTTTTGTTATACATTTCGAACTTCTAAATTCTGTACAGTTAAACACAATTTCAATCGCTGATTTACAAAAGCCATATTTACCCACAGGAAAGGTTTAGTTTTTCAATACAGAAATACCTTACACTGATAAGAAGACAGCTTCTACATCTTGAATTTCAGCTATGATGTAGCTCATTACATTAGCACAAAGAACACGGGAAATATATTACCAAAGTGTATTCAGCCATGGCTGGAGTTTTGATAGCGCCTACTCTGTAGAAGATCCATCATTCAAGAAAGGTCTAAAGGGACAAATTTTAATAATATTAAATTCCTAAAATAGAGACACACTCTTCTGTATCCTAATATTGGATGCAGAAATGCAAAGGAACACTGAATTGAGCGCTCTTGAGCAATCAGTATTTTTAGTCATGCCTTATAGAAGTAACAAGCAGGCTTAAGAAAATCACATTTAATGCTTTAGGGCTCATGGAGATGATTCAGTATAGCATTTAAAGCTGTTCACTTCATTTGCAAGATTATGAGACAAAATATATTGGGATATGCTTCAATGGAAAAGAGTTAATTTGAAAATATTCATTGAAATTTAGGGTTGATTTATAGTAAATCATAAGTCTACTTAGAAGGCTGAGTAATTTACCCTTTTTTAAACATCCTAAGTGCAGGTTAATACACAGAGCTACTTCATCGGAAATGTACTTTTCTACAGAAATGAGAAATTATGAAGATTATTGACTGAGGTAGCACATTAACATAATTTTCCAATATCAAGTAAACTTTTCCAATTTAAGACCTTCTTTTTATGATGCAAAAGAAAGACTAACCTTTCATTTGCAATGGCAAAATAATATTTAAAAATATATGTACAAAGATATCTTATTCAGCCTTGGAATGCACCACCTTTTAGCAAAGTGTTAGAAAACAGATTCTGATTACATGTACTAATTGCCCCATTCAAACACTTCATAAACTATGGTGTATGATATTGTGCCATAGAGAACTTCATTTGGTAGAGTTGTCCTGAACATACATAGCCAAACTATTTCACTTAATATAGATTGTTCTTATATAGATTAATTCCTGTACTTTTTACACAGCAGAAAACAGGATTCTTTCTATATTATCTTCTTTTGTACAGCTGAAAAGATGCAATACTAGTCACTGAGCAGAAATCCTTATCTCAAAGTCATTAAATGGAAGTCTAGGGGTTGCAGAACCTTGTCTGTTTATGTGTGATACTCTTGGGTCTCAAATGCTGTAGTGGATGAAGGGAGGAAGGCAACAAGAAAGCTCTTGCAGTTAACTTTAAATCAGGTCCTCAAGCCACTGCAGTCTGTCATGATAGGTTAGATAAATGCAAGGTATAGATAAATGTTAGTAAGGAAAGAGTGAATAAAAGGCTTTTCTCACTAATTAAAATGAAAATTTCTTCTTTTCCCTTTCTCTTTCTCTATCACACATTCATATTTATACATACAGGCACACTCTATCCTTTGTGAAAAGCATGAAATATGTGTAATATATTAGCAACATTTATGCTATTATTATGGAGTGGAATTTGAAATATAAGTTATTGAAATATTTGAGATAATTCTTTTATATGATATATAAAACTGCTGTCATAAATCTTGCCAGCAGAAGTTGACACAGATGGCCAATCTCTTCATCAGGTAATATATGCTTGTGTGTTTTGCTGTGGCTCTGCATGCACAACTAAAAAATCTGTCAAAATATCCAGTTCTGGAGAGACATCATTGTAAACTTGTATTCCTCTTTTCACTTTTTTCCCCCACACTTTTCCTGATTTAACTTTGGTTTCTTTTCTTGGAAAGAAATGTCACTGTACTATATCATGAACTGTGATTTCCAAATTAGGATGACTGCTCTCATCGAGGAGCTTTGTTACACACGTGCAGAAAATGTGTCTTTTCACAATCTCACAAAACATGTTTAGCATATATTCTCCGAGAAAAAAAAAGTTTGTAACCTGATCAATTTTTTAACTGATCAGATTAATTGCAAGAACAGTGTTTTACTCATTTGACTCTTTCATGTTAAATAACTCTTTATAGAGGTCTCATGGATATGTATTATTTTTACACACTATTTTACCTAAGACAAGGGAGATATAAGGTAAAGTTGGATGATATAAGAAATGGTTAAATATCTATTATAAAACAAAATGGCAGGGAAAAGGTTCAGCAGACTGAAATTGTCAAACTGATATTGAGTATTTTTGCAGTATCTTTTACACAGTGTAGGACACCATTGGAATGACGAAACAGGTAATGTAGAAAAATGCCTGTGTGTTTAAAAAAAAATATTAGCATTTTAATGGAAATGAGTGAGAAAAAAAAGCAGAACGGCCAGATGACAAGCTTTTATGAGAATGATATTGAGGATGAAGGAAAAGACACTAAAAATATCTTTGCTGACACAGCATAGCTGTTTTAGAGAGAAGCTGAGGGTATTGAAAAGAAATCAGGTAATTTCTGGAGAGTGCTAGAGAGCTGCAGGCTGTTAGAGGAAGTAAATTGGCAAATGTTTTTATAGCTATGCAAAGGTAGAAAGAAGGTTAGAATTTTCATATGAAAGGGTACTTGCTGGAAAAGTTCCACAAAAAACACCCCCAAAAAACATAAAGTGACAGATTTACCTGACTTGAAGAGAAGCCTACTGTTTCAGTACTACATTATTTTCTTTCTTCAAATTAGAGTTTTTCCTTGAGAAATATGCACAAAATTGAGCAACATCCTTCAGGTGACAAACACAATCCACTGACTTGATCATATATTCTATATACAACCAGACATTTCAGCACTTTTAACAGATTGGGCTCATTACTTGCTCCATGGCGGACATTGTCTGTATCTAAAAATGCTAATTACCATTTTTTATATCCTCTCTGTTTTTTGTTGTACTGAACTATGGAGCAGTCTGCATTTGTGTTATGGTCTAGAGAAGTAGTCTGTGTCGTGGGTGGGTAACTGGCTGACAGGCTGCACCCAGAGAGTGGTAGTAAATAGCTGCTTTTCAAACTGGCAGCCTTTCACAAGTGGGGTCCCCCAGGGAACTATAGTGAGCCCCATGCTGTTTAAAATCTTTATAAATTATCTGGATGATGGAATCAAATGCACTCTGGGGAAGATTGCTGATGACACCAAAATGAGTGGGGAAAGGGACACTTCAGAAGTGAGTGGCACCCTGCAGGAAGATCTGGATAGGCTGGAAGAGAGGACAAAAAGAACCTTATGAAGTTTAACAAGAACAAGTATAAGGTCTTGTGCCTGAGAAGACATAACCCAGGAGTGTATCTCAGACTGGCATCTACTTGTTTGTGGAACAGTTCTATAGAAAGGGTCCCAGGGATCCTGGTTAACTACAAGCTTAATATGTGAGGTGTGCTGCTGTGGCAAAGCAAGCCAGCAGGTGTTGGGGTACATCAACATGAATATCACCAACAGGGAGAAAAAAGCCACTTTATTATCCCTCTCTGTGCTTGCCAGGCCACACCTGGAAATACAGTGCTATGTTTTGATCCCTGTTAAGCAAATAAGATGTGGACAGGCTGGAGATGGTCCAGAGAAGGGCCAAAAAGATGATCCAAGGACTGGGAAGCTGCTATACATGAAAGGCTGAGAACTGAGTTCAGCCTTGAGAAAAGATTGCTTAAGGGAGACCTTATTATCTTCCACTTCTTAAACTTTTGAGAAACTAATACATACTGCAGAATATAAACCAGTTGCATCAGTGGATAAGATATAATAAAACATATTGTATGCATTACATAAAACAGGTCTTCTTCTAATTCCCCTCCCCCTCCAAAACTGATGAGTTATAGTGAAAAAAAATTATTGAAACCATTAAGCCAGTTTGTAGCTACAGCTGAAAACATAAATGAGATCTTAGGATGAATAAGCAAAGCTATGTAACATAAATTAAATGAATTATTACTTCTATGAAAAGGGGTTGATTATCTTTAAGACTTATGCAGAATAATATGCTTAGTTCTTTCCATTCACCTGTCCACAAGGATATTATTGCTATGAACAAAAAATAAGAGAAAGTGATAGTAATACATTTCAGCAGTCCATACAGTAGTGAAAATTGTGGATTTATTCTTTTTAAGTGACCTAAATTGCAGCATGCAGAGTAATGAAGTTTTGATATAGTGAAATATCAAACAGTTCAGACTGAGGAAATAACAAAAAATAAATGGAACAGTCAAAAAAAAGGGAACTTAGGCAGAGAATAATTTACTTAGGTAGAGAAAAAATGAACTAAGACACCTGGTAGATCAGTGAAGCAAAAAATATTAAAAAAAGGAAAGAAGCAGCCAGAGATTTATATTTTTTTGAAGGAAGATATTAAAGGACACAGAGAAAAAGTTGGAATGTGAGATTTAGATAAACTTAAAGGAAATATTTCTTTTGACTTTTTATGTGTATTGTGTGTTTACTGTTTAGTATAGACTACCTAGATTAACTTCATTGTCCACTTTTAAAATGATTAGTCAATAACTGCTTTATGAGAACTACTTGTCCAAAAGAACAACCAATACACAATTACAGGTTCACTGGATGCCATGTGTAAGTTTTACTTATAATACTTTTCTACCATTGAAAGTGGGACGTTTGACTGTGATGGTACCAGGGAAGGGGAGGGCTGCAGGAAAATTAGGTCAATTCAGTATTATTTTAAACCACATGGGAATTAGAGAGGCCATAGTAACATATACATCTGAGCAAGTAAGGACTTTTAAAGTATAGGCACTTAAAGTTAGGTAGGATGAACTCTACTGCAATGACTTAATTTTTTTTCTCAGGCTGGATCTTTTCTTGGATCCAGATGTCTGGATCAATTTTGGGTTGCACTCTGGGATCTTATGTCCCTCTTAACTTGGACTAAATTTTATTTTCTAAGATCACCAGAAGTAACTTTAAGATATTTTCAGTAGCATTCTGTCATTTCAAGAGAAGGAAATTTGGGGAAAAATAAAAATGATGTTACAAACTGGAATGTCTGTTAAATCAGAGTGAAAACAAGGCATCTGGAAAACATTAGGAATGCTGGAGGATTAACACAAAGCAAGGAAAAAAATTGTTATGTTTTCACAATCTAAGGCCATTGCCATGGAAAAGAAAAATTCCAAGAATTTTTGAGATGATTTTTAAAAAAAATTAAATACAGTAGCTGCAGCGTATTTGTATCAGAGATCAAACACAAATAAAGGAACGAATGAGATTACCTGGCATTTGCAACTGCCTACAAAAACTCCAGGGAAAGCTCAGTGCAGTAACTGACTAGTGCCCTTTAATTAATATCTGTGCTGGTAATTGCTTTTGCTGGATGCTGAAATTTATTTCCAACACTGAACTCCAAAAGAAGAATTCTCTATTCTTTTCTTGGACTCAAAATCTTCAGAAGTAATGAAAGAAAAATGAAGGATCTCTTTTCCTCAGGCTCTGAGAATGGTAGCATTAGAACAGTAAGTCTAGTTTGTCCTGAGGCAGACCTTGTACCTTATTACATGAAGCTAAGTATTCACTTTTTACAGTAAAATGACAGCAATTGCCTTCTTACTTCTGAGTCTGAACCTTGGACTTCATTAAGATAAATGAAAGCGTGTTGTACAAATTAAACAGAGGCTTGTGTATATATGTGAATTTTTGTTAATCAGATCTCACACAGGCTCTTATATCAGGGAAGACTCCTTTTTTATTCTGTGCAGTATAGTTAATTTCTTCTTCTAGGGTCTAATTCGAAGACAGGGAATATTTTCATTGACTCTCAGCTTGTTGTTAGTGCCCAGAAAAGTGGGTGATGTGTATGAGCAAATCTGTAATATGAGAAAGAAGTTCCTGCATATATTACTGTTTTCATACCTTAGCATATCTCCTTAGAGATGCAAGGATTTCTCAAAGTTCTTTATTGACAGAAAGTAAATTAGGAAAGTACCTTGAAAAATAGTATTGTGATTTATCTAAAATTACATGGAAAACAAGTATGTGGTCTCTGTGATTTCACTATCCACAGCAAAATATAAGTTTTTTCTAGGAAAAGTAAAGTCTAAAAAAATTGAATGTTGTAATAAATTACTCATTACACAAGTATTAGACAAAGATGAATTTCATTCCCACTCTTCTGATTTTAAGAGGTTACACTGATGGGTTTTTTCTATTCTGTAACTCTTAGTCAGCTCTATAGACACACCTACATGTCATATGGTGCATATTTCAGTAAACCAACATTTTTTTCCTCTAACATTGCTTTCTGTCTTTGAATTTCAGCAATATGGACTAGGCAAGATTACTGGTAGGACTTGTAAATTAAAGCTTTGACATTGATATCTGATATGTTTTCTATTCATTGGCCAAACTAAATTATTTCCTAGCGATTTATTTTTTAACTTTCTATTATTCGATATAAAAGACTTTTTAAAAGTGTGTTAATAGGTATATATTTAAAAATATATTTGCATGTGGATTTGACAAAAATCCAGTCTTTTTTCCAGAAAAAAAAGTTTTATGCGTATAGTCCTTGTAGTCTAACTAACTGGCAAATGTGACTATGTATTACAATTTACAGAATTTGGAGAACTCTGATGTCATCTACCCCTTTGTTCACAGCATGAAAGTGGCTTGTTAGGCATAATGCTATGCTATCATGCTTTGTCTGCTTCCTCTGAGCAGAAAGCAGGCAAATATAGAATGAATTGTACCCAGTCTTCAAAAATAACTACTTCCAGCTAGAGATGTTACTCTCTAGAACCAGTGAGACAGATTTTCCCAAAGAGCACTCAATAGCTTCTGGTTAGGCACTTAATTGGAAAGGCCAAGTTTTTCAAAGAGAGCTCCTGCATACTGAAGACTTCAGTAAATGTGACCACTAAATTTTGATTCCTGAGTTAGAGCTGCTCTTTTGAGAAAAGCTGCAGTGCTGAGGGGGAGAGAACAGAATGACTGAGGGAGAAGAAATCTTGCAGACTGTGATACTGAACTCATAAAATCTATGTCTATATAGCAGAAAAGTTTCAATGGGATTCAGCAGTAGACTAAATTGTCCTTCAAAGAGGACATATTATTTCTGTTCATATTAGTTATTTCCTGCTTTCTATCCTCTCAAGTTGAGCCTTTTCTACTCCACTGGGTTACAGATGTGAAAAATACTTAAAAACTATTACTTAAAGGTTCAGATTATAGAGATGAAATTGAATCTGATGTTCTGACCAGATTATGTCAGTATGACATATCACTGTAATAAAACTAATTTGGCAAGGGAATGATTGATATGTTGATTGTGAATGGAGTGAAGAGCCTGTTTTAACTGGATAAGGCAGATAATATGTCTAATTTTTAAGCTGCTAAAACACTCGGTAGGACACCATTTATCAGTTCTGACCTTTAAATGTGTAAGTTTATAAGCATGGCAATGAGAGCACTGTCTAGTAAGTAGACTACATCCTGAAAGCCAGGTTTCAAAGGGCAGCTGATCTTGGGTCATCCTTTCAATTGCTCATCTTGTATCCCTTTCACTCCTTTATCAGAGTTTTACATAGATGTCAAACTCCTTCTGAATGATTCAACTATATCAACCATTTCACTTACTAGTCATTTTAAGCAATACACTTATCACTAGATGAAAAGCATACCTTTTAAAAAAACCAACCAAACAAACAAAAAACCAACCAAACTATAAACTACCAAGTGTACCAAGTTCTTTTTAAGAATGTGGAAAATCAGTATTGCAGTGTAATAGATAATTTGGCAGTATTCCATCAAAGAGTTCAAATTATTTGCCACAACAGAACAAAACTAGACTACTGTCTGTCTGATATGATTATGTCTACTTCCATTTTTCTATGCTGCTATAGACTGTAGCACAGTTACTGTAGCATCAGTGTTATCTGATGCCTCAGGGAGTGAACCACACTGCCCGTTCAAACCCACTTCAGTCAATGGGAACACATAGAAGGCTTTTTGGTATCTCAAAATTTCTTCTACACTCACACACATATACACAAAAAAAAAAAAACAACCTGTGATGACACTTCTATTTCTATAGAGACCCATTCCCTCTGGACAGAGACAAATGCAAGACTGCTGAGAAGAGGCAATTTTATAATTTAACTTGTAAATGTTTGGGTTATTTTTTTTTTAATTTTGCTTTAGAAAACCAAATTAGGTCCTGATTCACCTTCACTGAAGCCAAAACAAATTTATTCTTATGCTATACTTTTATTTAATTAACTGCTTTTTTTTTTCCTCTCAGAAAAAAATAGGACTTTCATTCACAAATTAATTCTTACATTTGTCTTGATTTGGCTTCTGCTGCTGTTTGCTGAACAGCATTAAATTGTAAGCAAGGAGACTGCACACTGTAATTTCAATCCTCTGCAGAGTTCAATTTAATTCAAAACTATATAGATGTTTCAATAGTTTGTTTTCTGATGGTTTGATGATCTGGGTTTTCACCTCCTCCCTTAAAAATTAATCTTCATGTTAAGGCAAAGAAATACACATGTCATAGGTCCCTGGCAGTTTTCAGCAATTAGTTGAACTATATATGCTTCTGAATTATGCAAAAATTGCTGTTGAAAAGAATTAAGTTTTAAATAAAAGCTTAAGTTTTGCAGATCAGGGTTTTTTTGGTTTTTTTTTTTAAATTTTGTATTTGTTTGCGTATGAAGTCCTGAACTCACAGATCTTGTAAAAGGTAAGAGAACATAACAGAGAAATAAAAAATTATTAAGAATCTTATTAAAGCAATTATTCCTCTAAATTAACATATACATATTATCTTTGTTATTATTTTATTCTTCATGTTTTTATGTGTTTGGTTTTTTGGGTAGTTTTTTTGTTGTTTTAGTTTTGTTCTTTTTTGTTTTTTCTCAGTGCAGAAAAAAGATGTCTTCATAAGATACTTATCTGAAAAGATCTCATATGGACAGCACCTTTTTTCACCAAGTGGCCTTGTATTCTGTGGTGCATATTAACAACAAAGCAACACATTGTGACCCTGGTAGTACATGTTATTATGGATTAATTTTCCATCCTGTATCAGTCATGAGAAAACCCCAAAATCCCAGTCAGTGCATTCTATTACATAGACCTATCCTCTGTTTACCAAGGTCAGTGCAAAGGCAATTATTGTGAAACTTAGACGAGGTCTTAATTGGTGTGTGAGATTTTCACCTGTACCTCAATGTTTAAACCTGTTTATTGTCAAATATGATGTTACTGAATTTGGTTTGCAATTATGTGAAGTAAAAATATAGGATATTTTATTTAGCTACCTGCATATGTAGCTTAACTCATTCTTCTTTGGTTTCTTACACCCTGAAGGGCTTTGAAATCTGGCTATGTCCTTTATGTTTGTGGTACTGTTTACAAGTCTGCTACAGACCCATGCATTCAAAAACCCATATTTTTTAATGGTTGTTTTGCGTAGATACCTATTGTTCCATATTCTTTGCAGGTATACATACCGTGTAATTAATGACTGGACCAAATCATCATTTCCAGGTTATTGGTTGCATGGATCAAAACCTAAAAAAATATTTTATTATATCTCAATGGACTGTATCAATAAAATTTTTTTAGGATAAAAAAAAGAGAGGAGATTTAGATGGATTTTTCATCTCTAATATATAGTGACTGTTCAGCAGATGACAAGACAAAGATGACACACTGAAGATTTCATATTCTTGGTGCTATCAAGAGAAGTTACATGAAAGGCCACAGAATAAAGCTCTGGGTTCTATAATTTGGAAAAACACAATTTAACAACTTTAAAGGTTTAGTTGCTACTCATGCCAATCCTCTTAAACTGTATGCTGGTCCTGGTCAAATTCCACCTTCAACTTTTTTTTCTTTCACATTTCTGAATTATTTGGAATAAAAAGCTAAAGAAGGGAAAAAAACCCCTGACTGAGGTATACTGTTGGTCAGCTAGATAGGACACCTTCTCATAAAAGGCAAAAGAAATATACTTTTTAATACTTTTTATTTTATACTTTATATAAAATAAAATATATGTTCTTCAATATTTGAACTCACCTAGGCAAAATTTATTCTAGATGTGAGACTATACGGTATCTGTCAAAATGTAACAGCATTTAAAATGAAAGATTTAAGAGACTTTTTCAGTTCATGATTCAATGCATAAGATTATAGTTATTTGGTGGAGATTTTTGTACCGACTTCCAGACATAATTTAATCTTTTCTGATATGATAATCTATATTTTAAGGAATACAGGAGAGGTAAGAAAAAAATCATTTGTGGTTTCTTCAATCTATATAAGGAATTTTAAACCCCAAAATGTGCATTACACTTTATGTTATATAAAATTGATTGTTTAACATGTTGAAGAATATTCAAGGCACATTTAAGCACATTTAAGAGTCTCAGTTGCATAGGGAATGCACTGCGAATGACATAGTGATCTAACCATAAAACTTCCCCTGGTTAAAAAGACAGAGGAACTGGGCCAGCATTCAATCTGAGAAATATAACCATAAATGCACTGTTTTCATTTTCGATGTCTGAAGTAATTAAAGGAAAGCTTTAGGAGTTTATAGGTATTTTATATTTTAATATATTTCCAGAGACACTTTATGGGGTCTAAAAGTGAATTTTCTTAATTCTTCATTTGTCTTTTGAAAGCTCAGAACACAGTGGGCTTGTGGGTTTTTTGCTTGCTAGTTTGGGTATTTTTGGAGGGGTTGTTTCAGTTTATTTTATTTTGGTTTTGTTTATTTGTTTTCTTGTTGAGGTCTGAACAGAAACTTAGAGAAATAGGGCAGAAGTAAACTTGCTAGTACCTTTTCCATTAAGCACATACCTACTTGGTGATTTTTCAAGAATGTGTATATTCATGTTTAGAATTACTTGAATAAATTTTTCGGAAATGATAGGGAGACTGTTGGGAATGTTGGAAAACACACAGTAATAAAGATGATAAGAAAAAAGAACTTCTCTGTGAAAACCAAAGCTTTTCAATAAGGAAAGGTCATCTATGACTAACTTTTCCATTGGAAATTATATATTTTTTTAAAAGAACATAATAGGTAAAGGAACACAACTTTTTAATCAGCAAAAGCCAAACCTGACTGTTCACAAAATTTTCAACTTTTGAATTGAAACAGTAAGTTGTTGGGGTTTTTTATCTTCACAGCTTTATTTGATTAAAAATCTATTCCTCCTCCACCTGTATTCATAAATAAATATAAATACCCTTTTCCCAATAATGCATTTAAAATAATAATAATAATAAAAAACACAATAAAAAGTATTGGAATTCAAAGTGTTCTGAAACTTTCACTCAACTTAAAAGGAAAGGGGGGAAAAGCCCTACAGACCTCTTAGAATTAGAATTTTAAAAGTGCAATAGAAAGTGCTTGTTTATATAGAGCATGTATTTGAAAGGAAAAAAAAGGGAAAAAAACCCAAAAAGTCATTATAAGGAATGATGAATGGATGTTATCTATAAATCTTAATTTTAATATAAGACTATTCCATTAAATCAGGCAAAACCATGTTGATTCTGGGTTAGCATCTCTAATCAACTGGAATGAAGAGACTCCTCCTGCTCTGTGTAAATGAGTTTCAAAATGCTTTTCTTAATATTTCCTTATTCTTCTTTTGAAGCAAGAATAATGTCAGATATATTTGCACCAGTTAGAAATACCGATCAGTGTCTGATTCAAAGAAAAGCTAAGAAAATGTGAGGTCTGAAGACTCTGGACTTGTTCCAGCTCTGCACACCAACAAGTAGCTCATTTTTAGCATGCTGGACAAAGCATTTCTTTCATGAAGAAACAGTCTGTTACACCCTCCCCCGCTTTCCTAGCTGAAGATTCCCTAACACATCATTTTCCCTGACTGTTCAACACAGTGCTATGTCATGATGGATACAGAGAAACCATAATTAACTTCTTTTATTATAACCTGTTGTCTGTCTGTAATGTGAGGCACCATCTCTGTAAAGATTATTTTCACAAACGCCAGGGATAAATGGTTAACTGGTGCCTCACTGTTTCTCTAAATGATAAATAGGATATAGAGGCAGTGCAAAACTTGAAAATCTCACAACATACGCACAAATCTCAAAATAATTACAAGGTTGTGGAATTCGTTGCCTCATGAAGGTAAAGACAATTTAAAAGACTATGACTGAAAAACTGATCAAATCAAAAATATTTTCTTTTTCTTGTTGAGCTCTGGTCATTCTTATGAGTGAAACAGGAACTGCAACAAAACCTGAGAATGTAATCAAAAGCCAACAATTTTATGGCAATGATATTGATGTTTTTCCCAAGAGCACAACAAGGATTGTGGCACTGTTTTATTTGTTGCTGAGCAAACATAAAAAGTACAGACCTTGCTGTCATGAGCTTACAAATGAATTTGTATTTCTTTTTATTCCTGTATACCGTTACGCATATTTTTTGAACTAAGCCACTTATTTTTTAGTTTTACAACCAAAGAGAAGGAATTAACCATATAAATAGGCACACTGAGAGTAAGGATACCATTTAGCACAAACCTTAATCACTGGAACTGAACACAAAGTAAGTAGCTTGTTTTCTTGAATAATATTTACAAAAGAATCATTCTTTCTCTGCATCACTACAAAATCTGCAGTCTACATGGTTTTTTTAGATCTTTATAAGCCCTATGCATTCCTTCTAAGGATTGTAGAGAGTAGAAATGCTTTGTCTGCAGTTTCTGAGCACCTGGCCTATCAAGTGAACTAAGAAAAGATTCATGAACTAAGAAAAGATTCATGACCTCTGCTCCACAGGGGAGGGTGTTGCATAGTAATGTGATCAGCTAATGTCAGTCATGTCCTCCCCCAGATTTGGTCAGGTGAATAGATACGTCTCACATATAAGAGGCACAAATATAAAGCAAAACCAATACTTTTCTCTGTGCAGATCAGAGCAATGTACTAAAAACAGACCTAACTGTATAAGGAATACTCAAACACCAAGTACCATGAGATTCAATTTCCTGTACAGCTTTAATTTCAGCAGACTGACACATGCTTTTTGATACAAACTGCAATTATATAACCATTTAATATTTTTTTTCTTGAGAAAATTCTTACAATGGACAGAGAACATAGTCTATGCAAAGAATAACTAGCTAGCCAGTCAATTATTTTTTAACTTCATCATTTAGAACATCACCCATATCTTATGTACAGGACATCATTTCAACTGAACACTGAATTAAAAGTTATTAACTTCTGGGGCATTTATACACATCAGTGTGGTATCAGAGTAACTGAGAAACATTATTTTGCAGACACAACATCACTTACAGGAAAGATAATACTATTACACCCTTCTGAGATACAGGGAGCTTAATACCAATGTCTATTAGCCTGGGGTGATCCCACTTGACACTTTGGATCTACGGTCCAAATTTTCAGTGTATTTAGTATTTCATAATGTTTTGTCTGTTCAAAGAGCAACTCTAGCACATTTTCTCTGTGGTTCCCCTTTTTTGTTTTGCTCCTTCTGTGCTTCTGTTCCTTTTTACTCCTATTTTAACACTGTCAGCATCTCTCTGCTTCTTGGTCCCTCTCATTTGAGTGTGTCCTTTCCTCCTTTCCACCCACACTTTGCAGCTTGCTTACTAGTAAGAAGATGATGAGCATGCTATCAAAATGACTTTTGGCTGGAGAAAAAGCGTCAGTGAAATTTTGCTGAGATCCATGACAGCTGCTCAACCTATGCCTATTACAGAGACATAATAGACACTGCAGTCTGGCCTTGAGGGCGAGTAAACATGCAGTATTTTAGCACTGGGCAGCACATGGCCTGGGACAGCACCTGAACCCCATTGGTAGTGAGTGACCCTTTCACAACCTTTACTATTTTTCAGGTGAAAATACTGAAAAATTGCATGGACTCTGTTACAACTCATCAAATGATGTGTATTAAAAGTGTGACTGAGCAGACTGGGGCATGACTTCCGAGAGGTTTGGAAAATATAACTTCCTGAACTAATGTTCCAAGGTTGAGTATGCTGAACTGGACCAAAACTATGGACTCTACCACATACCCCAATGAGAGTGGTTTTGAGTGACTTTGACCCTTGAGCAGTGTCTAGGCACAATCTCCGGGATCACCGGTTGGTGTGAACCGAAATCATTCCAGAGAGCATGAAAAATAATAAATGAAAACAAAATGAAAGAATCGGATCCACTAATTTTTTTGTCTGTTTGTTTGGGTTTTTTTTACAGTATGGATGTACTTTTACAGTTTGATCAGAACAAGAGAGTAGAGAGAGCACAGAAAGAAAAAAATTACCCGAAAGTTTCATGTATCTATATTTTCATTGCTTTAACGCACAAAAAAAAAAAGTGTCTGGCACCTTTCTGTCCACATCACCCCACTTCAATGTATCAAATTCATTCATGAGTAATTTGAAATTTTTATTAGTTGCTTATGAGATTTTCTTAACAAGAACACAAAAATGTTATAAGAAGCAACTGAATTGTTTCTATTTGAACACTAAATAAAGCAAACAGTAAAAATATAGCCCAAAATTCCCAATTTTACAAAGGACCTGTAGTTGAAAACGTCAGGCAGCCATATTTTTTCATGAAATTATGAATTTTATTTTACAGTAAATTATGTTTAAAACTGGTTTTTTTTCATGATTTATAATTTTGTGGAAACCAGAGTAATGACAAGTAACTCCTGTCTTGAATTGGTATAGATAATGAAATCTTTCTTAGGGTATTGTTCCTGATTTACTGGTATTAAGAAGAATCTGCATATTTTTATGCATAGACATAAAATTTTGATTTATTATTAATAAATAATAGGTGGAGTATAAATTAATTCCTTGGGATAAGGGCTAAGAAAGTAGAACAAAAAGTTGTTTTTATATTTAACTGAAAATACAATCATCTACTAGCACCTTTCTCTTTATGTCTAGTTTAGTAGTCATTATTTCCTTTTATATGTATTTCCACCTTAAAAGGATAGGTAGATTGACTAATATGTGAAAGTAAGGAGATCATGCAAAGAAAATAATAGGAGCTCAGCGTTTTATTTAAGAAAAAAATAAAGGAGGTACTTTCACAGAACTGAAATGCAATGTTACAACTTCTCAAAATGGTAAAGGCAGCCAATACACTGATTTACTGCTTTGATTTTTGATAGACTGTAGGTTTGTTTTGGGTTTTTTTTAATATGCTAGACACAAAAGTAAAGCAAAGCAACTTTGTAGAGTGGTGGAGACAACCATGACAAAGGAAGAGATTCAAAGTCATTAACATGGTTAAATCAAGCAAGAATCTTTAGTTCCTAATGTAGTCTACTGCGCAACCTGTTTATTCATTAATGAAGGAATTGCAAATGTTGACTCAGGTCTATTCTCTTGTCATGATTTGCTAGGAGAAACGAGCTGAAAGAAAAGACTAGAACAGAGCTGTTTAAAGCTGTGTCTACAATCTCTGCATGGTTTTGGCCATGTTCCAGATACATTACAGAGTGGTTTCTTTTTTTCTTTTTCTTTTTTTCAATTTTTTTTCTTCTTTCTCTCTGTCCACCTCCTTCCTTTTTCCCTTTTAACCTTTTTTCCTGTCACCATTTTTATCTTCTTTTCCCTTTTTCTCCCATTTTAATTTTTCCTTTTTTCTTAATTTCTGACTTTTTTTCTTCTTTTTTCCCCCTCCCTTCTCTTCCCTACTTTTATCCTTCTCTTCATTTCCCTTTCTCTTCATTTCCTTTTCCCTATCCCTATCCCTATCCCTATCCCTATCCCTATCCCTATCCCTTCCCTTCCCTTCCCTTCCCTTCCCTTCCCTTCCCTTACCTTCCCTTCCCTTCCCCTCCCTGCTT
>VZTJ01003632.1:154034-196768 GCA_013397795.1 Orthonyx spaldingii
CCTTCCCTTCCCTTCCCTTCCCTTCCCTTCCCTGCTTTGCCTTGCCCTGCCCTGCCATAGCCTTACACATGTTCCTCTTCTCCTGCCTCTTCCTATCATTCTGTGTTTTCCCAGAACAGATGCCCAAATGAAGATGGAATATATTTTCATGATGCACCCTGTTCCCAAAAACACCACATTTAAGCCACACTGGCACTAAGGAACAATCCTCATAGACTATAAGTTTATCACCTTTTACAGATTAAACGTCTGTCATAGTGAAGAAATTCTAAATGAGAAAAGTTGTCAGGAAGATGAATTTTATTCTGACGGTATTTAGAGAGTCATAAAAATTAACGAATTAATGAAAATTTAGATTGACACATTGTACTAGTTTGGTTCGAAACTGGGCAGAAACACCAATTTCGTGTAGTGGTTTGAGTTCGTTCACTTGAGTTTTTTGGTTAAACGCCAGCACACTTACCAGATTTTATTTAATTTTGCTGTGAGATAAGGATTAGGAGTAGGTAAAGCAGGCCAAGACTGACCCTTTCTGGGTAAACCCACGACACACATACATTAATGAATTGCTTATCTCTCTGGAGTTTATAAATATTTAGGATATCTAACAACTACAGTTATTAACTACGGATTATTTTTCACCTTCCCATTTTTCCAATACATATTATTCTTTGAAGGGTGGGTAAACTGAATTTTTTTCAACAGTGCTGGATATGTAGAGGTTATTTGAAATATACACATATTGATGAAGCTACGTTATTGTAGTACTGACTTTGTAAATGTAGATGCCATGGATTTCATTTAGCAATTAAAGATCCTTAAATTTTGATATTTGGAAATTCTCATTAATTTTATACCCTTTCTAAAATGCCTAATTCTTGCTGGTAGTTCAAGGATGTTTGAAGGCAGATACTGGGCATATCTGAAATTCTTGTAATTATTTGTAACATTGAAATCAGCTACATAGCCCTGTTTTCAATGAGTCAGGCAGCATGTGACCTTTCTAAAACAATTTTAAAATAGAGAAAGGAAATACATTGGAAAAAATAAACCTTCATGAAATATGCAGAGAAGAAAATTGACATAAAAGGCTGACAGAAGCACAATCATTCTCTTTGGAAGACTGGAAATGTAAATAAAGGCATCATTAATCTCAACATAAATTGTGCTTATGAAATATGAATGTTAGCAATACCACACAGTGGAACATATCATGAAAGTCAGCATACATTCTTCAGGTGATTTTCAAAGGTCATTAAAATCAAATAAATATCTCAATATCCACACACCATCACATGCTACACCTGTATTTATGTACTTTGCTGTTATTTATTATAGTATAATAAATATAAATTATAAGACTTACAAAGAAAATAAAATAATATTATTAATAGCAACAACATAACAAACCCATGACCACCAAAACTGGTTGTACATTACACGACTTCAGCAGCTCTGGCAATAAGACCATTTTTTATATATTTTTATGGATTGCATAAGATTCTTTTCCTCTTTTAGGGTGACAAAGTTTACAAAATGCTTTGGAAATATGGCCGAGTGCCACTGGTGGTAGATTTTAGTAATTGTTCTTGTACACAAAGGGACTTATTCCTATCTGTAGAGGGACTAAGTATTTTCTTAATGTGCACATTTGCATTTGAATTTAATAATATCAGCTCTTTTTATATCAACCTCTATGAAAAGATCCACTAATGATGCTGATTATTTTAAAGCTATGTTGGCAGAAAAAATAGAAGACTTCTCATTAACACATTTTCAAGACACTGTAAAATAATACTAAATAGAAAATAAGGAGTTTAAAAATTAGCAGTTTTAAAGAAAGGGTTTCAAACAGTTATTGCATTGCCAGCAGGTTGAGGGAAGTGATCCTGCCACCCTACTCAGTCCTGATGAGGCCTCATCTGGAATATTGTTTCCACTTCTGGGCTTCTCAGTACAAGAAAGACATGGAGCTCCTGGAATGGGTACAGGAGATGGTGACAAAGATGATTAATTGACTGGAGCATCTCTCTTACAAGGAAAGTCTGAGGGAGCTGGGTCTGCTCAATCTCAAGAAGAGACAACTGAGAGGGGATCTCACCAACGTCTGTAAATATCTGAAGGGAGGGTGCCGAGAGGATGGAGCCAGACTGTTCTCAGTGGTGATGAGCAATAGGACAAGAGGCAATGGGCAGAGACTGATGCACAGGAAGTTCCATCTGAATCTGAGGAAGTATTTTACTGTGTGAGTGACCATGCACTGGAACAGATTGCCCAGAGAGGATGTGGAGTCTCCCTCACTGAAGATATTCAAGAACTGTCTGGACATAATTCTGTGCCTTGTGCTCTAGGATGACCCTGCTTCAGCAGGGAGGTTGGGCCAGATAACCCACTGTGGTCCCTTCCAACCTGACCCATCCTACAATTCTGTTAAATACTTTAAGGAAAAAAAAAAAAAAGAGAGAGAGAGAGAAAGAAAAGGAATCTTTCTGCATTTTAAGTCCTGGCCAGACTTGGCCTATTTCAATTTATTTGGCATGTTTATCTTTTGACATACGTACATATTTCTCATATTTTAAGTTTCTTAATTTAAGAATTAATGCTGTACATATTTACATTCTATGAGAATTTATGGATAATGTTTATTTTCTGGAAATCAGATTTTCAAAGAAATCGGAGTCCAGTTTTTACTTTGGAAGCATAATTTTCTTTGTTAATGCCCACAAGAGGCATTGTTCCAACAGACTTCACATCAACCTGAAGGCCTAATTCTATTTTAGTAAGAATGAAAACAACACCTCAGAGATTGATGCGTCTTATTTCTGATACACTTGGTTTCTATTTGGGTGAGAGACTTACTGGCCCAGAAAAAAAAATAAATTTGTGATCTAGAAAACAGGTAATAATATTAGGAAATGTAAGGTAAAAGAGATGGGAAGGGTTTGTGGGCCAAAGCATACTCTTTATATTCTTCCATTATATTTCCCTGATTCTGCTGGTGTGGATATCAAGTTGTTTGTTTCCCTTAGTCACTGAATACATTGCATTGCATTAAACACATAAAAATCCACGTCAATTTTTTGAGAAAGATTTCTTTTTTAAATGCTAAACATATTAAAAAAGAAACTATTGGAACTCATGCTGTCTAATTCAACTCTTTTGTGCTTTGTTCCCCCTTGTCTGGAATAATTAATATATGATATAAATTACATGTTCTTTTTGACCATTCTTCAAAGTTTATATTAATATTTACTGATCTCTCCATATTAAATGTCACATGATCTCTTTTTTTTCTTTGTTTTTGCATATCTTCTTAGAAGTCAATTTTTTTTCCCATCTCATTTTGCATAATATGCTTTGCAGAGCCCTGTAAGTCTGCTGAAAGTTTGGAGTTTGGTTCATTTTACCTTATTGGGAATAAAAAACCCACACAGATTTAACAGTAATTAGGGTACAGTCTTGCAGAATTAAATTAAATTAATAACCATTTTTCTAAACAAGATATTTTATTGTATATACTGGAAAATTTCAAGAAGCTACCCAAAGCCTTTGAAGCTAACCCAAGTCTTTTTTTTTCTTCTGAGAGGAGTATCTTAAAAATGGCATCAGGTGTTGAAACTAACAGAGTAGTAAACCTACCATTTTCACTTTTATGGAGCTTGTATAGCTTGATTTATATCCTTATTTTAAAATATGAGATGAACAGGTTTAAAAGTGTGGTGTTCTGTTCTGGAAAAATAATGGGAGTCCGAATCCAAGTGGTGAGAACCATAAAGGCTGATTTCAAATCCCCATTAGCAATTTCCGCTTGACTTGAGTGGAGGTTCACACCAACACAGAAGAACACCCTACATTGTATTCTGAGAGCCTTAAAGGACATAACTGTGAATGTATTTCATGGCAAGAGAATTATAAGTGTTATGTGTACCTAATTCACAGAACAGACAAGGACAATTGCCCACTCATAATTATGTAACACACTTCTGTGTCAAGCACTTAAGAACGGTAAATGAAAAAAAAAAATTTTCGCCTATAACTGATATTTTTAATAAAGATTCATTTTAATTGCTTGTGATTGTCTATAAGAGGAAAAATAGTATTGTGATGAGCAGTTTGGTTAAGCCTGGGGAGGAAATTGATCTTCATTTGATCTTGCACATAGATGGAATACATTACTCTGAAAAAAAAAGGCATCTCACAGGTAACATATTTGGTAGCCTGACTTCCTATTTTAGTTCTCTATAACTAAGACAGTATTATTCAGTTAGCAAAAAATACATTGTGTTGAATAGCGAAACCTGAGGAAACAGTAATTTTCTAATATTAGGGAAAACTAAACAGTCTTCAGAAAAGTTATTCAATAGTCCATAAATTCAAGAACATTTTCTCATCTTTATGCAAATTGTATAGTATCTCTATGATTCAGTAAGTGAAATCCTTTGTTGCTAAAGTTATGGGTCAGTTATGGCTAAGCAATTGCAAGACCATAGCAAAAGTTTTGGCAGCTTCACTGTAGGCATTTATATATAAAATTACTATTCCTGATCTAAAGTGTTAATTTAATAAGATGGAAAATAATAATAAAATGGAAGATCTGTGGCTCATCCAGAGCTATTTTATATGCTACTGAAAAAGGGCATCTCACCAAACTGAACAGAGAAATTTCTTCAAAGTGTAAGCAAAACTTAACTTCAGGGACACCTTTTTTTTTCTTTTTCATTTTCAGTTTGCCAAAGGCTGCTGTCACCACTAATATAATTATTTCTAAATCATTTGATCTCTAAAGTTGCACCAGACAAGTCATTTCTATTTCCATGTTCTTATATCATATTTTGGAACATTTGGCATAGTTAATTAGAATGATTGATTGATACATAGTAGAGGAAGGTAGATGAAAATAATGCAGGAGTGCTAGTATTTTCTTGAGATGACTTATATCCAGTCTCTTAGCACACACTTTATAGACACAAGATCAATATTTTATTAGCAATGTCTAATAATTTATGATGATGTAATACATGATGAGAGGAAGCCATTTCCTGATATCTGATAGCTGGCTATAAATATAACAGTCCCCTACAGATAATTATTGCTCTTCTATACTATTAAGAATACATTCCAGAAAACAAAAAAATCCCAAACATATTTTAATATTTAGATAAAGTAATAGTTTAATTGAATTTCAGGTTTCTGTTCTGCCTAAAACATCTTTTTACCCATTATCTTGAAAAGAATGATACGAGAGAGAATAAAGCAGTGCTTCATTTGCAAAGTTCTGTTAAGCTTATAGTAAGAAATGTGTAGTAATAAAAGTTCTACAACTAGATGTAACCAAATTTTTTCTTCAATAGAAGAATCTTTCATGCAAGTCAAGGAAGAGGTATCACTCTGGCTGTGTGGGTGTTCACCATGTGGAACTCCAATTCTTACTAGACAGAACCCCAAATGAGAGAAATCTCCAAGGTCTCTACTGGCATGTTTATATACCTGCAGTGTTTTCCCTTTTTGGCTTGTGTTGACAGCTTTAAAGGATGGTTTTCTCTGGAATGTCTCTCTTTTTTTCCTTTTAAATCTTTTTATAAGTTTCTAACTCTAGCATTAAGAATCTCCTTCTTAAGGCTTATGATTTAGCTATCTGAAAATAATTCGCTTATTATTAAGTAGGCCATATGACAAATCTACACATATTTCCCTGTCTTCTACAGTTTTGGTTACTGTCATTTTTGGTACATTAATCTTCTCCCTATCTCATTCCACAACTATTACCTAATAAAGAGAAAAAGTAGAAAGAAATACTCCAAAACAATGAATGGAAAAAATCAGAAGCATGGTTAAATTCAAGTGAGCTTAATACTCAAATATTGTGAGTGTGATTGCAGTAATCCAACTTCATATGATCACAAAATAGATGCCTGGAAATGTGAGCCACAGTAGGCTGACTTCCTTTATAGAAAAGAAAAAAAAAGAAAAAGGAACTTTTGGATTATGGTTCGTTTAGCCTGGTTTAGATATCTACTTTAGAATAAGAAGAATCATGCCCTTGACTCCAGTAAGTACATTGACCACATCTTTATTGACTATATAAGTGGACAGCTTAGGATCTCAACCATACATTTAGATATCAAAATCCAGAGAATTAAATTTATATTCTCATTTTTAACTTGAAGGCAAGAGGAAAAAAAGGAAATAGTAAAATATATTTCCATCTGACATATCCCATTAAAAATTTTTCTCCAAATAAGAGAATTACTTTCTCTTTATATATACATATGTATATATATATATATGTGCATGTGTATTTATATAAATGAAAAATAATGGGAATTCAAAAATTTACAACAAGAAATTTAAAGTTATGTGTCTTTCCTTGTTCATTTTCCAGTTGTATAACCTGGATGTCAATGCAAAAGAACTGAGATAACAGCATTATATGTCAGAAGCAGTAGAGAGCTGGCTAATAGAGGCACTGAATATGTATTCAAACTTACCTGTCTGTTTTACTGGTGTACTTTGGTGCTTCTTCCCATCATCAACTAACAACTTGGCAGCCTTTCCCTCAGATGCAAAGGAACTCTGAACACCTGCATGACATCACAAAGGTGGTATGAGGTTTATATGATAACTCCATTATTAAAGTGCTCATCATCACAGTGGTATGCAATTTTTTCTCATCTTATTTTCACAGCTTTTCTTCTGTGGAAAAGAGTTGAAAGGTAAAGTCAGGATAGAGGCATGGAGAAGAAGAATCAGTTTAAGATAAGAGAATGAAGATGTATATGTGCTTTGCTCAGAAATCTCATGTTGAAGAGCTCAGGTCAAGGGTTAGACAGAATTTCCTGCTTCTGGCATTATTACAATGTTTTCCCATTAAATATAAAAACAGTCATTTGATCAAGGCCTACAACTCCATTTCTCCATGACATATCTAACTACAAGGTGGTTACTCCTTATATGGAATCAAGACAGCTTAGGATCTAAATGATTTTGAGGAAGATTATTTCTACCCTAAACCAGAACACCATTTTACAGAATAATGGACAACATTTACAGTAATTTCTTGACTCCAATGGAACAGAAGTCAGAATTATGTTCCTGATATTTTGATTGCTACAACAGTAGACACTAACACTGCATCAAAACTTCATCAGCATGTTGCAAGGAAGGCTCTGAAAGCTTGATTCTCCAATCCTAAAACTAATGGGCTTGCTGTACACTCAGTTCCTGGCTCTATCGTGAATCAAAACTACTTTCTTAATCTGCACTTTCAGTCTGAATGGTCTTTAAGGACTATAACACAAATATATTTTTAAGCAGCTCTTAACTGTTCCTTTGATATGATGGTTCCAGTATTTCAAAGGTAGCCATGTGGTTGAACTGAAGCCCCTAAGACAAAGAAGTTCCCACAGCATTTCCAATGTTGCAAACAACAGATGCATAGTATCGTGTGCATTTTTGTCCTATTCATGTCTCTGGAGAAAAGACAAATTTTTTGAATGTTGCATCAAAATTTGATGGAATATCTAATCTGATGCAATCTCTGAATATCTTTTGTGGTAACAGACTATTTGTAATAACTGTTCTGATAGTTACTATAGCAAGTACTGTAGTAAAAGAAACAGTATTTTGATTTTCATTTTTCTTTAAAGAAATTTCTTTTTTCCACAAAAGCTTTTTTTTATTAGTTTAAGAAGAAAATATTCACACATTTTAAAAAAGACAGCATAATGGGCTGTATCATCTCATGCAGCATATTCTGTAGAAAACACATATTTCTTGACATATGTAAAGAAATCACCTTTTTAGCACAGACAAGTTGAAAGATCTAGGTTGAATTTCAGTTGTTTGAGGAATTTATACAAATCATCATAGACACTCCTTCACTCAATGCTTGCTTCCATTTGCAACATTTTTTTGGTCAACCTGAAGGATTAAAGAGGGAGAGAGAAAAGAGGGAAACAGTACAAAATGGAGCATCTTACCAATAGTCTGCTGGAATATGGCTGGATGCCCTGATAGTCATTGTGGCTGCAAGGATGTGTGCAGGGTATGCGCAGCTCACAAGGGACTGAGAGGAGATTTAATATAAAACTTGTGATACAATCATTCAAGAAGATTCTCAGGTTCTGCAAGTGCCACTTCATAGCACCTGTTCTATCCAGTTATCTGACACTACATGAATGGTCCTATGTCCTTTAAATAAACATATTTTGAAGCCAAAAAAAGCTCAACTGCCCCTCTGGCAATTCAGCATTAATTTAGCACAAATCATGCTATAGAGTTATATCAGTTATGATGTTTTGTTTCATAAAAATTCAGGTCAGTTGATCAGTGTTGATAATACCAAAAAAATATTAAAAGAAACTTAACAGCATGTTTAATTTAGGAATGTGTTACTCTTACTGTGACTAAAATATCAATAATTATCTAGTCTTCAACCACTTCCATTAAATGCTTACAGAACAGAGCATTAGGGCCACTATATGTTAACTTTATAACCAACTAGGAACATATATTTCAAGTCAGCCCATAAGTTTTAATAAAAATCAGTCACTAAAAAAGAAAAAAAAAGAAAAAAAAAAAAGAGAAGATATATTAAAATGTGCTGGATGCCAGGCACCCACAAAAGCCACTTGCTCTCTCCCCTCTAGAGCTGGACAGAGGTGAAAAAGGGTTGAGATAAGGACTGGAAGAATCCACTCATCAAATATCATCACAGGCAAAACACGCTCAACTTGGAGATATGAAGTGAATTTATTACTAACAAAAGAAGAGCAGGATAATGAGAAGTAAAATAAGCCCTTAAAAACACCTTTCCTCCACTCCTCCCTCCTTTCTAAATCTACCCCAGAGGTGCAGGGAGACAGGGAGTGGGAGTTATGGTCAGTTCATCACCCATGGCTTCTCCTTCTGCTCAGGGAGAGGAGCCATTCCTCTACTCCACCGTTGAGTCCCTCTCTTGGAAGATAGTTCTCTATGAACTTCTCCAACATGAGCCCTTATCATGAACAGTAACTCTCTGTGAACTGCTGCAATGTAGGTCGCTCTTCCATGGGGTGCAGTCCTCCAAGGACAGGCTGCTCCAGCTAGGGAGAAGGGCCCTTCACTCCACAGGTCTCCCACTGGATCACAGCCTCCTCTCAGGCATCCACCCACTCTGTCATCAGCTCCTCCTCCACGGGCTGCAGGTGGATCTCTGTATCCCGATGGACCTCCATGGGCTGTGGGGGCACAGCTGCTTCACCACAGACTGCACCACGGGCTGCAGGACAATCTCAGCTCCACTGCCTGGAGCACCTCCTCTCTCTCCTTTTCCACTGACCTTGGTGCCTGCATGGTTGCTCTTCTCCCACGTTCTCACTCTTCTCTAGTCACAATTACAACTGCACAACCACTTTTTGTTTTGATTTCTTCCTAAATATGTTATCACAGAGGCCTTGCCACCATTTCTAATTGGCCCAGTCTTTGGAGCCTAATTGGCATGTCTGTCTTTGGAGCCACCAGCGATTGACTTTACTGGACACTGAGGAAGCTTCTAGCAGCTTCTCACAGGAGCCACCCCTGTAATCCCCCCGCTATCAAAAACCAGGCCATGCAAACCCAATACACCAGGGTACAAAGTCACTTTCATAAAGGAAGTGGATGGAGCAAATATTGTTTTGGGAACTTGGGTAGTAATGTCATCTTTAATGAAATACAAAACCTAATGAAGGCACATACTGTAATCACAGAATCATCTCCTTACCATTTGGCCTGAAAAAACTGAAGTATCAAACAAAGTCAAGAAAATTCAACAGTAACCAAATACCAGTTTATATCCATCATTAATGAACATTTCATTGATCTACTTGGAATTTCTAGGTGAAAGGTTTTGTATCCAGGTTTTATTCATTATTATCTTGATGGCTGGATAAAAAAAAGTGGTGTCAACTTCTCTGGAATTTATTCACATCCATATTTAGATAAATCTTCATACACTGGATATCTATAATGGATGAAATTGCTCAGTGATTTGAAAATTTGTGTTTCTGTCTAGTCAACATAAACTGTAATGTTGCAATGAAAAAAATCAAAAAAAGATGTTAAAAATTTGTCTCTTCAATACAGTTCCTCTCAACACTCAAGGGAAAGATTATTATTTTAATTCTCTGGGAATAGGGTATAATCTAGAATGCAATTTTTAATGAGTCTCTTGGCTCACATTAGATGTAGAACACATGTTATTTTAAACATAATCTGTAACATTTAATTGCAAGTCCCTGTTCTGTCAGATATTTAACCTTTTTTTACATTTATTAACATTGTTCCTGAGAGGTCTATACAACATGCAATCTCTTCATTATTCCATTATCTGAAAGGAAATCAGTAAAACAACTTCTTATTATTTCCTGTTAAAAGTTATGAAATATTTTACAAGAATATAGTGAAGCAAATGGGGAATATTACCTAACAATTCTGATACTATCCTGAAAAGGATATGTTCAAGAAAATGAACCTGTAAGGAATTCTGTTTTGATAGCATGTCATAATAACACTTACTAAATCTCTCTCTCTTTTTCTCTGTCTTTCTTCGTTGTACTTTATTTTCAAATAATTTGAAGGGAGAAATTCCTACTATAATTTTAATATTAAATTTAAGTATTTGTAATCTGGTAATGTCCTCAGGCAGATTCATCCATAGGTTCTATTATCTTCTATTTAAATAATATATCCTGAAATATACTGATGCAGAATTTAATTTATACATATAAAAAACATTCATTGAGTCAAATAGGTTACTAATAAATCTTAGCTTTCTCAGTGTGGGACCAAAGATTGTCTTATTGATTTCTACTTAACAGACTCAATCATACGTTCAAGAGGTTCCATAGCATTCCTTTTGGGATGCATAACTGATATGCAGGAATTCTGATTGTCAAATTCAGCTGTGTATGTCAATACTTTTTCTTTAAAGTGATGATACTAAAAATACTGAAACAACTCTGGACTGCTGACATTACATTTTATTGAAGGATAAATTACAATGCAATGACTTCTGTGGAATAGAACCTCAGATCAAGTTGATCAGATGGAACCAAAATGAAAATAGTATTAGAAATCCTCACTGCTCACTGTTTCATCCCAGAGGTAGGTCTTTCTCTGTATCTTTGGTGTTTCGTCTATTGGCTCCTTCGGGCCACCGAATCCAGCCCTCAGTAGCTCCTTATCCCGGGAGCTCTGGTCTTGGGCTGAACGGCGGCAGCTGCTCGCTGGTAGAAACAGACGGACCAGTTGCGTTTATATCAGCGTTCCTTTATTCTCCCTCACGGAGGGAAAAGGGTCATGCATAGAACAATCTGTGTTGGGGAGAACCTGGCAAGACTGGTCCAGCCCATCTCTCGCCCAGGTCTTTTATGCCCTCTGTCGGGGGAGAGCAAGGCGAGAGACAAGCCAATAGGCAAGTGACTGGCCCGTGACACCTGGCCAGTCCTGGGTGAACAGGGGAGGGACAGGTGGAAAGCAGTGCTGTGAGTGGCCAGGCCACCAGGGGATTCTCAGTGGCCTGCGCACTGCTACATTTCTCCTCACCTCACTCTTGCTCTGAGTACAGCAATGCTTAGTCTCTTGCTGAGTAAATGAGTAATTCCAAGCAGTGAACTGGAGACCTCTGGAAACTACCTGTGTATTGCCTCTGCCTCTTTATAGTGTGTCTCTTTCCATTCTTGGGAATATGCATTTGTGTGGAGAGTTTTGAGTCCTCTGCTTCTTTCACTCAGGAGAAGACTGCTGCTCCACTTGCTCCAAAGGACTATGTATTGATCCAATATATGACACCCAGCAGTGAGTAAGTACATGACCTCTCTCCCTTCAGCTGAGTTACACCTCCCAGCAAAACACAATGTATGGCACAAGAGAAAACACAACAAACAAAAGATATGTTATCTGTCACTCTTAATATGAGATAATTTGTATGTATATCAAAATGTTTCAGAGCCTGCATTGAATTTGTCACCAATGGAAATTTTCTCTGTCTCCTGACAACACTGTCTCTCTCCTCAAATCTTAAACTAGAAATACAAACACTGTTTAAAAAGAACTGATCACCGTACTTGCATTGGACCTATTCTTAATGAAACATAAAATCTGATCATAAGAAGATATGAAGTTAGAATAGATGATTATTTTAACCTTTGTAACTTGGTAAAACAAATATTCTTAAACTTCACTTTTCAAAAGCCCCCAGCTCTTTAAAATATAAAAAGGTCACTTGTGTTTCCTTGAGGAAATGAAAGCCTGATCAGAGTTTATCACAGAATTTTCTGTGTCAAGACTCTGGAGACACCACCAGGCTTGGCTGCCCCTACACAACCCCATGCATCTCCCTCCACTCTGCCCAAAGCCCAGGACCCCATGTCACGCCCCAGAAGCATCAGCCCCTGCCCCAGTCATGCCACAGCAGAACTGGTCTCCAGTTCCCCTCAGCCCTGTCCTGCCCAGCGGAGCCAGGTCCTCTTGTGGGTGCACATCCTAGCCCCACCTTGACCCATCCTCTGGGAGGTGTCAAGTGCCTGGAGCTGGGGCTGCCCCATTACCTCATGGTTGTCCTACTTCTGGCTAGGGCTGGACCCTAGCTGGTGGGTCCTGGGATGGACCCTGGTGAATGGGTCCTGCCCTGACAGGGCTAAGCATGATCCCAACACCTCTGAACCCCAGCACCAGGGAGCTGATGGCCCTCATGGTGCCTTGACACTGGTAATATACTTGGGACACCGTTCACAAAACACAAAAGAAATCATAGCTTCTTTTGAACCAAACAAGTCAGAGTAACTCTAGAATCATAGAATTGTTTAGGTTGAAAAACACCTCCAAGATCATCACTTCCAACCATTAACCCAGCACCACCATGTTCACCACTAGTCCATGTCCATAAGTGCCACACTCACCCACTTTTGGAGCTCTTACAGTTATGATGACTTCTCCACTTCCCTTGAAAGCCTGTGCCAGTGCTTGACAACCCTTTTTGTGAAGAAATTTTTCCTAATATACAATCTAAACCTCCCCTGGTACAACTTGAGACCATTTCCTCTCGACTTGATTTTGTTACCTGGGAGAAGACACTGACCCTCACCTTGCTACAACTTCCTTTCAGGTTGTTATAGAGAGTTAGAAGATCCTCTTTAAGCCCTCTTTTTTTCCAGGCTAAACATCCCCAGCTCCCTCAGCTGCTCCTTATAAGATCTGTGCCCCAGCACCTTCACCAGCTTTCTTGCCCTTCTCTGAAGACACCCCAGCACCTCAATGTCCTTCTTGTAGTGAGGGTCCCAGAACTGGACACAGGATTCAAGGTTGTTCTCTTTATTGTGACCCATTCTAATGGACATTGTGCCACTTGAATAGTTCATCTCTGAAACACTTTATCTGTGATGACTACTTTTCCATGTATACCAATTAGTGTAAAGTCGAGAAAGCATCTTTTTGTCACCCCACCAGAAACCTCTACAGTTTGCTGCAATATTTCAGCAAAAATTACCTCCTGAGATATACTGAAAACTCAGACTTTTTGATGAAATATATATAGTACTGCAAGGTTAGATTGAGGAGGACCATTTCTGATTTTGTTACAAGGTTCCATAAACAATTATGCTTCTGTTCTTCAGGTAATGTAAATAAATACATATAATATGTTCTTATCTTCTTCTGGAAATGTAAATATATACACTAAGTATGCCTGTAATGATAATTCTCCCAATTTAATGTTCTAGGGAAGGCATCAGCGCTGCCGGAAGTGAAATTTATGAGAAAATGAGAATAACCTGCCATGCTTTAAGCCAAGACTATATTTTTCACTGACCTTCAGAATGTGGCAATACTTTCTTAACTTCAGAATTAAATAAGTGTCTAAAAATAGAATAACATAAAACTGAAATTAGAGCAATAAAAAGTAATAAAATTTTAAATTTGTTCTTCTGTGAGGAGAGAACTTATAAGTAGCCCTTATAAACTACAATATTATTATTTGTCCCTGATATTTGGAGACTATATGAAATGATTCAACCGTACATTTCAAAATTGTAAAAGAATTGAAACACCACCTAGATGCTTGTGCTGTAGATACTAAAATCATTTTACCAGGTTTTCAGCTAGTCTTTTCTGAAAACACTGCTATATAATACACAGGTTTTGAAAACATCTTTATGGGGGTATAACTATTGTCACAAACATTTGGTATATTAAACATTCAATATCAATTCTGCAGTGATCAGGGTTTCACACTCATCAGAAATTCCTGAAGACTGTTGAGAAAAAAAACCAATATTTTTTGCACCATATCAGAATTGCTGTGACTGCAAAACTCATTCTGGTGCAATATAAACCTAGTTTTTATAGAGCTATTATCTTCAGAATGGTGCTTTTCTATGACAAATAAAACTTTCCCCAAAAAATCATGGTGATAATACAGACCTGTTGGAGTGAGTCCAAAGGAAGGTCACCAAGTTCATTAGAAGGATGGACCCCCTTCCATATGAGGAAAGGCTGAAGGAATTGGATTTGTTTAGCCTGGAAAAGAAAATGCTTAAGTGTGGCCTAATGTCACCCTTCCAGTACCTGAGCTACAAGAAAGATGGAGAGACACTCTTTATAAGGGCATGTAGCGACAGAATAAGGGGAAATGGCTTAATTCTACTCAAAGAGAGTAGATTTAGGTTAGACATTATGAAAAAAAACCTTTACTGTGAAGATGGCGAGGCACTGGAACAGGCTGCCCAGAGACGTTGTGGATGGCCCATCCCTGGAAGAGTTTAAGGACAGGCTGGACGGAGCTCTGAGCAAGCTGGTGTAGTGACAGGTGTCTGTATCTGCAGCAGGGGGTTTGGAACCAGGTGATCTTTAATGTCCCTTTCAACCCAAACCATTCTATGATTCCATGATAACATTACCTAAAACTCCAGAGTTCCAGTAATTCCTTGAGGAATGTGCAACCATTATATTCTTTCCCCTTAAAAACACAAGTAAGTTAGTATTTGCATAAATTAGCAACTATTCAAAGAAGAATATAGTCTTCTGTACACATTCCAGACAACCAAGTATGATCAATAATTGGATTTTGCTACTGACTTGAAAACAAAGATGTACTTGTGACCATTATAAACCCTTAACATGCATAAATATATTTCATTAATATGAGGCTGATGTCTCTCACTATGGTCTGTAGCCTCACAGCAGTGTGCCTGTTTGTGTTTTTGTTGCAAAATATCTTTCTGGGAAAGGATTACATCTTATGCAACTACGCTTATGACTGGATTACTGTAGGAAAAAAGAAAGTGGTTTTTTCCCCCTTTTTTAGATATTTGCAGTTAAAATAAATAAGTGGAGCTGGTCCTAAGCAGATAAAGACATATAATTTCCATCCTGGTTCTAAGACCTATTTTAGAAAAGTGAAAAGCTCAAACATAGACCTAACATTTCTGCTACAAGCTGTTCATCATATAGCATTTCTGGTTGATTGTTCATCAGTCATGTAGAAAATTAGTTAAGGTGGTTGGGATCAACAAATATGAAACTAGAGGCTTAAATGAGAGATATTACGTGGCTGTGCTTTTCACAGAATCAAAGAATGGTTAAGGTTGAAAGGGACCTCTGAAGGTTCATTCAGTTCAAGTGCCTTGCACAAGTTGTATCACCTAGAGCAGGTTGATCAGGAACATGACTAGACAGCTTTTCAATATCACCAAGGAAGGAGACCTCATGACTTCTTTGGGCAACCTGTGGCAGTGCTCAATCAACTTCACAGTGAAAAAGTGCTTCCTTATGTTCAGAGGGAAAATACTGTATTTCTGTGTGTGCTCATTGCTTTTACTCCTGTCATTGGGCACCATGGAAGAATGTTGGGCTCTACCTTCTCATCCAAAGTCCTTCTGGATAACAGCATAACTTTCTGGTATATGAGACACCTCTCCTAGTTTTCTGTCATAAGCAACCTTGCTGAGTGTATACTCTGACCATTTTCTGGATCCTTAATGAGGATGTTGAGGATTGGATGCAGTATTGACCATTGATATATAGAACTATTCCTTCTGTTGCCCCACTGTTGAAGTTCCTACAATATCTTCAATAGAAGTTGAAAAAGTCTGTTCAGTTTTTCTGCCAACTTTATGTAACATACCTAGGATGTCATCCAGGAGGAGAAGGTAAAATACATGTATACATGCATGCACACATATATGTAAAATGCATATATCTTTAAATACATTGAAGGTTATAATACAGTATTTAACATTCTGTTTTGGCCACAGCAGCATCCAGACCTGTAGACATTCTTTTGCACTTTGCTCTCTCTGATTAGGGGCCAATCTGTGGCATCTTCTCCCATCCACTGTGCAAAATATGTTGTTGCCTAAGGGAGTGCAGAATCTGTCAGAAAAGCCAAATGGGAAAACTAGGAACTGAGGATTCCTAAGTTCTCAAACTGAAAATTCTTGAGGGAAGAGTAAAATTTTCTTAAATATATTGTTTATTTAATATGTAGTGAATGTATAGCAAACAGTGCTAAGATGTTATCTCATAATCTCCATAAATTGCAAATTACAATGCTGAGCACAGTTTTTGTGGAAATTAGTATGCAGTCTGTGTTGGCAGGAGAATGTGAGCTAAAAATCATAATTGCATATAAATCTGAGTTCTAGGTTTTAGGTTATAAGTAATTTGAGCTATTAGTATAAACAAGTGTTAAGTAATGATGCAAAATTTTTAGTTGCTAAGATTTGATCCTGTTTCATGTGGTTTCATTTTCTGCACACTTTTTTCCTATTTTCATCACTGAAATAAAATAATAATTGATGTTTCTGTAGATTTTTTTTTTCTGAAACAGTTAATGAATACCTTATACTACAATGAATACTGTGAAACAGGTCTGGTGTAATGTCACTGGAAAGTTTGGTATATGAATTATATTTAGATGTATGTGCCTTCTCTATCAGCCTCACTCACACTGCTCAATTCCATCAAATCAGTGAATTAATGGATAATATAGCAATTATTAATAGTATGAAAACTCAATCCTTATGTTTTGTCATCCTGACCTATCATAAAATCCGCTGACACCTCCATGTGGCATACAGGTTCCCGTGCATGCTAAGAAGCCAGCTAGCTTGTGGAATATATTCCACCCTACACCCGAGCTTGGCTGCAGACAAGAAATACTGAATGATCTCTGTTTTCTCTGGAGATCAATCTGTTATTCTTGCCAGGCTTTGCTCACCTTACTGGGGTTGCATGGAATTCATTGAAACCTGATGCAATTTTATACATGCTAAACTTACCTGGCCAGTGAGTCATTAAAATACCTTTTATTTCTGAATAGATTACAATTACCAGTCCCACTTTGATGGAAAATGTCTAAAAATACAGAAAACAAATGAAAACATTGGTATTGGGTTATTTGATGTTTTTCCACTGAAGTCTGAATTATTGGTAAGAACATTAAATGTTAGAGACATGCTACGAGGGAAAATAACCAGAATTATCTTGTGACCTCTCCCTGACATAAAGTTATCTGCATTTTTATTTAAGAGCAACCAGACAAACAAAAGGAAATTTTAGAGCATGGTTACTTTGATACATGTGTACCCAATGCCTTGTCAAGTTAACAGCTTGTTTATAAACTGCTGTGCTTTTTTATTAATTTCATCATCTCCTGATGAATCATCATTGAATCTCTCTTTTTTTCACTATTTTCTCCACACATATTATTGAACATATTCTCATGTTCCTCAAGTGAAATCATGCTAGAAATGACGTCTGGTGACGAAACAGAAAATTATTCTGATGGTAGATGCTTCTTATTTAGAACATGATAATTGCTGTTATAATATCCAAATTCTACATTTTCATCAATTATATTTTATTTGTGACTTAGATTTATTTTTCCTTCTTATTACCTTTTTTTGTGTGAATACTACATCTATTATTTGAACACACTTAGAACTCTGTTTTATAAATCTAAACGTATGTATTTTCACCTTAGCAAGTGCGCAATTCTTTAGATTTTCATGAAGTGTTTAGGAACAAAACATTAATTTTTGAGAAGAATCAAATCAAAACTACTCAAAATAAGCTGCTGGGAAATTTTACAGGTAAAATAATTGCCTCTGCAAGCCAAATGGTCAGACTTTTGCTTGGAAATGCATTTAAACGATATATGTTGTTGAACCTCCTGCTCTCTTTAATAGTCAACTTTAATTTTGATAATCTTTTTAACATGAGTAGGAAAAACAAAAAATTCTATCTGCAACAATTACCATGTAGTATAATGTTGTGTTTCAACATATTTTAATTTATATAACTCTTTTGAAATGCAAATATGAAGGCAGTTATGTAGTAGTTTCTGAAATAATGTTCTATATCAGCTAGAATGCATTATTTTTATTATATTTTTATTATATTTTTAATTATTAAAACAAATACTAATAATGCTCTAATAAGTAAAATTTTAGATTGTAATTTTGTTAAAGGTGAAAACTTGGAAATCCTGATAGAAGAAAAAAGAACTAAACAAGGTGCAAAGAGGATAAATATGTAGCACAAAACAGCAGAATTTAAAAACCAGGAGTTTAATGGATGAAAATTTGCGCTCAGCCTCTGAAGAGTCACAGAGCAAAATGATTTTCTGTGTAAGTAAATATTTCTAATATGCACAAGTAGTATGAGTTTGGAATTTACCATGGAAGAGCTAAAACACTCTAAAGAAGTAGCAGAACATATATATGAAGTTTAATTTAACTGTTAAATAATATCTGTTTGGGATGGGGTGTGTGGCAATACACTTAAAAACTGTTCAATATAATGTGTACTCGATGTCTCTCAATATATTATATGTCTCCATATGCTTTCCAGCAACAACCATTCCTTCTCCCTTGACTCAATTCCTTCCTGTAGCTTTATGAATATTTAAACTGCTAAGGTGCAAATAAGACCTGATGCTTATAATTTTAAAGTGTCTAATTGTTATCCTTGTAGCTTACTTTGCAGTAATGTATTATTACATTATTTTTCAGTGATAATGATGTACTCCCATTTTGAACAACCTTCTATATAAACCATTTTGTCTGCAGACTCTATGTTATCTTGAACCTGAATATTGATGAATTTAGCTTCTGGAAAGTTCTTGTTAAAATTTCAACAGCAAGTTAAGAGGGATAAACTGCATCCATTCACTAGATTACAAAGATTTTAATTTCCTCATGAAGCAAATATTTCCAGCAGGAGATGTCAAGGAACATGTAAAAACATGTCAGAAGAGGGCTGCTTTACCCCCACCTTTCAAAGATCAGTTGTGTGGAAGTCAAATGAAAAATAAAGATTCACATCGCCACAAGGATTCATATGCTTGCATATCCTTGACACCATTTTGAGGCATCCATGATAGGGAGCCAAAACTTTCTGGAGTTCTGTTACCTAACGTAGGCATTTACTGACATTTGAGGGATTGTAGAGAATGCAAGTCCTGTGGAGAGGAATGGTGTGTTTGCTAGCAGACCTGTGGATGACCCCTGGTTTATGGACCAACACCCTGGAGTCATGCACAAAACCTTTTATTATGTCAAACAGTATAGATTTCCATGCTTTGGAAACTGAATGAAGCTGTAAATTTAGGAAGCTTAGTTCAGTTTGCTTTTTTGGTTTTGTCCCTTCTTTGAGCATAATGTAGCTAGGAATGGGTGCCAGAACACCTTTTCAACATAACAGATAGGATGAAGAAGACACTCTGGAACATAGATATATACTGATAGATGAAGATCAAAGAATAAGATCAAAAGTTGAGTTTCTGACAGATTAAATTGCTCAGATGGTTATTAACTCCTTGGATCCATTTTGAACAGCTCCAAAGCATTCTATCCAAGCAAATTTGCTTATAAATAGGTCTGTAATTAGACCACTACCTATTCAGAACCACAACAACAGCAAAATCAAACCATTTTTATCTAAGATAATTACTTCCTAATATTTTGAAATGCATTAGTCAAGGTGTCCTTCAGATTCTTCTCTATTCTCTTTCCCTTGGGGGTTCTGGCATCTGATATGGAAATATGTGAAAACTGACAATATTTATCAAATAATTAACATTTTATTTGAGAATAACGTGTCAAATTTAAAACTACCAAATTTTAGCCATTCTGTCTGAGAAACTCCATGTCAAATCTATCCTTGGAAAATACCAGCCCACATGAGTCTAGGAATGAAAGCAAGGAAAAGACTCCCGTGTTCATGATTGATTTTGCTCTTTCTCATCCAGAATGGTATAGGGCATCACAACTTTTAGCACTTAGCACTTTCTTGTTATATTATTAAATTTTCTATAGTTTCTCAGAGTGGGAAGAGGAGATAACACAATGTTGAAGGTAGAAAATGCTGAAGACAGAAACTGTGTATCTCAATCTCCAAGAAGATCCAGGAGAAGATAGAAGGAGAGCATAAAGGACATGAATCTGATAATGAACCTGGGACTGAAAGAAAAAGGGAGTATCCTGAGGCAAAAAGCTTGAAACACAAGGACAGAACAGCTCAGTGGAACAAGAATTAGATGGGCAAATAAGTCAAAATATATACTAAGAGTAGGTCAGTGTGGTGTCAAGTAGATTTTACTGGAATAAGGATGAGAAGCTGAAAGAGTGCACCAGTGTGTGTGTGTAGAATAACACAGAAATGGGGAGGTGCAGTCAGGAAGGAATTTGACTGACAGAGAAATACAAATATTGGTCACCACGAGGGAAAAAAAAAAAGAAAAAAAAAGTACCTCTATTTCAATGTAACACATTCTTTCAAGGCACATTGTAGAAAATTAGTTCTCCATCTTTAAATGTCCACAAAACTTACTCCAGGTATAAACTCCAATGGCATGTTAGATGTCTATCTCAAGATTAACTCAGTCATTCATGAGGTGACTCGACTCAGGTATCTATAGAGGCATATCTGTGCCATTTGAAAATCTCAAGAGTATTTGGCAGTCTCACAAGTGACTGACAGATATGACAAAGGATATGCAAAGGGATATGTGCTCTTCTGAAACAGCAAAAGCAGACCAAATAGGAAACCCCATCATCACTCATTCATCAGTGGACACTTACAATTTCAGTCATCTGGATCCTGCTGAAGAGATAATCTATTCAATTATTACATTTTTAGGATGAACTAACAGCTCTGCAGCTTCCCTCAAATATGGGTGAAGTTGGGACTCAGCCTTGTGTATGTAGAAGTGTCTAATGACCTTGAGATACACTTGCAAATCCAACCTGGATTCCAGATGCCAATGCAGACAGGCATATGTCTTCCAGGAATGTGTCTCATGAGCTGAGACCTCATGCAGCCTAAGATATTTCAAATAGTGCTTAAGACCTGTATTTAGGAATCACAGTCAGTCCCCAGAACTCCACTGAGCTGGACGTTAAAATTAGTTCCAGACAGTGGTTTGGATCTGCACTTTTATGTAGAGATAAGATTAATGTTATCTCAGATTCTTGAGGCCAGTCCATTCTTTACAATCCTTGTTGCCAAAAGGCACAGTCAGAGCTGGTAGTGAAGTCATGTGGTTGTTTTTTTTTTTCTCTACTCTAAGTCATTAAATTACAGTTCAGTGGTTTGGATTTTTTAATATGAAAAATCAGATCATGTCTCTCAAAATAAATTCTAAAACAGGGGATAATATCTCTGGGCCTTTGTTTCTTGCATGAAAAGTGGAGAGAGTGATGCATACTTATCTCATAAGGATGCCATTACCATGCATTCATTAGTGTTTAATGTTGTATATTATAGTAAAGGGGACATGGAAAAATTCCAGTAGGAATTATTCCTGTTTTCTGAATCTGCTTTGAATATTGTGGCATAAATAAGGCATATGTTTATCAGAGAAAAGAAAGGAAATTATAGAGTTGTTGCATTCTAAGTAAGCATGGGCTGTTCCATATACAAAATGATAGATTCTAAGAAAAACATGTGAGAGGATCTAATTAAGGACTATATGTACATGGCGGGACCAAACTAATTTTATAAACAGAACTGTAATTGTAGCTTTTTAAACTTTTGTGAGTGGTTGACTTTCTAACATATACAAAGGATCTTTTGGCCTGACTTCTGTAAGCCTATAATGTACTTACTTCAAACTGGGCAGCTAATGCAACATGCAAAGTGATTGAATAAAGTCTGTTTTAGAAACCCACAACTATGTAGACTAACTCTGGCTGTGTCACAACCCCTTCTCCTGTATTATTTTAAATTGTTTAATGCACAAAAATTGCAGAAATTGGTCTTTTCAGATTTTCTTTTGACACTAATGGACTGAAAGACATCTTTTGAAATTCATGTTTACAGCAAAATTAACTGCTCTTAGCCATACAGTGCTAAAGCACTATTAGAAATCCAAAGCTCCTACAAGTTTCTTCAACTCAGCAGACAAGTCTCTTTTATGTACTGAACTTCTTGGTGTTGCAGGACACCTGACAGTAACATTTTTTGTACAGTTGCTCTTGCCTTCCGCTTCCCTTTCACACTGACCCTAAAAACCTCTCAGTCCTGCAGGCACATTTTAAAAATTGAATAAAAAGGCAATGTATAACCTTTCAGTTAACTATAAATGCAATGACCTTAAAGGCTCTCCGGTTCATTGAAAGGCATGGACTGCCAACTCACCTTTTTAATTTTTTAATGTAAGGTGATGTCCAGAGCCAGTCTGTCAAGGGGTCCTACCAGCTTCCTTTATGAATTGCCTAAAAATCACACAGAAGCATGTGATGTTTTTTATCCTGAGGAAGAAGTATGATATGGGTGTAGTCACTGTCAGGTAATTCTTTGCCTTTGACTGAGAACACCACCTACAAACCCCAAGAGAAATTGAAAATAGATCCAAATGTAAATCTCATGCTTTTAAGAAGCACAATGATTAAATGCTTTTACATCTTCCTAAAGCCAAAATAATAGCTAAATCAGTGTCAGAATCATATGAAAAAGTTGTAGAATTCTTGGGGTAATTCACACAATGTGAGAGTAAGCACAAACTGTACAATAACAGCATGATGATAAATGGACAGCTGCAGAAAAAAATCACTAGCCATACACTGTTTTTAGAAATAATATTATCAGAATTCATATAAAATATTTATTGAAACAATTTTAACATTAACAGTAAGTGTTGGGAGAGATTAAATAAAAGACAGAATGCAGACAAGTCGATCTCATGATGTTGGTATTCATCATCAGTAATGCTAGCTTACAGAAGTTGTTACTTAACAAAATAAAAATACTGTGGACCCCAAATCAGTTTTAAAATGTTTCTTACTAGAAAATCTTACCTTACACTCTTGCTCTTTAATTTCTGTAAATAAACAGATGAAGAACAGGGCATAAATTTTAACATTGATAGATAGGAAGCAATTTCTCCAACTGTGTACATTCCTCAGATACGTGTGTGTATAAATTCTGTTCTTCTGACCGACATAATATGGTTGTAAATGTTTACACTACCTTTGCATCTACAAGCCTCATTTGGGACTGAGATGCTAGTTGGCTAAATGTTGTACAAATATAAACTCCAAAGAAGATATGTCTTGTCCAAAGAAGATATGTTAAAAAAAAAATATAAGAGAAAAATGGTTTAAAGTTTTGGACACAATATCTAATAATTAGTGTAATAAAACCAATAGGGGTGATTTATTAATTATATTTGATGAAGAGAAAATTGTTTGCTTTGTGTGTGTTTTCATGGGTAATGAGAATTAAAATAAAAGAGTTTGAAAAAAAGAGGCATAGATCAGCATGGATTTAATCTGTGGCCTACTATGTAAACAAAATGAATTTCACTTGTGTTTTGGAACATGCAGCAACTAACATAGGCTAATGTGATTAGAATGAACATGGCTATTATAGATATCAGATAATAGTCCACTGATTAAATTTGCTGAAACCGATTATAATTAACAATGATTCAGACTTTTTTTATTGGGCATAATTAGGCTAAACAGATTATTAAATAAATAGATAAATAAAAGTAATGATATGATTTGTTTTTAATGGCACCAAAAATGAAAATGATTTCCATTGTAAGTTCTTGCTGTTACTGAATACTTTGGATATCTCAATTTTCCTTAAAATGGAATGTCTTCTTATTAGTGTTCCATAGTTTCATATCTTAATTCTCTTCAACCTTTATGAAGAAAATATTCTTCTAGCTAATTCTCAATATTAGTAAGGAGAATGTGCTAGTGAAAAACTGCTACAGACTGGGGACACCAGTTTCCTTATGTCTTTTATTGTCATTGGTGACTGAAATCGCTAAAGAGAATCCAAGCAGAATCCTAATTTATTTGTTCTATAACCATTTCTTTTGCATGGTGTTTGACTGAACTGACTGTAGCTTCTCAGTGAACATGATGAAGTCTGGAGAGTTTAGGGTTAAGTTAACATCTGTATTGGGTTTGTATGGCCAGATTTTGGGAGCAGGGAGGCTATAGGGTGGCTCCTGTATGAAGCTGCCAGAAGCTTCTACTATGTCCAGCCAGATTCCTGGTGCCTCCATGATGGATGTGGTGCTGGCCAAAGCTGAGCCAACTAAAAATTATGGTAGTTCCCCTGTGATAACATATTTAAGAAGAAAAAAGAATTATTGAGCAGATGCAATTGTGGCCAGAGAAGAGCAGGGTTAGAATATGTAAGAGGAACAGCTCTGCAAATGCCAAGGTCACTGCAGAAGGAGGGGCAGGAGGTGCTCCACTTGCCAGAGCTGAGATTCCGCTGCAGCCCCTGGTGCAGACCATGGTGAGGCAGCTGTGCCCCTGCAGCCCATGGAGATCCATGAGGATACAGAGACACACCTGCAGCCCTTGGAGGAAACCCATACAAGAGCAGGTGGGTGACTGAGAGGAGGCTGTGACCCTGTGGGAGGCCCAGGCTGGACTAAGCTCCTTCCAGGGACCTGCAGACCTATGGAGAGAGAGGCCCAAGCTGGAATGGGTTTTCTGGTAGGACTTGTGAACCCATGGGGGACCCACAATGGAGCAGCCTGTCCTTGAAGGACTTCATCCCGTGGAAGAGTGACCCATGCTGCAGAGGTTTGAGGGGTACTGTTTTCCTTGGAATACTCTCATGTTGCAGGAGGTCACAGAGAACTGTTGCTCTGAGATGGACTGACGTTGGAGATGTTCATGAAGAAGTGTATCCTGTGGGAGGAATCCCACACTGGCGCAGGAGGAGTGAGCAGCACAGGAGCAACCTGTGATGAACTGACCATAACCCCCGTTCCCTGTCTCCCTGCACTCCTGGGGGAGGAGGTAGAGCTGGGAAGGAGGAAGGGGTGGGGGAAAGGTATTTTTAATGTCTGTTTTAACTTCTCTTTGTCCTGCTCTTATTTTGTAACTAATAAATTCACTTCATATCTCTAAGTTGAGCCTGTTTTGCCCGTGATGGTATTTGATGAGTAGTCTCTCCCGGTCATTTTCTCAACCCATAAAATTTTTGTTATGTTTTCTCTGCCCTGTCCAGCTGTGGAGGGGAGTGAGAAAGAGATGGGTGGGTACTTGTCCTGCCAGGGTCAACCTACTACATCATCTCTTATTATTTTCTATGAAGCTAATTGGTGCAGTAACTGAAGTAGCATGCAATGGGGAGAGGAAGGATGAGAGAAAGAATTCCCCTTCTTGTGCTCATGATGTAATATTTAGCATATGTGGTATAAAACTGAGAGTCTTAATATCTTTTAAATAACTGGGGTTTATCTTATAATTTCTGCATGGCGTATTTTCTCAGTGTTCTAAAATCCAATGCCAGTAAATGAACAAGGAGATAAATCTGCTACATAGGTGCAGCCATAGTAATGGAACAATTCAGATGACAAAGAAAATACATAAATCTTGCTTTGAAACTGTGCATTTCTCTACTTGCAAACAAATTAAGTAGTTTTGTGAGATCTTCAGAAATATCGTTCTCTATCCTTTATTCATACAATTTTTATTTGGAATATTGCAGTAAGTTTCTTTTGCAATAGGCAAAAAAATTCTTAATTGAGAGATTATTATTTATTTGAGGCTTGAGGCCTACGTTTCAGATGAAACCACACTGAAATTAAAGACCTTTGTGCAAAGAAATTAGCTGCCTAATTTTAATTCTTAACAATTAAAGCAATTTTGATAAGGCTACATATAAACTAATAAATAAGTACACTCTGAGTTATGACCAATAGTCCTGGTCTCATAATCATGCAGATCAAATGATCTCTTGGTGCTCACCCTTTCTCTCTCCTTCCTTGGTCTATAAGTTTTATGTACAATAAGAAAATGAAAATAGTTTTATGTCTATCATGAAATTTACAAGTGGTCAAGATGAATACCTGGATTTACAAGATGCGAACTGCTCCTTCAGGTCAAACATTTATGAAGTCTTGTTTCTTCCAGCAATTACTTTAGCTATATCAAACTCCTCTTTAATAAAAAAAGTGTATTAATCTGAGAAAAAAAGATGTCACTAATATGAAATACATAAGAGGCACTTCAAAATCTTACAGGAGAAAAAGTTGTTTCTGTTCATGGATAGATTGATTATAATGAAAATGCATTCACACATTTCTAAGGGGAACAAGCAAATAGCAAACAAAGCTACTGTTGAAGACAGTCTGTATATAAACAATGAAAGAATACCTCCAATGGAAAAATGGAAGTCAAAGAAAATCTTGATATGGATGAACTTAGTTTTATATTTAGAAATTAAAGTAATTTTATATCTTTGGTTTTGAAAATGCTTTTCTATCATAGATAGTTGATTAGAGTTTTAGTTAATGCAAGTTTGATTTGCTAAATTTTCTTTGGGGTTTTTTTTCTAATTTACTGTGTTATTCTAGAGTACTTTGAGGCTTCTAGTCAAGCTGTTTGGGTTTTAGCTGACTGTGAGTGTAACAGTTTTCAAAAAGATTTTGAAGTGTCCATTAAAATCAATGTTAAAAAACGTTGTGACATTATGATCAAAAGATAAGACACTCTATGTAACAACATCAGTAAAATGGGCTAAATGACACATCCTTTTCTTAATGATTCAGTCACTTCACAGAATCTTACAGAAATCTTTATGTTCTCTTTAGCTCGAGAATTAAATGAATCACATGTTTTGCCACATAAGATTGCAGGCATCTGTATAATGCAGTCATTTATAAATATTTATCTCTGAAAAAAGAAAGAAAATATTTTAATGAATATGTCTCAAATAGGTGTAATTTAGGGGAAGAAACTCCTTGGTCTTTTTTTAACCAATATTAAATAGAGAAAAACCAATATATTATCTTGTCTTTTTTCTTTTGTAATTTACGACAGGACTGATCAGACCTGAGTCTTCAGTAGTCCTCTTACCCGTATAAAATGCGATAAAGTCAAAAAGCAAATCTTCTGAGAACTTTTTAAAGTCCATACAAACAAACATCAAGTCATGCATTATGACAAAACTGTGATTACTGTTCACAAGGAGAATTGAATGAGACAAATAACAGGAAAAAAGTTTTAAGGAGGAAGGCTGATAGTGAGCAGCAATGTTGAAAGCTACAAGTGCCTTTTAGAAGCATAGATAAGTGGGAAGAAGTTGACTTATGAGTAATTCTGCACTGACTATTTAATATCAACAAGCCTTGCTACAGATGTTCACTGGAAGGTCAAAATTTCAATATTGCATAATGCTGAACATTGGTAGGAGTACAGGACTAAATCTGCCAACATGTAAAGTGAGGCAATGCTGCACTTTGAATTGCCTACCTCCACTGTATACCATCACTTTTTGGAAGTCCTTAAAGCCAGACTGGTGCCTTGAGAAACAACTTTTGAGAACACACAGTATGGAATGAGCAACAAATCAAAGCCGTGGGGATACTGAATAAATCAGGAAAGAGACACATGCTTAAGAAGAGAGTGATGTCATGCTTAAAAAGGATTTATGCTTGGTTACAAGTAGGATGTCTCTTGGACATAAGAAGGACTGTAATATAAAGACAGGAGCAGAGCCTACATTCACATTCCTGACCAAACTATATCACAAAGCTCTTCTTGGTCAACGGGCCAAGATCTTCTGAGTAGATAGTTCACCCTGAATATCATCCTGTTTAGGTCTTCTCTGAGAGATTTTCTTTCTCTCTTTGAAGAGCTTAAAATTCTCTGAGGATCATGTCTGAGTCTATCACAGTAGTGATTTCAGAGTGTGATGGCAGAGCTATTTGTTGCATGCCACAGCAATGCGTCAGGGATGCTCAGTGGTCCACAGTCTGAGTGTGCAGTGTTGTGGGGGGCTGTGAAAGCCAGAGTCAGCCAAGTCTGACTCATGCAATGTACCGAGTGGTTGAAGGAGCAAGTAATACCCAAAACTACAACCAGATTCAGACTCAAAGGAAGCCAATTGCTTCATCCAAAGAGCAGACCTGTAAGGAAATAGTACACATGATTTTTCAGAGTGTAATTTCACTTCACAATTAATTCAATTCTTTTCAAGATATTTTCAAGGTTTCAAGCACATAGTTTACCTATATTTTCTCAATTCTATTGTTATATCCTTGTAACTTCTACTCCAGCTCATCAAACCTGAAGATATTTGAGCTTCAGAGTTTTTTTCCCTAATTTCTTTTTTTTTTTCTTCATTTTTATTTTGAAGAATGAACACCTGGCTAAAAATGTTCAAGTTTTGCATTAACATTCAGAATACCAGTATAAATGTTACATCACACTTATACTGAAAAAAACCAATCTCCCTTCCAAAACAGTTAAAATTGGCGAGAATAAGTAACTTAACAGTAGCAAAAACACGCATAACTAATCTTTTTACAGCGTAGAATGTGAGACAATGAAAACAACAAAAGCAACAGTCATGTAATCCAGTTTTGAATTTTTGACTTATTGAGAAGTTTGGGATTAGTTCAAAAAAACACCTATTAATTTAAGGGGGAAAAAATTAAACCTTTTAATAAATACAAGTTTATGGAATCAGTATAGCAAAAGGACACCAATTACAAATGGCATCTTAGTTATGGTAAGACACACCCAGTTTGCTACATATGAGTAAGAAGAAATTACTATGTTTCAAAAAGTGAACAAATCTTTTGTGCAGTTAATATATTATCTTCCCTTTGAAAGTACTGGATTTGAAAGTATTGTTTTGGGGTAGCTTCCATTTCAATGAAAGAGACAATAGTATCTCATTCTGAAACGTAAATACTTAGTACAGAGCAAATGAAGTTAGTTTCTTTTACATTAACTTTTTTCCTATATATATCCTCTGAAGTAAAATGTCAGATTACTTGTCTTGGATTACATGAACACCCTCAGAAATCCACTATAGTCTGCTCAGTTCAGAGCTGTTAACTTGAGAAGGTGGTAGAACTGAGAACAGTTCCAAAACTGTGGTTCATGTGTTCAAACTTACACAGAAGTAAACCCAAATTCCTTTAAAATGTTTAGGTATCACAAGACCTGCTTTCTAGAGGTTGACATGAAAGTGATGTACTTCATCATATGCTATTATTGAAGTATTGCAATTGTCTCTGGCTTTGTCAATACATGATGGTAAAAAGAGGCAAAAAAAGAAAGCTGTCTTTATGTTATATTACACTTAAATATACTGTAAATGAATTACATGCTCATTTGTATATAAATGTAATTGATGCATTTATATAATATCTGTTTTGTAATATAGTCAAATCCACAGATTTTGGACTCACAGAACCACATAGTGGTTGAGGTTGGAGAGGACCTCTAGAGATCATTTGGTCCAAGCACACTGCTGGTGCAGGGACACCTACATCCAGTTGTTGAGAAACATATCCAGATGGCTTTTAAATACTCCAAGGAGAGACTTTTCACAGCCTCTCTGTGAAACCTGTGCCAATGCTCAGTTACCACAGAAGTAAAAAAGTGTTTTCTGAAGCTCAGAGAGAACCTTCTGTGTTTCAGGTTTTGTCTGTTGCCTCTAGTTCTGTCACTGAACACCACTGAAAAAAGCCTGATTCCTTTTTTACGCCCTCCCTTCAGGTGTTTAGACACATTAATTATATTCTCCCTGAGCTTTCTCTTCTCTAGACTGAAGACCCCCAGGTGACTCAGCCTTTTCTCATAGGAGAGAAGATCCAGTCCCCTGATCTTCTTTGTGGTCGTTTGTCTTGGGGTGATTTATGATGATGGCCTATTCCCTGATTCTCTGCTTTATGCCCGAAAATGGTTCCTTTAAGGTAGCTTTAAGGTGGGTCCAGGGGAGGGGGGAGCCTTGGGCTCCTTGGCGGGCTTTTCCAAAGCCTCACTTCCTAGGGGGTGTGGTGCGGTCTGGGTTTTTTGTTAGCTTAGGCAAGAAGTTTTTCCCTTCCCTGGCCTTGGAGAAGCTGCAACAGCAATCCTTCGGCAACTTTTCGAGGTGAACCAGACAGCTTGTTTAGTCTGAGACCAGAGAAAACAGGACCTGTGGGAGAGGGATGCTCAGGACTGGAGAGCGGCCGCTCCATTTCAGTGCCAAATCTCAGGACGCCAAGTCGGGGAGAGAAAACACACCAAGTCCAGCTGCTTCATCTGCTGGTGGAGAGGACGTTGGCACCAGAGAGTCACCAGATTTTTCATCCATTTCCCGAACTACCGTGTGAAGGTCCAGTTTGTTTTGTTCGGGTTTTTTTTTTTTCCCTCAGACCAAAGCCAGCACTGTTTTCTACCATGTGGTGTGAGCTGGTATTTTTTCCCTGGCGTTTTTGGGTTTTGTTCCAGTGTGTGTGGGGGGGGAAGTAAGGTCTGACAGTTTAATATCTAGCATTTATTTACTTTTTTCCCCATGTCTTGTGGGTATTCTGTTTGTTAATAAACTGTTTGGGTTTCTTTTTTCACTTTGATCCACTAGTATTCATTTCCTATTGGTAGAAAGGGATTGTTTGAACACTTTTAGAGGAGACTACTCTTTCCAGAATGTCTTCTCCTGAATTTGTCTCTAAACTGAGACATCCTTCACTGGACTCTCTCTGGTATGTCCAGCACTGCCTAGCACTGAGGAGGCCAGAACTGGACACAGATTCCCGGTGTGGTCTCACCAGTGCTGAATAAAGGATGAAGATCCTTTCCCTCCTTATCTACTGGCAACACCTTTGTTAATGCAGCCCACTGTCTCTGCTGCAAGGACACACTATCATGTCTTTGAATCAGGAATCAGGGAAAAAAGTAGTAAACCTTGTGGATTGGTATAAGAACAGTTTAATAATTGAAACAAAGTTAAAAATATTAATATTAATTATAATAACAACACCAATATTAGTTGTAGTAATGAAAAGGAAAGTAAGAGAAGAATAAAACCCCAAAAACCAAGTAAAGTATAATATAATTGCTTACCGATGCCCAGTTTGTCTCCAAGCAGCGATCAGTGACTCCTGCCCTACTACTCCAGTTTATAATACTGAACACAACATTCTGTGGCATGGAATATACCTTTGACCAGTTCAGGTGAGCTGTTCTGTCCATGCTCTCCCTCTAGCTTCTTCTGCACCTGCTCGGTGGCAGGGCATGGGAAACAGCAAAGTCCTTGACTTAGGGTAAGCACAGCTTATCAACAACTAAAACACCAGTATTATTAACAACATTATTCTCACCCTAAATCCAAAACACAACACTGTACCTGTTACTAGGAATAAAATTAACTATTGCATCTGAAACCAAGATCAAAATCACAGAGTAACAGAATACGTGGAGTTGGAAGGGACCTACAAGGGTCATCAAGTCCAGCTCATGGTCCCGCACAGCACCATCTCCAAGAGTCACACTTTATGCCTGAGAGCATTGTTCAAATGCTTCTTGAACTGTCTTTGGCTGCTGCTGTGAACACTTCCCTGGGGAGCTGTTCCAGTGTCCAACCACCCTCTGGGTGAAGAACGGTTTTCTAAAGGTTCCTAACCTAAAACTCCCGTAACACAGCTTCGGGCCATTCCCTCAGGACCTGTCACTGGGCACCACAGAGGAGAGATCAGTTTCTACCCCTCCTCTTCCCCTCACAAGGAAGTTGTACACTGCAATGAGGTGTGTTCTCAGTCTCCTCTGGACTGAACAGACCAAGTGACCTCAGACACTCCTCACACGGCTTCCCTTCAAGGCTCTGTATCAATGTTGATCACCGGAAGAAAATTCTGCTTCAGTAAACAGGACAAAATAGCATCTCCACTTTTCATCAAAACCTGTTGTTCTTTGGCATAGAAAGAACATGCACGGAAAATCTGTTCACCAGAGTGAGATTTTTGAGTTTTCATTATCCTCACTAAGCACATGCCCATTCAAGTTGCCTCAAACACCAGTACACCTCTCTGTTTGCCCAACACCCCCACTTGGATGGTGGATCTTCTTAACTACTTGCACAGGTCCTCTACTTGCCAACTTCCAGCTTGCTTCTCTCTGGAAACAAACAGCACTCACACGCTTGCCACACATGCACTTTACATTTGCAAATTCTCCCTGGCACACAGGCATGAAATCTTGCTCTTCTGATACCCCATGATGGACCGAGGCCCCCACTCCTTGCTGGTTGTTTCAGCTTGAAGATTGCTGCCAGATAAACACTCACACCCAATGGACTCCGGGTGTGGGAAAGGTACAGACATATTCCCCTACCAGTCAGCACCAGGCCCATGGACTTTTACCCATAGTCCTACCTATTCCAGCTGCAGTAACTGAGCACCTTGCTTGTCTCACTCATCCTGGTCCCTACCTAAAGTCCTGAGACCTCCACTCATTCCAGTAGTTGACAGTACAGTCCAGGGGCACCTACAGCGTTAATACATCTCTGTTAATATACCTTCTGTTACAACATGTATTAGTACTCTGGAGTTAGTGCATTTATCACTGGCAATCCTGAACCTGCTTCCTTGTTGCTTCAATAAACTGTGCCATGCATTACTCTGGATGTGTAAATTCTTATTGAACTTGGTCAGACCTATAGTATTGGCCTAGCAAATCATCACTATTGAATCTGGGATCACACAGGTACGTATTGAATGCCACCAGACCCATAATGTTGAAACTGCAGTATCTGTGAATCCATGCTCATGGAATTTCTTACTGAACATGACCAGACTCATATTGCTTAATTGGCTATAACCAGAATTAAGCCCAATCACAGCCAGCCCCTCTAATCTCTTAGGACTAGCTGGAATGCAGCAGGGTTTATCTTCTGCTAAATTTCTATACCATTAGTGCAAAAATGACATGCCCAGGAAAGCTTTGGCATCTCCAACTACAGATGTTGAGAATCACCTTGTTCCAGTTCCTGACACCACAGGCCTGGGGTCACTTACATTCCCTGTCTGACTCCTATTGCTGTTCCATATACACTCACACTGATCTCCCACATAGCTAGCACTTAGTCCTAAAAGCACTCCCACACACACCAAGTAGAGAGTGAGATTACAGACAGATAGCTAAGAAAATATTTAATATGAAGACAGGAAAGACTGCAGTGATTATGTGGAAGGCTAAAAGACAAACTGACTGTCTACAGTGTGACTGGCATGTTTTATACCCCTTTTTGCCTTTTCCCCAATTTGCTTCTTCCCTAGTCTCACTCATCTAAACATTCACGTTTAAATTTTGCACAGGCCCACAGCTTCCCCCATCAAGTATCCACATGTTCCTTTTTTTTTTTCCTTCCTTCATGCTTATCAATTGAGAAGTCACCTTTGTCCTCTCCATAGCTGTGTCTGCAGATTCTTTACAACTCATCAATTACTGGGTGGAGACTTTTGGCCTTTCACATTGTCTACATTATCCGTTGTCTTTCAGCTTTCTATCTCTCAGTAGTTTTGCTTCCCCCTTTACTTATTATGCCCTTTGTATTGAAAGACCCTTGATTGGATAATCTCAGTGAAGCAGACAGTCTCACTTTCCACATACCCTTATGGATCATAGCCCATGACGTTGCCCAGCTTCCTCAGCACCTGTGTGTGACCAAAAGCAGGTCTCCTGGGCTTGTGCACATCCAGTCTGTGAAAGGTACCCTAGCCTGATCCTTCTCCACTGAGAAGAAATGTTTTCATTGCTTCAGAATTTTCTACAGCAAAGATGAATTTCATCAATGAAGACCATGGCAAAGTACTTTGAGTACTTTGAGTACTTTGGCACTTCCTATTGTCTTTGTCACCAGATCCCTCATCCCATTCAGCAGCAGGCTCATATTTTTCTTAGTCTTCCTTTTTCTACTGATTTACTTGCAAAAGCTCTTGTTGCCTTTCACGCTTCTTGCCAGATTCAACTTCACATAGGTTTTGGCTTTTCTAACCACCTTGTTGTGCATGAAAACTATCTATATCTCTTCCAAGTCACTTGGCCCTGTTTCTGCCTTTTTCATGCTTCCCTTTTCCTAGTGTTTGTATGCTCACTGTTGTCCTGCTGAGCATCCCCAGTTACAAGGGAGGAATCTGTGGGTTGAAGCCGGCTCAACTCCTTTGCTTTTTTCCAAATTGATTTGATTTTGCTGTTTTGATAATCTGTGTTGGTCTGAGCTGCATATGCATTTTCCCCATGCTGGTATAACCAGCTCAGGAAGACAATCAAACATTTTTGGTTAACTCACAGAAGGCCATTTAAACAACCAGCAAATCCACAGTTCTGACACAGCAGGTTATCTGAAATAAAGGCCACCTTCTAGTCCCTTTTGTGTTGGGATGAATTCAGTTTTCCTTGCAACAGTCAGTCACTCCCTGCTTCTTCCCTGAGCTTCATGAGTACATGCCTTTTGTTCTCTGTGTCTTCTTAATTGTTCATGTTCACTTGACAAATGTTCTCCATCATTAGAAAGGCTTTGGAAAGAAGAAAGGTTTTCCTCTTCAGCTGTTGTTATAGCCTTTCATAAAGACAGCAAAATTTTTCTGAGAATTTGAGAAATACTGCCTTGGAGAGGGGAAGACACATGACACATAATACAGCTGCTGAGTCTAACTAATGTTCTTCTCATGAAGAAAGTAAACTATTATTTTATTTTCAGTAATTTTCCACTTCTAGTTTTTTGTGAAATGAATTATATTTCAGCCATGCCTGCCTGTGCTGTGGAAGTAGTTCTGTCAGGTGGTGAAGAATGATGCATGGAAGACACATCGTAGCACTACTTTTGTAGCAGTGAAGTCTGTCTATTAGAGGATAAATTCTACATATAAAAATTAAGGGGATAACTTTGTTATGCTTCTTTTAAATGAAAAACAACCTGATAAGAAATTTATTATTTCCTTTCCCATGATGTCAAGAGTAATTATAATGAACCTGACACTACTGATGAACAATATAGGGAAAAAGCAAGGTCAAGAACATGGAACTTAAAAGTTAACTTGCTTTGTAAAACAGAAGAACATATCTGCACAGGCTGTAAATTTTTCTTGGCTATTTTTTACCAAATATTTTAAGTTAATAAAGTTATAAACTTGTTATGTCTTGCCTGTTTGGATTTTTATCCCAATCATGACCAAGGAAAACCAAATTCATTAATGTCTTGAAGTCTGTTTCAAATGAAATTCCACAATATATATTTGACCATTTGCTGATTGTTTTTGTGTGAACATGAATTAAACTGTTTCTACCTACTGGAAAAGTGAAAGCAAAATTAAGACATGCAATTAAAAAAGATTAAAAATTACACTACACAAAAATCCTCAAAAAACAAATCACCAAAAACAAAGCCAGACCAAACCTAACCAAATCAAACCAACAAAACCCCCCAAATCATCAATTTCAACAGTAGTTACAGTAAAACAATATTTGGAGCTTCTTTTGCTATGATGATTAATCACACATTTAAATGTATTTCTGTATTGAAACAGAAAACTGAATTTATATATTTTTCTTCATCTTATTTTCATTTCTATTTTCTAAGGACAGGGCTTACACAGAGTTTTACGTTTTTACAGAAAAGATTTTACATTATAACAAAACCTGATATGTATTTGTGGATAAGAGACAAACCCATGCTACTGAGATTTAATCTTTCTCTGATTTAATCTTGTGTTAGTCTAATTTCAAATAACAGCATTTCTAAATAGCCTGAAGTCTTACAAGGATTGATAAAAATGTCTTGTTGACAAAGGATTACAATAGTAAATACTTTACGTGATGAAGACCCAAACTAAAGATTCTGTATCTGTTAGGGATGATAATAATAGGGCTAAATAAAGGCTTAATAGAGATATACAAGGAAGAAGAAACAAAAACGAAGCAACAAACTGGCAGTATTTTCTTTAAATGGTAGCAGTGGATAATTACAAACACTGAGAAGTGCATGAATATACATTCACTTCTGCCTTTTACATTAAATAACAAAACCCTTATAATGTTCAATGGAACTTATTATGAGCAAAGGAAAACAGTTAATAGTTGTGGGTCAAAACAGACCCAAAAATTTATTATGTTGCTTTTAGATAACTTTGCAAACAGTGCCATTTATGTGGAAGAAATATCTGACAACACATGGAATGCCAGTTATAGGCAGTATTTATTTTGCCTTACCAAATATCAAAATAGTATAGATGAGAATAACAAAGATGGGAAAGCAGCAAGAGCAAGATCACAGGTAGAACTCAGAAGTTTAAGTTAGCATCCAAAAGAAAGAGTTATCTCACAATTGCCAGGGGGCTGAGGACAACACACATCACTCTCCCTGATGAATCTCAGCTGGTGCACCTCCCCTGCTCAAGGCCAGGACCCCACTTTGTCTCTGTAGAACCACAGTCTGACCCCAGTGATGGTGTGATGGCACTTGTGCCTGTCCCTTGTGAGGAGTTCATTTCTAGATGAGCCTGTCAGGCACAGCTCTCCCCTCGATAAAAGAACTGAGGAACCCTGTAACCAGTTGTGGCTCTATTCAACTTGCTGAGCAGTGGGGGAAAAGGCTTTAAAATGGTGGAAGTTTTTAGCTTCAGAGTCATATGTGTTTGTTATTTTCTCAGATTTAACTGAATTTGTTTGATTCATGAAAGCATAGCTGCTTTTAGTTCTAATACAAATATTCACAAAACTGAGTTTCTTATGTTCTTGACAGATGCTTCTACGGTCCCTAATAGGCCAATGAAAAGTTTTAACTTATGATGTCGACTAGACCAAGCTGGTGTTTTTGGGCTAACTATGGAGTAAACAATAAAATGTTAATTTAAAATTGAAACAATGTATCAAGTGAGATGCAATCCCTTAATCAAGTAATCTACTAACTAGAGAGTCAAACTGATTGTATAAATCACATACATAATTTCTTAGATTTCCTAGAGGAAGTAGCAATATGCTGATATAATTCCCTTCTAACATTTTCTTTCCTAGCTCAGGCACCTCACTACAGTGGCTATCTGAAGACCTTTGGCCCTTTACCTCCACAGCATGAATGATCTTGGAGGTTGTTCCTGTAGTTATGGACATCTTGGTAGGTAGTCCTTGTAGAATTTTTTAAATTTGTCTCAAGAAGTTAATGGAAAATCCAATGAGTTTAAGCAATTTTGAAAATGTTATCTATTAATATTAAAATATTTCAATTGTATTTGCATGTAAAGTAGGAAGAACAACTGGGGTCTTACAGATTTACAACAGAGAATGTCGTAAAGATGTAGGTCTTGATACATGACAGTATGTTTGGGAATTTTTTCCCTCTCATATAGCACGTTTATTAATCCGACAACACCCTATACTCAAAGTCAGAACTTTATGTTCTGAGACAGCTTGCTTTCCCATCCTCCATGTTTATCCACTTCTTTAGAGACAAAGATGGAAACTTTTTCTGCTCCTAGTACCAGGCTAACAAGTCATCAAACCAGAAATTTCAAGTTAACCAAAAAAGTCATTTTAATCAGAACCCATAGTGTCTGCCTGTCCCTGAGTGAAGTACTCAGGCTAGTTGCTCTCAGAGTTTCAATCCACTGGAGTACACTGAAGGTTGCATCTCATGAGGTTTGCTATGTCTCCAAACCAGTCAGTTGTATATTCAAGGACAACGTAATGGAATTACGTTGTCATTGCTCCTAGCAATGGTGGAACCCCAAGACAGCTGACTATGGCACTTTTCCTGCTGCTTTTCACTTTGAGGGCAGGCTAGCATTTCTCATGAACATGTTTTGCAGTTATTTATCATGACTGTAAAGTATTTTCTGACATTTCTGAATGAAATATATTATTTTTAGTCCTTATAACACACATAAAAAACCCCATTTTTGTTGTTATGTTGTTTTGTTGTAAGCAACTTTCAATTTGTTTTACCTACAGAAGCAAAGTGGAAAAACATGGAAGATAGGAAAGCAAACTATTTCAGAACATGACATTCTGACTTTGAGTATAGTGTACCATCAGACTAATAAACATGCAATGAGCATCGTAGAAGTCTGCATTTTTTAATATAATCTATTTTTACCAAGTCCTAGTACAGCAGAACAAATAAACAGTTTTTAAGCAACCACAGGACACTGTAAAGAATGAGCTGTTTCAGAACTTGGAGTTCAGTTATTTAGTTTCAAAAGGAAAAAAAAAAAAAACAAACCAACACCAAAACAAAAAAAAACCCCACAACTAAATACTGGCAAATTGATCAAGAAGACAGAATCTTTTTGTTAAAATCAGAACTCATTGGACAGAGGGTAAATATAGTCATACTAATAGTGAGCAGTTCTGCAGATAAGTAATCTACCAAATATCACTATATTGCTGTAGAATAGCCTCAGCTGTGAAGAATGTTCATCAGATCAGGTGACTGCAGATTCCTTTCTGCTGAGATCTCAAAGCCATTTCTATTTTGCTATGACAAATAAGACAGTCAAGGCTGCACTTGAATTTGATGTGGTGGAATTCTTCAAAGTTTACTTAAAGAATAAGACAATCTTTCTTTAGGAGAATAATTAAGCCTAATAACCATCTTTTACTACTGATGCCAACAAGAAAGGGACAAAACCAGAAATGTTGAAATAGTATTAGGTATTTAAATAATTTTACTGAATCAGGGATTTGTCCATTTAAGCTAATGTATTATCTTTTTAGAGACATTTCATATCAAGTGCTGTATAGGAAGTGAGAAAAAAACCCTGCAGTAGGTAGTACAGTACAAGCCTTGGATACATTTTTGTTTGAAAGTCTTATTTTATGAAATTAAAAGAGGTTTTGTGTAGAGTTTTGTTTATGAAAGTCCTATTTTAATATAACATCCTTTTTGAATTAGCTCAATTCTGTCTTATATGAATCTGAGCTCAGAGTTAGCTGACTAATATTTGAAAAAAAATTTACAAAACATGGTATTGTGTAGAAGACTATCATAATCAAGAAGTTCACCATTTATTTATTCATTTATTTTTTGCCCTGCCTTTAAAAATGAATCTTTGCCTGCTAGTAATCACAGATCCTTGTGTGTTGCTGGAATGATAAGGAAAAAGTTGAGTAAATCTTATTTTCTTACCCATTCTTAAAAATGAGACTCTGTAAATACTGTCTCTGCCTCCATGCTAATTCTAGCAACACTGTGAACTAGAGAGCCCTTTTCAACTTTTTATCAAAACAAACAGTATCTGGGATAGTTAGGGAAAAGCTTATAATACTTCAAGACCTCTCATGTTTGCTTTATGTTAACTTTGAAATCTCTCAAGTTAGACAATGCTGAATTTTTAATAGGCGTTGCTATAGCATGGTGTCACTCTACATTTTATTACCCATCTGATCTCAACCAGATAATTTTCTTCTATGTCACTGTTAGTATTTTTTAATTTTGTTAATTTTTTCAATTTTTGTCTTTATATTACTATTGGTGGTTTGTTTTGTTTTGTTTTGTTTTGTTGGGGTTTTTTTGTTTGTTTTTTTTTTTTGGTTTGGTTTGGTTTGGTTTGGTTTTTTTTTTTTTTTTTTTTTTTTTTTTTTTTTTTTTTTTTTGGTTTTTTTTTAACCAANTTGTTTTGTTTTGTTTTGTTTTGTTTTGTTTTTTCTGGTTATTATTGACCAGACATCTTTACTCTTATTGATAGTCTTGCCTTTCTGAGCTCAGTAAAAGTGATGGTATACATGACACATATGCAGAAATCACAAATTTACCTCAGACTACCAGTTAAATTCTGCAGAACCAGGGAAAATGTGATTGTTATTAGGTGGTCAAAGAAATCATAACTGCTAAATACCTGTTGAAGCTTTTCTGTTTTCTTCTTGAAGTTTGTGCAGGAGTTTAATCAAAAATTGCCACTTAATGTTTTCCTCCTCAAATTTTCCCAAAAACTTTAAAAAAAATTAAAATCAGTGTTCTTGGAATTTTCATCATATTTATTTCTCACATTTGACCTGCTGAATTAAAATAAATAACATCTAATTTCAGGGTTGTTTTCTCTAACAGTTAGTTTCCTTCTTTTATTTTTTTCTCCTTTCTTAATTAATTTTTCACAACATCCTAAGAAAATGGAGTATGCAATAAAAAAATGTACAAAGAAACCTTCCCGATTTTTTTGATGACACTCATTTTAACTGCAACAGAAAGAAAGTTTATAAAATTCTCTAGTACATAAGAAATAAAGTAATAAAGATACTGCTTTGCTATCATAAGAAAAATAAAGTTGTACACCAATTACTACTAGTAACTCTGGAAGATTAATGAACATCAATTTCATACTAAAAATACATACATGATCAAATTATTTTCTGAATCTTTGACATCATTTTGTATAATGGGAGCCAGCAGAAAAAAATAAAAGGCATTTTTAGATTTTGATATATTTATACACTTTTTGTATACTTAGTGAAGAGAGCAACTGATTTACAGACAAAGCTGATTCTGGGCTACTTTTTTTTTTTCTTGTTCTTAGAAGAGTTGATTCCAGTTGTGCTTGCCTCAGGTTAGAATGAATTTGACATTGTTTCTGTTAATGTTTTACTTTTATGCTTGTTCTACTCGTAAGATATGTCAGAAATAAGATTTATTCACAAGAAAAAAAAGAAGGAATAAATCTGGTTAGCTCACTCCTTGTTTTCATAAGCATCCTTAATAATCTTCCAGAGGATACTTTTTCCCAGTAGGCCACGTTGCAGGATTGCTTTGATATGTTGTCAGTAACTTTATGTTTTGATTCTCTTATGTTATGAGAAGGAAGCTTCTGAGCATACACACAATCTTCTTTGATATTGCCCTAAGGAACTGGAGGATTTCAAAGGCGCTCAATAACCAGGAAAAAGGAAAAAAATAGGGGAGGGGTGGGATTCAGCAGCAATGCTGTTTGTATAGAAAAGAAAGGGGGATATAGGTAGTAAAATGATAATGGCAGAACAGTTCCAACACTGGCAAAATTAAAATCCATGGAAGTACAGAGATTTCTAGTTTACCTTGAAAATCATTAAGGGAATATCAGGTTAGTAAGGAAGAAGAAAATGGAAATAAAAAATTAAAAAAATCTTTAGAAAATGAATGATCAAATATCCACAGGAAGATTTGGAAAAGGCACCAGAGAGCACTGCAAAGTCTTGGCAAAAATATAACCAAAAGAAAGAATGTGGAAGAAGGAAATTATATTTTCTTTGCAACCAATATAACAGCTTGTCTGTTGAGAAGAGTTAGTGAGAAACAGCATGTTTCTTTTTCTTTTAAGTATCTTAAAATAATTAGAATAGTTATTCAGAGTAATTGAATATTGAAAGTTTATTTAGAATGATAAAGCAATTTTGAAAGTGAGAATTTCTTGTGGAAAACCTAGTGAAATTAAAATATCTATTTTAAAATATCTGGGAACATGGCTGTAAAATAAGTCTAATGAATACGTAAAAACAGACAAGAATTAACATACTTTGCATAGGAGTCAATTTTCCTACCCCTTCTGGAGTTCAACAAGAACAGATGCTGGTTAACATCTCCCCATAAATATAAATGTGCCTGTGTATATATAGCTAAGAATATACATATATATGGGTTGGGTTTTTTCAGATCTGATCATTAGAAAGGCTAATTCTATTGAAAAGGTCAATTCAGTTCTATCAATGATACCAACAGGGACAATAATTGGCTTCTAATAACCTACCACTGAGCAATGAAAGTCTTGGCTCAGGGAAAGCATACGAAATTGCATGTCTGACTTCCAGCTTTTTGTCTACAATAGTGGAATTCTTGTGTGTTATCGAGCAGGCATGTATGGTTTGTAAAGTGCTTTCAAAAATCTCTCCCCAAAGAGAAATAGTGAAATTTTCTTTAAGAGAAAGAGACAGACACATTTCATGTACACAAAAGGGGAGAAAACTCAAAACATAAATACTAAACAAAGAAGACTTGAGTGAATTTCCTGCTGATGGGTATATACAATTATGCAACATCATGAACTGTAACTGATTCTGCAGTGGAGCACGTATAACCAAAAAGCAGAAATCCTTTTATTATCATGCCTACAAAAGAGGACATGACATGTATTACATTAATAAAAAGGATGAGAAAATCCTCAAATGATTCACATAAAATAGTGTAGCATATATGTATCCTAGAGTATGTATTGCGTGCAAAGTATTTGATAAGGGAAAGATAACATATAGTAACAGAAAAAAATTAATCTTCATATGAAAAGTTCTGAGTGAGGATCTTGTGATTTTGATATTAATATAACAATAGACAATTAAAAATTAAAATTATTATATTAATGTATTACATACCAGTGAGAAATTATGCTTATTCTTCCCCCACTTAGTGATGAATTAATAATTGAAGAGAAATGGTCTTTTAGGAAGTGTTGATGGTTACACAGAAATAACATATGCATTCTTTTCCACATTAAAAAAAAAAAA
>VZTJ01003632.1:196801-296533 GCA_013397795.1 Orthonyx spaldingii
AATCAAAAAAAAAAAAAAAAAAAAAAAAAAAAAAGCAACATTAATATGTTTCATATCCTGAAGGAAAAGGAGATGAGTGAGTGTTGAATAGATAGCAAAAATACCACACTGGTAATGCACAGCAATGATAATTCTCAGAAAAGGTTTAGTTTAGTAACAGCAAGCAAAGTCATTCCCGTCATGTAACACATTAAGGGATCCCTGAGGATAGTTTAACTTTCAGCTACATCAGACAGCAGACATGCATGAACTGGAAGGGTACAGAACCTGAGGGCCTTCTGCTTTTGGATCACAATTTTCTGCCCATCCCAGCTTCCCCCAGAATAATAGCTGACTGGAATGATAAATGTCATCTTAAAAGGGGAATGATCAGGTTTATAAACATACGTTTCCATGTCTACTGCACTGTTGTTGCACAAGGATTTGGCCATGAAATATAAAATATTGGCTATGACATTCGAAATTGTTTATATTTTTAATAACTTTGGTTGGTATTGTGATATAAATAATTATTCCTTCAACAACCAATATCGAAAACTTGATTAATTAAAGACTATTATCTCCTATGTTTTATTTTCCAAAATATTTCATGTCGTAAAGAATAAAACAAAGAAAGTAAAGTTTTATTTCTACTACAGGTTTCACTTAAAATAAGGTATGCTACCAATGAAAATTTAAAATACCCAGCCTGTTTTACCCAAAAAGAAATTTTTCTTATATTTTTAGAAAAAACAAATACAGTGATGTTAAGCCCCAGCTCACTTGGCGAGTTTAAGGGTTAAGGTAGTCAGATTGACTCTGGCAGTGCATGAGAGAAACAGCAAAATTCTCAGGGCACTGAATAACAATCTTTTACTTGTAAACTTGAGAACATTAAGATAGAATAAGGTACTTGGCAAATTTTAAACCAACAACCAGACATAGTAAGGCACTTACCAAACTTTATCTTAGCAAACTTAAACTTATACAGCTTCAGGGTGTCCAGACACAACAAGGCACTTACTAAGGCATTGTGACTGAAATCTTTTAGTCAGGTTTACAAGAAGAGGAATTTAGGAGAAAAAAGAGAGGGACAAAGATATAGACATATAGTCACTGCCTTAGATCCAGCATGGTCTCAGATGCTTTTAAATCCAAGGCAGTGGAGTGCACTGTACAACACTTGTATCGCTGTCTTTTTACCTGCTCTGGTGTCTTGGGGCCCTCCCTCAGACGGGTGCCTGCAATTTAATATTCCCCCCAGGACCCATGCAGTCAGCTGGCACTGTATTGTGGCTTTCAATGCTCCACATGCTTGGCATGAGGTTGTTTTGGGACCAGATCAGAGGCTCCATGAGGCAGGATGTGGAGCAGTGCACCATCCCACCTATGCAGAAATCGCCTTGCAATACACGCCCCCCCACACACACACTTTCCACCTGGTTGTTCTGAACCAGTCAGCCATTCTTCCAGTCTCCTACAAGCAACCATTTCATAATATTAAGCTTATTTTGAGACATACTTATTTGCAACAGAAATGTTCATTAATAATAACTAAACTCTTGGAAACATTGAAAAATAACAATTCAACAATCCACAAAAAATATTTCCATCTCTTTATCACTGGGTAAAACACACTCAAGCAGCTCTCAAGCATCTATCTAAGTATCTTCTGTACTGAAGCAGAATTTGCCAAATACAGGTAATTGTAAATGAAATAAGAAACGAGAGATGGCAAAGTGAAGACTTCTTACAGTGGATTCTCCACCCATTTGTTTGGTTTTTAATATTTGTTTCCTCTGAGTGGTTTCTAATTGAAGACAGCTCTCTTCCTGACAATAAGGTATGAGTTAAGACCTTGACTTCACATTCTGTCTTCAAAGCAGAGGTTTAACATCACATTCTTCATCAATATAGTTTTCTATCATTCAGCCAAAACCAGCTTATTTGTAAATATGAATGTAAACAGAATTTTATTCACCAGACTTTCTACAGAAGCAGAGAGATTAGAATAACATTAACTTGTAGCTCAAATATACAAACCCAAAGATAAATTTAATTTCACAGAAAATCCACTTCCAAAATCCCTGAGAATAAAATAATCATCAGTTTGATTTTACTTTTTCAGGTGGAATGAAAAGTAACTGTTTGGAGAGGGGGGTGTTGTAATTTTTTGTGATTTTTCTTAATTTTATGTTGCATACTGCTTCCACAGATTGAAGTATCCTCTTTATGGCTGATAATTAACCAGGTTTTTTTCAGATCATAACTTATGTCTGACATGACAACAGACATCTGAACAGATATATTTCCTAAATCGTTTGAAGCATGAATTATTTAAGCTAGTCCTATGCCTTTGGGATTTGATTTAGCTGACCTCTAGGTATTTCAATGATTGCATAGGATGTTTCACCATAACAAGCCTTTCAAGATGAAAGAGCAACTGTTCAGTTTGTCATTTTAATCCCACAGTGTGAATTAAAAGATTATTTCAGTAAAGTTATTTTATATCAAACTGTCCTAATAACAGGGACTGATGAGTCATTTTGAGAACTGGTAAAATATTGTGCAATCATTCATATGAATCTTTAGATGATATATGTTATAGGTCTTTAACTCTTGTATCCTTCAGTACTAAAACCCGCCTTACTTATCACGAACCTTGCAAAGAGAAAACACAAGTTTAATTTTTTACTTCTTAAGGAGTGTCTAATCAAAGGATGCTTACTTATTTGTGGAAAGACAGGGACAAGATTTCTAGTTTGTTTAAGATCTAAAATGTTTTATTTGTATTAAAAAATTGGTCATTCAGTAATGACCAGATGGCTGCTATCCAGGTGACCAGTTGAAACTTAACTGTGTGAATATATAAGTCAAATAAACATGATCCATATGTCCATACATCCTTTGATATGTACCCTGCTGTTAAATACACTACATACAGTGTCTGGAATCCAACACTAGAAAGAAAATATATTAGGAGAAAGAGAAGTAACTAGAAGAACTTATTTCCTGGAGAAAGGAGATGCCATTCTTCAAACATTCTGTATTCTAGATATGTACAGGCAGAATTTGGTTTGAATTTTGCTCAATGCCTTTACTCAATTTCATTTTGCATAAAATGAAAGCTGTGCCATACAGTAGGAGCTGGAGAATCACCTGAATGTAAGCTTACATCCAAGTCTTAAACCAGAGAAATCTTTGATTATTTTTTCATCATTTGTCACATTCAACACAGGAAATTAGGTGTTCCTCATTCTTAGGTCCTAAAATCTAGAGATTAGATTGCTGTATTGCTTGGTGGAAATTTTGGGTATGATAAGAACAAAGAAACCTGCTGACTCATTTTCTGTCTTTGCTTTGGGAAGCTTAAAATATAGAATTCTATTTAAAAAGAATAATAAATTTTGTATAAAACTTAATATCTTTCCAACAGGTAATATGATACTTGATTTATCTAGCTGATAGAATAACACAAAAATATAGTAATAATTTTGTTAAGAGATGTTGTGTTGTGAAACACTACTGACCTAAGGTAATGTGTGAACGCGTTTATGTGGTCAGTTTAGAGATTGTAATTACACTTTATATATTGCAAGCTTGAATTACTTTTTTAGCGTTATATTGAGGATTTCCTTCCTGTAAAGTGTGTCCTTTCACTGCATCCATGCCTCTTCTGTGTTTTTCACATCCATTCTAGTAATTTTTTTTCTTGTAAATTATTATTCAGATATGATCCAAAGACAACTAACAGGTCTCCATGAAAATCAGACATTCTGTCAGATAAAATGAAATTTCACAGCCAAAAAGTTATTCTGCAGAAAGGCCTATATACTTCTCACATTATGTTTAATACGGTTTTTTTTCGGCTAGAGTAAAAGAATACCAGATTAGTTATTTGTATTTTCTTTATTTATCTAGAAAGAGGCAAGAGATTAGCATGGTACTTTTCTTTCACATTAACAATAGTTATTCAGATAGACAATTTTCACTGTCTTAAATAACAATATTTTAAAAAAGTTTTTTTTGAAGCCTTTGTTTGAAGAAATTTATTGTCTCATTTGATCTATGCTATTTCTAATGCATATGGTCTGCAGAAGCAACGTGCAGTAGAACAAAGTGTTCAAACAAATCTTTAGTAAAATATTTACTTCAGTTCTCAGGAGACTTCACAAAGTACATCGTTGCTGTTTCTGGGAAAAGTTTGGAAAACATTCGGTAAAAAGAAGTATCTTTATGGTAGATACTGCCTTTCTCTCTCTTTTTTTTCCTCCCTCCCTGCTTTTCTTCCCCCCATCCCTCCCACCCAGTTTACTGCTCATCTGTGAGGCCCTTAAGTGCTGCTCTTTTATCATGTAAAATGGACAGATGGATTAGACCTTTTCAAACCCAGATAAGAGCAGGGAAGTCAGAAAGGAATTTTAGTGAAGCGGTACTTCCTTCTATAGATGAGTAGACTCAAAATTACACAAACACAACTGATGAATTTATGATTTTCAGCTTTCCTGTCAAATCCATATCTGTTGTTCTTATACTGTTACTGGTAATTGTGCACGATGATTTATCTTGTATTCTATTATGCAATTAAAATTAAGTTTTCTTCATTGTACACTTACTGTTCTAAAGATATTGACATTCATGAAATCAATGTTTTTGTTGTGTTGATACATGTCTTTTTATGAGAATTTAATGTATATGATGAAATGATTATTTAGCTATTATTCAGTTCTTTATAAAATAGGAAATTATTTCTAATGAATTAAAACATTGAAATAAGTAGAATCAATATCTCCACAGACTGCTCAAGAATAGTGGAAACTATCTTTTTGAAAGCCACAGTATCTATGTTTTTGAAAAATATTTGTAGCTAGACATTCACCCTCTTTGACTTCCAGAAAAGAACATATAAGATATTATTGAGCTTATTCACATAGCAACCTAATATAAAAAGGCAGGCATCTCACTGATTAGTCCTGCTTTCTTCACAGCATTTTGAATAGCAGAGGAAGACTGCTGAGTTCTTCTTTCCATTAAAGAAAAGTCCTACATTTCTTTATATCTATTACAGATTAGATTTTACACTCATCTAGCCAATTACTTTCTAAAAACGGACACTAAAAATCTTTTCTCACCAGGCTTATGTTATATAAGTTAGTGCAAGAGAAAGATAAATAGTCTTTTTTTTCCCCTGATATCTTTTGTTGCGCTTAGAAACTGAGCTGCAACAATTTCAATTGTGGCTCCTAGATAATATTTTTAATATCTTAATTTATTTGAAAGCTGATGTTATATATAGTTATGGTCATATAGAAAGTTATGGTTTATATATATATAAAACAAAACCTCAAGTCTTCTCATGTAATCATTAAAGCATTCTTTCAGAATTAGTGTCAACTATGGAAGTAGTTTGATATTTCTAGAGAATATGTCCAATAAGTCATTAAAATAGTACTGAATAACTTAGCACTCTAAAATTTAGTTTTGAGGTAAAGGAATTTTACTTTTTAAAAAACATTTATTTACTTTGGTTATATATGTCCCCTTTTTTTCTCATATTTTATAATCTAATTTTTTCTTTGTACTTAAGAAGGAGAGGAACATCAATGAAATTGATTCAACAGCCCTTCACTGCACATACAGACACACGTGCACTCTGCTAATTATGCACTTTTATAAGCTATAGAACACCCCAAAAATAGTACACCAGAGGTGGGATTCACCTCACTGAACTCTACTATCCTACAGTATAGAATCCCCATCTGAGTTGGCAGTTTAGCTTTCCATTTAATTTGGCCTATTTTAGTTATCTATTTTAAGACAATATGAACTAAGCGAGTTACCTTGAAGAATGTATTAGAGGTACACAGGGAAGCAGACATTCAGCTGAGAAAACACAACCAAAAATTAGGTAGGGAAAAATTAGGAGTAAGTATGAATTACCTTCACAGAGCTAGGATGTTTGCCACACAGGATGCCTTAGGAAATATCTCATTTGGTTTTACAAAAAAATGGATTAAATATGCCTCTCTCTGTCTCCTTAAATTTGCATTGTAATACATACTTATGCAGGTTCTGTAACTTTGACTAGGACAGCTGAGTTTTCAGTCTGTATTTTGCACAAGTTTGTTTTTCAGATTTATATTTTTAAATACACATACTGAAAATAATTTACAATCAATGTGGTCTGGGGTAACTGGAGAATACAGGAATTGTTATGGTATCCCAGAGAAGGCTCTTCAAGGAGCTTTCTTGTCCTGAATTTTTCATCTCAGGGAGATGTTAAATGTCTCCACTTTCCTTATGTGCACTCAACCCTACTTCTAGCTCCAACCTTTTAATCTGTCTTTGATTCATTGCAAAAAGCAAAAAAACCCATTTAATGTCATCTGTATTGTGCTTGAAGATGTAACATAATCCTCGGTAGTCAGCCCTAGGTGGCACATGTCTGACACCTAGCACAACAGAAGAATATATATTCTTATTATATATATATTTATAAGAGATCTATCCATGATGATGGACTGGTTGAATAATAAATATATATCATCACTTTTGTCTGTCTCCTCTCCTTTTGTTAACTCTAGAAGTATTTTCTAACATTTATGTTAAGTTCCTACTCAAGAGAACATGAATTTAGCAAAATATTGATGGTGAAATATTACTATGGATGTTCATGTAACACTTATCTTTGGAAAAAAATCTCATTTGAGGGGTGGAGGATTGGTTTAGCTGCCTTTAGCTGGTGAAGGTGGAGGACTTTCATACAAGTCATTTAAAGTGGATTGAATTACTTTCCAAAGGTCCTTATCTCTCTCTACCAGCTATATAGACATCTAAAGTGACTTGCATAATCCAGACTCCTACCTTTTAGGTCATTAAAATTTGCTTAAAATGAGTTTCACTAAAACACTGCTCTAAAGTGGGCAGAAACTGTTTCTGATTATGATTAGTAAGTGTCAAGCATGATTTTAATGTAACTGCTGAATGAAATAAATTATATAATATTTCATTATTATATTTATTGTTATTATAAAATGTAAAGATACATTTGGACAAGTTTCAGTAGTGCAGGAAATGTATATTTACATAACATTGTGTTGAATGATAGGTAAATTTGATGCAAATAAAAGTTTAGTTATTTATTGTGTATTTTTGTTTATTGGTTAATGTGCAGGGATTTCACAGATGATCTATCTTTTTTGTACACAAAAAAACCATAAGAAAGTTTAACTGTTTGTGGTGGGTTAGCATTGGTCAACAGCCACATTTCCACTCAGTTGCTCCTTCCCTTCCTCTCCTTAGCATGGCAGGGGGAGAAAATAGGATATGAAAGGTCATATGTTGACTTAAAGACAGGGAGATTGCTTTAACAATTACCCTCATTGGTAAAACAGAAGAAAAATGCAGAAAATAAATTTAATTTATTGGCAATTACAATATCTTTGGGTAGGGAGAAGCAAAAGAAAATATAACAATAACATCTTTCCCCTCTACTCTTCCTGTGCTTGACTTCATGCCTCTTCTAACACCTCTTCCAACAGAGGCGACTCCTACAGACCTCCATTGAAAACATCTTGACATCTGCACCCAACATAGCGATTTTTCACTCCCTGTTTTATTTGTTCCCTTACTTTTATTCTTCTCAGTCTAAAAACGGATGAAGGAAGTCTTCTGCCAAATAAGACTGGATGTTTCTATTTTAATATGTATAATATACAGAAATATAAATAAAATCTGGAAATACGAGCAGTATAAAATCACTTCTCCTATTCTACAGTTTTGATTCAGCACTGTGAATTTTATGAAGATTAATACTAGCTCCTAATACTGTCTCTGATGTGCATGTGCAGCTTTAGAAAATCCTTGAGTGCCTACAATGAAAGATATGTTTTCCTAAGAAGGAATAAAAAAGTAATAGAGATATTCCTGTATTTATAGTCAAGCATGAGTGGTGTATGACAAGTTCACTAACAAACAACAGTATTCCAAATATTATTCCCAAAAGAAAGGAGGAAGTATTTTTATACTACGTGCATGGAAAGCAGCATCAGACTGAAACTGTTCTCTTATTTTTTTGCTTTGCTTATCTTACTATTTGTGAGCTGCTGACTTTACTTTCCATTAGCCTCATGCCTTTTATTTATTTATTGTTCTGATGCTATTTGTCATCAGAAGTCTTTATTATTCCCAGGATGCTGATGTAATAAAGTGAAGTTGAAATAAAGGGTCTAAGTTTGAATTCCAAAGTTTAGACTGATCTAGTAATATAACTTTAATTTCTAAAGCTTAAACTTTTACTGTGTGTTTCATAGGCATGTTGGGGTTACTTATTTTAGACAAAAAGTCAGGCTTGCTGCTCAAATCTCATACTTAATTTCCCAACATGGATTTAAAGAAACAGAAAGACAGTAACAGTCAATACTGTCTTAATTTGGGAAATGATAAATTTCAGCAACAGTTATTACCAATAATATTTTCAAATGTAAAACCTCCAGTACGTATATTTTCTCATGCTTTACTTCCAGAAATATCTTAGTAATTTTAGTTATTGAACTGTGAGTTCACAGAGCCTGAAGTAGTATTTGGAGGCACAAAGAATGGTGGATCTTCATGGGTGACTAAAACACACACTGAAAAAGCCCCTTTGGTTTAACACAGCAGTTTATATAAAATTTGTTATTGTTCTCAATGCAATGTTCTGTGACAATAATATGTTCCTACATTTCTGGCTCATAAGATTTGAAATTTGTCGTGTTCCTGGGTAGACTGATGTTAGCATGTAATTTCTCAGATTGCAAAAGGATGATAAGTATTTACCACAGGCTGGAACACAATGTAAACACAGTAACTTGACAAAATCTTTTAAATTCTCAGTAGTGACATTTAAAATCATGAAACTTCAATTCCAAGTTTGTGTTACTTCAGAAAGTAGATTGTGTTTAGGTCTGAAAGACCTTTCAGTAATGACTTCTTACTAATAGGATGTCTTTTTCATGAAATACCTGATATGCCTGATTCTAATATCATTTGTACCATATTAGCATTTGGTAATAATTTTCAATAGAGTTTTTCTTGTATCACTGTTTGACATGAGTAAGGTTATTGACATGAGTAAGTATTATTACTGTAATGTCACAATTCTAATACATTTGACAAAATTATTTATGGAGAAAAATATTTTTCCCTGCCTAAAATTACACAACAGCATAAGAATGCATAATTATTGAAATGGTTAACGCTGCATCAGAATAATGCTGAAACCACATGTAATATGCGAGGGAGTGGAGGTACATTTAAAAGGAAATTTCAAAGAGGCTACATATCAGATATATCATACAGACAGACATTTATAAAAATATACTATTTAAATATGCTATCCAGTAATGAAAAATTTGATTTAATTGTTAAACTGATGTGATGTAGGTTTTCAGATTCTAACTAAATTTTGAAACATTGTTTCTAAATCAAAATTAGCGATAAAAAATAAAAACTTTTGATAGCTTTAAAAATGAACATTTTTAATATTACAAACCTAAAAGGAAAGTATTTTGTATATGAAATATTTCTGGAATGTTGGATCAGGATTTCAGGTAATCCTCATCATTATATATCACATTTATTTAGACTGATTTAAAATTCCCTTTGAAACTAAACTAGCAGAGGTAATCAAAATGAAGCTTGAGTAAGTTGTTCAGGAATGGGATGATCACAGTTTGCTGCCTGTGGTTTTAAATTGTGCAAGCAGTAGAATGATAAAATATAATCTGTGCCAGAGTAGAAATATGTGCTGCTTCCTTTTACCTGTCTCCAAGATAAACCTTCAAATGCAAGGAAAAAGGCACAGCTCCCTGAGGACTGCAGTGAGTTATAAGTAGCAAGACCGAAAGGGGAAAACAATCCGTTTGAAACACAAAAGTTTAAAGACCTTATTATGTCACCCTTCAAGGTGGGAACATAATTTGCACATGAAAATAAGGACATATCTGGAACTAAGTTAATTTAAGTGTGATAAAACTCTCTCAGGTGAACAAGTAGAAAAAAACAGCAAGGAGAAACCTCTAAAACCTTATGCCAGTTGTAGTGCAGAAAAAACTTTTTTATTCTTTTAAATAGAGTGATCAATTATATCTATATTTTACATGAAAACCACCTTGATACCCCAAGATTATCTCCCTGAAGAGATTCATCTTACATTCTCACAGCCTAGCGTCAGACATTCCAACACACTACCTGGAGTGTTTTAAAGTTCTCTTAGGCAAACAGGCTTCACAGGTTAGCATACCATCGAACATACCAGATCGATTGTCCCCAGGCTACCTATGAGTAGTGTACTGAAGAGAAGCAGTCGTTGAGATGGGATGTGATCACAAGGTAGGTGGAAATCCTTGAAATTCTTACTGCTGTTAGTTGGAAAAACACTATTTAACTGAACACAATTGCACACCTGCTCCTGAGGGTGCCATAACAGAACACAAAATAATTATTTGCCACTCTGACTTTGAATTTAACTGGAATGGATCTAGGAGAATTTTTGTTACTTTAGAAATAAGAGAATTTAGTTTTAAATTTGTACACAATTTACCTACAGTATAACAGCATATCACAGGGATGCAGTCCATCATTGCATAACAGCTAGAAGATAATTAATTTAGAACTGTGAAATGCAAAGCTCACATAACCTGAAGTGTCATTAGCTGATGCCTTACTTGCCTGATCTCTTTGTCTTCCAAAGAATATACACTGATTTCTGAAAACACTTTCAGACATATTGTGTTGGTGTTGTTTATGCCCCTTGTCAGTTTATGATATTCCCTGACTGTCTATTATCATCGCTGCAATTTTGTTTGACAGCAGTGGTGTGTGCTTCTTATGGGGCACACAGCCAGTCCAGGGAGCTGCACTATAGGTCAAATCCCCAGTGCTCTTACTCTGCTCTAATTTTGGATGTAATCCAAGAAAAAATTTGTCTCAGTCAAGATTTACTAAAATACTGATCACTAGTTTTTAGTTTGCAGTAGTCAGTACTTCAGCAGTTTCTTACCTTATGATGGTTAAACTTTCCTGATGATATTTTGCAAGAGCACTGGAAAAATGACAGTATTTTAGAACTAGCTATAGATGGATTCATTTTAGTTCTTCCTTTAAAAAATATTTATGGAATAATCACCCATCTTCAGTATAAAACTCCCATTAAAAATAACTCATGAATAGACAGCATAGTCCAGCTACACTAATAAAAATAGAAAGTATCTTTTGTACTGTTTATCTATCTTATCTACCCCAACTAACCAAGGGATTCCCTTCACCTCATATATGATGTCCTGCTCAGCAATAAAATCTGGGGAAAGCGAGGGTATTTGGAGCTATGGTGTTTGTTAATACAGATAACCACTACGCATGAAGGAGTCTTGCTTTGCTGAAAATAGATGAACACCTGCCTGCTAACAAAGAGTAATGAATGAATTCCTTTTGTTTTTCTTGCATGTGCACCTTTTGCTTTACTTATTAAACTGTCTTTATCTCAACTCACGAGTTTTTCCACTTTTATCCCTCTAATTCTCTCCTCCATCCTGCAATGGGAGAGTGACTGGGCGACTATGAGGGTCTTAACTGCCTACTGGGATTAAACCACAACAACTAAAAATGGGTTTTGTTCAGTTGCATAAAGATAGTTGAGCTCTGGCAGGGTCTAATGTGGTCAAGGACAAAACCTGAGATTCTCTGTGGTAATAAGATGGAGATATTGATTATTGCCATAAGGATATACACTTGCTTTAGCTGAAATGTCATTGCCTCTGCAAGATGCCTGCCTTTAAGCAACTTGTCAGAACGCATGACATGAAAATGTTACTTATATATTCAACTAGAAACAGAGACTTGTTTTAGTCTACAATATGCTCAAAAAGTTCTGTTGAATTAAGAATTTTGAAAAATGTGTAGTGACCAAAAGCAAGCCCCTCAGACTGTTACAGATTTTGCTATCGATATGATAACCTCATGGAGGAGTTTACACAACCATCTCTTGGCATCACAAACTTGCCAGAGGAAAATTTGGATTCAGCAGTTATTATAGTTAATGTCTGAAAAGGGAGCTAAGACAATTGCCAAGTAACCAATGCTTGCCTGGAAATATGTGAACATATTTTATAAAAGTAGTATGAAAAAGCAAGTAACCGAAGATTAGGACCTGGAAATAACATGAGAAAGGAACAGGAAAAGAAGATGAAAGAGATAATTGAAATCATTCAAAGTAATATGTCATTGTAAAGCCTATATAGCACTCAGACCAAAACACCAATGAAATAAAGCTGTCATAGTAAATCAAAGTTGATGTACGCATTAAATGTGTTTGAGAGAGAGAAAGAAGAGATAGTGAATAAGATGTGTGACAGTGAATTGGGATGCTCCAAATGGTTTGTAGAATCAGGTGTCAACATTCTGAGTCCTCTGCAGAATGACCGTGCCAGAGAAGGAAAGCTTACCCCACATGATGAGCCTCATGTGTTCTGTTATTATTTATAGGCCACTTTTTGCTGTTTATGTTTGCTCACAAAATTGGTGGCCTCCTGTGGGAAAACATAACCTTGGCATAGATGGGTTTCAGCTGAGTGGCCTCTACCCGAATGAGCTTCAGCTGTGACCCTGAGTGGGCGAGCTAAACTAACCAATCATGGTGCAGGGAGCAGCATGTGCTGTATGGTATAAAAAGGTTGTGTTTTAAGTGATATGGCATAGGCTAATGGTGAAGCAGTTGATACCTGAGGCTTGCTTGAGAAGATCCCTTGTATGGTTGTAAGAGTGCTGTGACAAATGGTGACCCTGGTGTGATGAGGAAGAGATTGCAGATGGCAGCAGTGAGCACTTGAGTCCATTATGAGTTGGTGACCCCATTGCAGAGGGTCTGGGACTGTGGTGGATAGCAGCCAACAGTGGAGCCCAGCCAAGCAGAGAAGGCGAGGGAGCCTAAGGATCCAGGAGGTCTGCGAAAGCAGGAAGGACACCTGGTCACAGGTGAGCGACTGGGAAACAAAAAGCCCAGCCTTGCTAAAAAGGTGAAGAGAGACTAAGGGTCTGGATGAGGGACACCTTGATCTCAAGATGAGTGACTGGGGACTGAAATATGGGGGCCAAAATATCAGCAGAAAAATAATCCATTTTTGAACACTCTATTGCAAATACTACTAAAGAGGTGGTGGCAGTGTAGAAGCAATTGTGCCAGGACAAGTGGTAATTACTTGCGTAAGTTTCCAAGAGTTGTTATAAATTTTTAAGAATATAAAGTTGTAAAAATCTTAACTGTATGTATTGTGTAGTCTAAAAGAATTAGTACAAAATATGGAGCTGTAAAAATCTTAATAGTCCGTATAGCTTAAAGGAATTAAGTGGAAGTAGCACAAAATTTTTGTAATTGAAAAGAAAAAAAAAGGGGCAGTTGTGGGAAAACATAACCTTAGCTTAAATCAGTTTCAGCTGTGCAGCCTCTACCTGAATGAGCTTCAGCTGTGACCCTGAGTGGGCGAGCTAAGCTAACCAATCATGGTGCAGGGAGGAGCATGTACTGTATGGCATAAAAGATTATGTTCTAAGCGATAAGGCAGAGGCTGATGATGAAGCAGTTGATATTGCGATTGCTGAGGCCTTCCTGAAAATATCCCTGGTGTGGTCATAAGAGTGCTGTGACAGCCTTCTACAAAAGAATCACAGCATTAGTAGATAGAGGAAGAGAGGCTGACATCATATACCTGGACTTGTGCAAAACGTTATACACTGTCCTGCACAACATGGTTGACTCTAAAATTGAGACACATGGATTTTACAGATCAACCATTAGATGTATAGTGAATCTTGTGGGTGGTAATATGAAAAGATTAGTCAAGCGTTTGATATCTGACTGAAGAATAGTGACAAGTGGCATCCCTCAGGGTTTAGCATTGGAACCAGCATTATTTGACATCTTTGTCAGGGATGTGGACAGTGGCATTGGGTGCACCCTCAGCAAGTTTGTGGATGACACCAAGCTCAGTGCTGCAGTCAATGAACTTGAGTGAAGGGAAGTTATACATGGAGACCTTGACAAGCTTGAGGAGTGGTCCATGGGAACTTCATGAGATTCAACAGGGCCAAGTGCAGGTCTTGCACCTGAGTAAAGGCACTCTCAAACAGATTATGTGATGAGTGGGTTGAAAGCAACCCTGCAAAGAAGGGCTTGGGAGTATTGACTGATAAGGAGCTCAACATGTTATTGTGGCCCAGAAAGCCACCTGTATCCTGAGTTGCAGCAAAAGCAGTATGGCTGTCAGGTCAAGGGCAGTGGTTCTCTCTTCCTATCCTCTGTTCTTGTGAGACCCCACCTGGAGTTCTGTGTCCAGCTCTGGAACCTCTAATACACGAAAGAGATGAACCTACTTGAGTAGGTCCAGAGGAGGGCCATGAAGATGGAGCACCTCTGCTATGAAGACAGGCTGACAGCTGAAGCTGCTCAGCCTGAGAACACCTTCTAGCAACCTTGAGGTACCTAAATGGGGTTGACAGGAGAGATGGAGAGGAACCCCTTATCAAGGGGTGTAGTTACAGGGTGAGGGGTAACGGTTTTTAACTGAAAGATTTGTATTAGAAATCAGATATTAGGAATAAATTCTTTATGGTGAGGGAAGTAAGACACTGGAATAGGTTACCCAGAGAAGCTGTGGTTGTTCAATCCCTGGAAGTGTTCAAGGCCAGTTTGAATGGGGCGCTGATCAACCTGATCTAGAGAAAGGCGTCCCTGCCCATGGCAGGCAGTTAGGGCTCATCTAACTTCCTAATATAAGCACACCCACATTAACTGATGAACCATCACAGCCCCTATGCAACAGAAAAAGGTGTCAGAGGGATTGATAGCCAGCACCATGGCTATCACGTGACAAACTTGGAAGCTGAGATGTCTGAGAAACTGACACCTGTAAATATGGACAGAGTCACTATAAGCAAAAGTGTTTTTTAAGTAAAAAAGAGCATAAGGATACAAGTGTGCTGTTTCTTCAGAACTGTCTACTGTGTAATGTAAAATGGGTTTGAGTGTCAAAGAACTCAGAGGTAATAGAACAAAAACCTTTTCCATTTTCACTCCGTGGTTCAAGAGCTGGAATTTGCTGGTTGTCTTCATCACCTGCTCTTTATATGAAGTGACAAGACAGAAACAGCAATAAAGATGTTTTTCAGAAAAATGCAGAAACTTGCATCACGAATTCTGGTTCAGATTTAGTGGCTCTCTTGGCATGAACAGGAAGGAAAAACAGTAAGTTATGAAACAAATATGTTATGAATCAAGGACAGCTGCTATGCAACTGACAATCACAGTTGCTAAAACCTTCTGTAGGTGTAGAATGACCAAACCCATCACTGATGTAGTAAGGCAGAGCCAGTATTCATGAAACAACAGCACTACCTAACCTGAAAATCCTTAAAAGGATTGCAAAAATATATCTACAGCTTAAGTGCCTGGTGCAAAGCCTTGTGTAAGCCTTGTAGAAGCCTTTCACTTTGCATCAGTGTTCCAGGCTATGAAAAGAATCATCCAAGATGAAAATGATGGGGTTTTTTTCTTGGGTCTTTTTTATTTTTTCAGTCTGCACTGTACAATTTGCTTTCTATACAAGAAAGATGAAACAGATAGTGACAGAAATATCTTAGATCACCACAGTTCCATTTTCCTGGGATTTAAGATACTACTATTACCATATATAATCTTCATCCCCTTGTGGTGAGTTTGACTTAAATTTCAGCTGTTGTGGCTCTGTGGTTTCATTCAAGTATTTAAAATTTCATCAGTAAAGATGATAAATTCCATTGTTTTTTCAACATTTCTGCAAAACCAAATTATCATCATCATTTGATGGCAATTTCCTGCTGACAGTCATGTTTATTAGATAATTTTAATATTTCAAACTACAATATACAACACATAAAACTCAGGTTTCAACATACTAATGGTATTTAATTTATTTCATTTAGATAGCTGAGTTTGTAAACCAATTTTGTAATTTCAGCATGAAATGCAATCAGCCTGGAAACTCATTTTCCATAAAACTACATCACATCTCATTATTTATATTAATACTCTATATTTATTTGCTGAGTAAATCATACATCATCATTTCCATAGGTTTGCCTAGAAACTGGTATCAGCCTATCCAAGTATTAACTATTTTCTCATTGTTACATGATAACATGTTATTAGTAACATGTAGACCCAGATGTGTGGTGCAGAACTGTGGCTTCTATTCTGAGTCACTTGGCAAGATTATATACATGCCTTGCATCATACAGCAAGCCCAGGGTCTACTTATGTTTGTAACTAATGAAAGACTCAAGCTCTTCATTGAACAGTTCTTCAGCTTTTCTCTTGTTTTCTGAATCTGCATCATGGGACAGAGCTAGAGGTGAATTCTCAGGACACATTGGGGAGAAAAGAAAAATTGCCAGTGTCACAAAGAGGGAATGGTCAACAGATCTACCCTACCAGCAGAGGAATCTCTTCAAGGTCTGTTCTCCATACCTCTGTTCAAAAGTTTTAAGCATTTTGAAGCTTTCTAGCTTTAATTACCTTTATATATGTCAGGAGTTCTCACAATCCAAGAATTCTTAATTAAAGACAAATGTACTTTAGAGGAGTGTAATCCACCTTACAGAAAATGAATACCTCCAATTAAATGCATAGATGTGTGCTGGATGTCTTAGACACCACTTGTCCCCCCTTTTTAAGCAAGTGGATACCCATGAAGCTTTAGTATATTTTCTATGAAAACTCATAATTGATTTTAGCTTTAAAAGCCTAGCAGTAAGCAAAACTACCTAAAAACCATAACAACAGAACATTCATAATGAGGAGCATTTGCACTTGAAATTATTACTGTGTCAGTATATGGCTACTAGCATCAAAAACCACACAAAAAATGATAAACTTACTTTTTCATTTGGATGTGGTATTTTCCTTTCATATGAGTAATGCAAGTGAGAAAGTATGAGCCATCCGTTTTTGACTCAATACCAAGACTTGAGACTTTGTGCTGTATGTCTGACAGCTTTTAATGGAAGCTGGATTTAATCCAATTTTATGGACTAAAGAGAAAAATGGAAAGGTTTTTTTGCTAGAGTTTGCAATCACAAAAGCACTGTGTGAGCATTACAGTTAACATTATTGGTCAGTGACATCTTAATTTTAGCCATACATCCAAGAGCCAGCAGCAGTTCCAGTTTTGCCATTTGGCTCAAACTCTAATCTGGAGAGAAAAAAGGAAAAGCTCATACAACCCAGTGGTGTTGATCTATCTCAGATGTATTGAGCATATGGTTTCTTTGATGAAATTGTTAATATGAAGACTCTGTATCAACAAGTCAAATAAATTTCAGGTTATATAGCTCCACCAATAACACTTTTTTGCCAACTCCCAATTTTAATCTAAAAATTAACTGTGTTGGCTCATCTTTTTCATGGCAGCTCACTATGTGACAGGTGGTTGGTAAGAAAGAAATGTGATGCAAGCTCCAGAGAGCAGAAGTATTTCTGCACATGAGACAGCAAGCTAACAGAATGCTGATGTTGTTTCAAGCTTCTGTACAGCTTTAAAACATTACACTGTATTAAGGAAATTGAGAGGCAAGGAGTGCATGGCAAATAATGACGATTATGGAAAATGCTCAGAAATAAATTTCTATTGCTGATAAAAATATAAGTTACAGATTTATTCAGAACACATTTTTAGAAACTGCTCCTCTGTCCTTGACTCTTTGTGTCAAATAGAAAATGATTGTTTCAAATACAGACACCAATTCAGCATCTTCCCCTCCCTTCTGGTCTCTCTCTAATTTGTCTCAGCTGAATATCAACTAATTCAGTCTTTCAGTTTCAAGACGTGGTTAGAAAGTAAGGACTGGCCATTTAAAAGGCATGTGAATGGGAGCTGAACCATCAAAAAAAAAAAAANAGGGGAAACAAAAAAAAAAAAAAAAAAAAAAAAAAGGTGATTCTGGCAGAGTAATGGTCACAGGATTAACTCCTTAGCTGAAAATGCCATTCAAAAACAAAGTCATGGATGTTTTCTGTTATTTAGCAAGAAATTGTCCGCATAAGATCCTTGCTTCCAAATTGGAGAAGCATGGATTTGAAGGGTGGGTTATTCAGTGAATAAGGAATTGACTGGATGGGCACAACCAGAGGGTTGTGGTCAATTCCCTATGTCCAGGTGGAGGCTGGTGATGAATGGTGTCCCTAAGGGCTCTGTCCTGGGACCGGTGCTGTCTATTATCTTTATCAATGACATGAACAGCAAGATCAAGTGCAAAGTGCATCCCCATCAAATTTGCAGGTGACATGAATTTGAGAGGTGCATTTGACACGCTTGAAGGACAGGATGCTATCCAGAGAGACCTGGACAAGCTCTTGAAGTCAGCCAATAGAAATCTCATGAGATTCAACAAGTCCAAGTGAAAGGTGCTGCACCTGCATCAGGGCTATCCCAGGACATGAGTAAAGACTGGGACAAGAACTCATTGAGAGGAACCCTTTGGAGAAGGTCTTGGAGTTCTAGTGAATAAAAGCTGGACATGACCCAACAGTGTGCACTTGCAGCTCAGAAAGCTGACTATATCCTGGGCTGCATCAGAAGTGTGAGCAACAGGTGGAGGGAGGTGATACAACAAGGGGTAATGGTTTGAAGTTGAAAGAGGGTAGGTTTAGTTTAGGTATCAGGATGAAATTTTTTACTCTGAGGCTGACGACACACTGGAACAGGTTGCCCAGAGACATTGTAGATGCCCCTTTCCCAAAAGTACTTACCTAAAGGCCAGGCTAGATGGAGCTTTGAGCAGCCTGGTCTACTGAAAGGTGAAGTGGAGAAGGAGTTAAACTGTCTGGCATGTCTAGGAATGCCAGAGACAGAAGACCTCTCTAAAAAGGAGGGAAATTTCCCTTGGTCATGGGATAAGTAAAACCCCAAAAATTCTCTTAGTCGTAGTGAAATGGAATGACTCAGAGGCCACCTTTGGGCAGCAGAGCTGGTGCTAAGGTATGGACCTCTAATGCAACACTCAGTGCAACTGTTTATAAGGAACTGGCTCTTGGCATATCTTTGCAGGCTCCTTGTAGAATTGCTGATGACAGTAGGACTCTGTGCAATGCACTGGTGGGTTTTTGTTTATTTTTTATTATATAGTTAAGCACAAACCTGTGCTCAATTTACCTCAAGGGGTGCAATAAAATTCCCTGATACGTCTCTGTCTGTCTGTCTGATGCTTCCTACTTCCTCTCCTCAAGATGTTATTCTGAGCTAGGATGCTGGGAGCAAATAATAGCTCTCCCTCCAATTTTTATCAAAGCCTGCATTTTTCCCAAAGTTAGTTCCATCTTTGAAAAGGTATACTATTAATCACAATCATAACAAAAAATGTTTTCCATAATGATGTTTGATTTTTGATACAAAAATGAACTAATTTGTTTTGTGCTTCAAAGCCATTTAAGTACAACATTATTAATTAACTCACTTTGTTTGCAGCTTTGTTTCTTAATTTAGGATTATTTGATTAATATTATAGTGAAATTCTAAAAGGATTGCATTAAGAACAGATAAAGAATTTGTCATGGATTATTCTACAGAAATACAAAAACTCTTAGAAACACAATGAAGTGTGTTTACTCTGTGCTATTTTTCTCCCTTTTTTTTCCTGTGCTTATATTTTTAGAAAATTTGAATATCATTTAATCTGAAAGCTTTGATCCTTAGGTTTTAACAATTCAGTCTATATTACTTAGACATCCACCTATATTTGTTCCATTAGTAATTTTCATGTGATACAGAAAAAAAACTTTCTGTATGCAGATACAACATTTTTTCTGTATGCAGATGCAATTTTTCTCCTACAGTTGACCAGTGAAATACTGGTCCATCTTCCTCAGGAGGGCAAGTGTTATAGAATGATGTATCAGGAGTGCTATGGGCTAACTGTTCATCTAATTTCTTCTCTTTTTTTTTCCCCTCCATTGTTATTGTGTGTGTGATTTTATTCTATATTTTTTTAGCCGTGTTTGTCTGTACATCTGGGTGACAATGACCTAATTCATCAGTCATTCTGGAATTAAAATGATCATGTTCTGAAAATATCCTTTTTGTTATTCTTGTTATTCAAAGGATAGACTTTGGTTGAACTATTGCACTTATAAATAAGCAAATATAATTAATAAAGGTTTAATCTGGCAAATACTGAGTTTAATCCTATTACTTCATAAGCAATAATAAAAAAAATCAATATATTGCTCATTGTTTGCACAGCGGATAAACCAGAAAGACTCAACTTTCTAAAGTTATGCAAACAGCATGCTTTTTCCTATTTATTATGTTTGTGCTGTCCAATCATGTGTGCACATTTGTTCAAGCCTTCTGAAGATTCACAAATTACAAATCAATGCACTATATTGGGAGCCACAAACTCTGGGGACTAAGCATTTCAGTTCATGCTTCTTTTCACAACTGTCTACTCCAAAATAAATTCATATGTGCATGTTCAGAAAATAGACACTTTCCTCATGTTTTATTTTCTTTAGTCATTTTCCAGATCTATATTTTCACCTGAGCTTTAAGGTATTGTTGAAAAAAATATGCTTTTCTAGGGTATTATAACCTTGATTTGGAGGGTTTTCTTTGGGTGTTATCTTGATATGTATGACAACAGCACTAACAGCAGTGACTTCATCTTCTTTTCTGCTGTCAGGCATAAATACAATGGTAAAATAATATTTGTACATTTATTTTACCTTTGGTTACATAAGGCAGATGGAAGAGCAGAGTTTTATACTTAACATTATAAAGTTGAAATTATGAATAATACTCAATTTAGTGGTATTGGTATTCTTTAACATCTGAAAGGCATTTAATTCCTTGCAATTATGCAAATGCAAGCTTTTGAATGTGTATATCTTAATTATCAAAGTATGTGTAGTTTATTGTAATTTACTTACTATGCTGCAGTTCTTGTGGACAATGGAAAGGCTGGTCAATAAAGGGTTCTTCTGTTCATTTGGTGAGTTTAAAACAGTAATTTAAGCTTCCATTGTTCAGATTCTCCAGCAAATATGATAGATAACAGAAAGTCATATTCAGCAGAATTGGCTTTTATTTTTGATCTAGCATTTTAAAGCTCTGTGAATGACTACACCATAGCTTCCTAAAAATTCTCGAACTTGTTCCAATTTATGACAATTAAGGAAAGGACTTTATAGCTTACAACATTATTTGAAAGCTGCATTTGAATCCATAGTAATCTGCCTTGGCATTTTCAAATTTGATAGTTGTAGAGCATTTCTGTTTTGTTGAAGTACTAAAACTGTATGGTAATTGGTCATTGTTTGCACTGCTGTACTTAGAAATATTTCATTGCTGCCGTTTTAATCTTAATATTTCTAGGGCTATATAATTTATCCATGAAATTTTGATTTGGGTTAAAACTTGGCATGCAAATTGTGTGTCCCTTTTTAGTTTACATGAGCTTAAAAAAATTACAGCTGTTACACACTTTTTTTTTTTTTTGCTGTTCTACTTGATAATTAAAAATTAGTCAATGCCTGACATTTACAAAATTGAAATGCAGTTACGGCTCTGGGATCAAATCCCATGAAGCTGAAACTCTATATTTGTAAGAAGGCATACATATACACATGTATACCCATTATTGTTTGCAGTTCCAACTGTGTGAAAAATAGACTTAGTCCATGCATGATGCTGCATGCAAATATGACTGGTAAGCATGTAAACAGTCCTCTGGTTATTTGAATATTTGAGTCTTCATTTACAGTGCTCTGTAATACTAGCTAAAGGCTTTTTAGTACTAGTGCTGTAAAAATGCACTATAACAAAAGAATCAGCAGAGTACTGATGTTAAAAATCAGTTATGGCAGAGTTGTAACATTAGAAAACTCATTTCATACTGATGTTGAATCAATGACTTCCTAACACCACATAGATTCTAGCTGGTATCTTATGTCAAAGTATTCCAGCTTTCTAGAAGGCATCACAGTATCTTCCAAATCCATGTAACAATGAAGAAAGTGGAAAACAAGAAATTGTTTGAATTGTGAAATCAACCATTTACTGAACTACTGGAGAGAATTCTGTACCCAATAGGCCTCCAAACATCAGTGATAGCCAGGCAGGTCCACTCTGCGGCAAAGAGTACACCTACTTCAAGAATAAAAGATCATATTTACCTGATTAGATAATATCCTTCAAATTGGTGTTTTATCTCAAACAGTAACTATAAACAAATGGCTAAAGAAGAACAATGATGAGAGAAGCAAATACTGCAGCAACCATTCTTCGTGTCTCATGTTAAGTCAACAGTATCCTGGACTGCATCAGGCTAGCAAGTCAAGGGAGGTGATTCTTCCCCTCTCCTCTGTTCTTGAGAGACCTCACTTGAAATACCCTGTTTAGCTCTCCAACCCCCAGCATAAGAAAGACATAGACCTGCTAAGTCAGGTCTATGAGGAAGACATGAAGATGATCAGAGGGCTGAAGCATCTCTGCTATGAGCATAGCTGAGAGAATTGGGATTGCTCAGCCTGGGGAAGAGAATGCTCCAGGGAGGCCTTGTAGCAGTCTTATTGTATGTAAAGAAGACTAAAGGATATATGGGAAGGGACTTTTTATCTGGGAATGTAGTAATAGGACGATGGGGGATGGTTTTCAACTGAAAGAAGGAAGGTTTAGATTAGATATTAGGAGGAAATCCTTTGTTGTGAGAATAGTAATGTTGCTGTTGAGACGATGTCAAAACAAGAAGTAGAGAGAAATGGTGAAAAGAACAGTATTATTTATTAAATTTAGTTTTTATATGCAAAATGAATGGTCACATGATTGGCCACAGCTGTATGCCCCTTGCAGCTGATTGGCCACCTGGATCCATGGGAGCTATGAACACTTTATCTTTATTTACATACTTGTTTACAGAAAACGAAGAGATTTTCACATGGGAAGGATCTGTGTTGCCACATAGTAAGACACTGGAACAGGTTTCCCAGAGAAGTTGTGGATGTCCCATCCTTGGAAGTGCTCAAGGCCAGTTTGGATGGAGCTTTGAGCAACCTGATCTACTAGAAGGTGCCCCTGCCCATGGCAAGTGCGTTGGAATGAATCTTTAAGATTCCTTCCAATGCAAACAATTATATGGTTCTATGATTCTACATACCACTATAAGGATGTGGCCATTTTTTTCAGTTATCTGCTGGAATTCTCTAGACAATTCAGTAAATTGAATCCTTCAAAAGTACTTGAGGACACTTCCTTTAACATCTACTAATTTATAAGCATGTGCTTTGATTCTTTGATTGTTTATTACTTCTTTCCAATCTGAAAATTAATTAAGTATACAGCTGAATAAAGAACTCAAATAAATCAAAAGATTTTTTTTTAAGAAACAATTTAAAAGCACTGAAGCATCTTATAAGTTCTTTATTTTTGAAGTGATCATGTTTAGGAAAAAAGAAGTGAGATTAAATTTAATTATACTGCTTCACATTTATAGGTGTATGGTGAAAATGAAATACACATAATATTACATAGAATCCAAGAATCATTGAATCCATGAACAGGTGAAGTAAGGTCACCTAGAACCAGTTGCCCAGGTTCATGTACGGATGGATTTTGAATATGTCCAGGGAGGGAGACTCCACAAGCCCTCTGAGGAATCTGTTCCAGTGCTCAGTCACCCGTAGAGTAAAAAGCTTTCCTGATGTTCAAATGAAGCCTCCTGTGTTTCAATGTATGCCCATTGTCTCAGATACTGTCACTGGGAACCCCTGAAAAGAACCTCTTTTCTTTGCACCCTACCTTAACATACTGATAGGCATTTATAAGATCTCTCTAAACCTTCTCTTCTCTAGACTAAACAGTCCCAGTTTCTCAGCCTTTCCTCAAAGAAGAGGTGCACCTGTCTCTTCATCACCTTTGTGGCCATTTGCTGGACTCTCTCCTTTATGTACATGTCTCTCTTGTACTGAGGAGCTCAGAGTTTGATGCAGGACCGGGCCAGGTATTTCATCATAGAAGTCTACCAAGCTGGTCAGGCGTGACTTCCCTTTGGTGAAGCAATGCTGGCTACTCCTGATGACGTTTCTGTTTTTCATGTCCCTGGAAGTGTTTTTCAGGATTAGATGCTCAATCACCTTCCCAGGGACTGAGATAAGGCTGAATAACTTGTAGATCCCTGGGTCCTCATTCTTGTATATCTTGAAGAGAGGAGTGCTATTTGCCCTCAATATTAATTGACAGTGGCTGAACAATGACAGGTATCAACTCCCTCAACGTTTATGTGTGTTTCGGTATAGGGTTTGACTGGCCTGTGAGGACCCATAGACTTATTTATATCCAGGATGTTCAAGCCCTGATCCTCTTCTACCAAGGATGTATCTTCCTTGTATCAGCAATTCCGTATGACCACTGGAATCTGTGATTCCTCAAGACTGATCTGTTAGTAAAGACAGCCAAAGAAGACATTCAGTACCTCAGCCTTTTATATATTCCATATGACCAGGTCCTCCATTTTGCTGGGCAATGGACCTGCATTTTCCTCCGTCTTCCTTTTCTCTCCTATGTACTTGCAGAAACACTTCATGTTTCTTTATCACTGTTTAAATAGAAGTACTGTATTTACCTCCTGGTAAAAAAAAAAGAATGAAATGTAGACCAGAAATCCCTTGGAATTTAGCCATAACTGTAACTGTACTGTCACAATAATATCTAGAATCCCTGCAAGAGATTGAAAGTAGATGTTATTGCTCGTACATGTATAAGTTGTGCATCTGCGATTGTAAAAAATATATTTTAAATGTTACTCAAATTTTAGCTTCTTTTATTGTGGGGTAAAAACAGTACAGAAGATGAAATTAGTAGCGTATCTTTTAGTCTGAGTGATGTACGTCATATGCGGTAGTGATCAGAGGGTATCCTGTGTAATTTGTATTATCCTGGAAATACCCAGTATATTATTTTATTGTCAGGAGGAACAAAAAACCCCAAAACCCATCACCACAACCACCACAAACTTTTAAATTCATAAAATATTGTAGTTGTAATAATTTTCTTTTAATATGTCTTCAACATAAGAGACAATAAGTCAAGGATTTGCCCAAAACCCCATGATGATCCATTATTAATAAAATATGTATAATTGGGATTTTTTACAGTACAACACAGATTGGGAAAATATATCATTAGGAAGATATTAATTATAGCAAGATAGAACCAATGAAGGTTTCTGTATTCCTAGGTCATCTTTACCAATAAATGAACAGATATACTACAGCAATTGTTCCTACACGTTATGCTCTAGGTCTTGATAAAAGGTCTGATAGTGGATTCAAAATGCTTATTTTCTTTCGCTCATAACTGCATATTCTATGTTGTCTGTTCAAAAGTGGATTAAAAAATTGATTTGTGCATCTCCTACAAGGTACCCAGTTCAGAGGAGACCAACCTGTTCTTGCTGTTTTATGTGTGGAAATAGCAAACGAGTCCAGACTGTCCCACTATGTGACCTAACTTCAGGACTTGAACATGAAAATTCCAACCTACTAAGACCTTTGAATATAGGTTCTTATAAAACAGATGAGCTATTCCACATGCAAGGGGAAATAAGTGGTATTACTTGAAGGTCAGACTGATCATATATCTGAACTATCACCTGTTTATTTTAAGCCCACTTGGAGTCTCCTGCAAGTCACAGGTGATGCTGGATCCAAACACAGAAAAATAGCATGAATGGAACCTTAATCAACAACTTTTAGACCATGCAACACATCAAAGAAGATAATAGATTTCTGTAAGTGACAAAATAGTAACTATTTTAAAAATTGTTTTATTCTATTTTCAGAGCTCATTTTTTATTATTTTTTTCTGATACTATTTTTAATATTTTCTACCTCAATACATACTTCCTCTCGTAATGGTAAGCCTACTATAATAAATACCTAAATAATTTATGGGAGTTGTATCTCATTAACTATTTCACTGAAATAAAGATAATGAGCTGTGTCTGCATTAGCTTAATCACAGAGCTATAAAAATACATCTGTACCATTTTCTGGTTACACTTGATCTTGGAAACCCTTTTAGCTATTTTGGATTGGATAGTGGCCAAGTTATTAAATTCTGCTGGACCAAAGTAATCGCCATACAACACTACCTGGAGGGTGAAAAGCACAGTAAAATTTGCTGCATTGTGGTCCCCATAGTTACAGCTATTATCTTGAAAGCTGCTCAGTGTTAATGCTAGACTGGGTTTATCCATGTGCTAGCATAACGATCTCTTCTTGGAAGATGCAGTATGGAGTCATCTGAGCAATTGTACTCAGTCCAGGTTGTGTTTAAGAAGGATTACAAATGTCTACTCAAGGACAGCTACTCTAGATCCATAACTGCAACATGTTCATGAGTTTCAGTATTAGCAGGTTGATTTAATTCTGTGGCTATACTTCAAGAAATGGAGAACTGACCACAGCAAATTGGCTTTAAACACAGTTTCTGTGTTGCTAGTTAAAATGCAGTCATTCCAGTCTCTTTCAGTGCTGCACAATGCTTAAAATTTCTGGTGCCATTTAACAAAGAGTTAAATATGTATGGTAAACTGAATGTAAATAATCTCCTCACATTGTAATTGTTATAACAATTCTTTGCTCATAGTAAAATTAGCAGAAAGTAGTATTAAATTCAAAGTAAATATCAACGCAATAAATGAAACTTTATTAAGTATATAAATGAAACTTTATTAAGTATTTAAATGTGTCTTCATACTTGTACAAATTACAGCCTATTAACACAGAGAGTGGGTAATGAAGATATCTATTGCTCTTTCATTGTACAGTTCATAGAGAAATCATCCTTGAATTTATGTCTCTAGAGATGTAAAATGAATTATAAAGCTTAAGGTTTGCAATTCCAGAAAAGCTTGCTTGACAGCCATAATCTGTTCTATTTGACCCTACACATTACAGATTCCTATTAAATCTGCTCTAGCAAACCTATACCAAATAGCCAGTGAAGTAGATCCTATCAACTTCAATATGATTTGTGTTAGGTTTAAAGTTGTTTTGTTTTGCTTTTTTCATGACCCTGAGACCTGACCAGTGTTTAGAGGGATGTTTTATTAGAATTGCAGAAAAAGAATAGGAAAAAAATTAAAAAAGGGGAAAAAAGTACAATCTTAATCACCTATAAAGTTAAAAAAATGTAAAAAATGCAAAATATGTTAGTAGAGAAAATTCTTTAAAGCAGAAAGAGAATTTTTTTCTTGCAGAAATAGACAAAATAGAAAAGACAAGACAGAAATTATGTATTTAAAAGAGAGTACCAGGCATTCCACCCACAACTGCATGTCTACTACAGAGGAAAAACTGAGGAATGAAATACATGAAAAATTCTCAGAGCAAGGGATCACTTCCCACAGGAACAGGACTTTAGGCTTTCAGATGTACTGCAAATACAGTAAAAACCAAACCAAAACAGCAAAAAAAAAACCCAAAAAGATCCCCAACAACAAACAAAACCCCACAAAAAAAGGTAGAAAATAAAAAAGTGGACAGTATGAAAGAAGTGAAAAAGAAGATGGTGGATCTGTGCAAGATAGAATTACCTAAGTTTTTAACCCATGACTATACAAAAATTTGTGTTCTTATCCCACAACCTCTTTACATGCTTGTCAGTAATTGTTCACCATGTAGTCAAACTCCAGAATGATGAATCTTATAGCCTTTGCCTGTGGTTCTCCTACTTACTTTCTTCTGGGCCACCTTGCCAGCTGTAGTTGCAAGGTCTGTCTCTAACTCAAGATCCCTAGCACTTCTCTGGCTGAGGTCTTTGCGCAGTCACAACACAAACAGCAATTTTGTGAGGGGAAACAGTGTCGCTGTTGAGCCAATGTCGAAACAAGAGGCACACGAGAGGGATTGCCAAGAAAAGGTGATTATTTATTTAAATGCAGCTTTTATATACAAAATGAATGCTCATTGGCATTGGCTACAGCCCTCCGCCCCCTGGGGCTGATTGGCCACAGGCATTCACTGCCTGTTCCCAAAGAACTCTGAACACCTTATCTTGTTTACCATAAAGAGATAGATTTTCTTATGAGAAAGAGGTTTCTGTGCTGTCACAAAACAGTTAACACTGTGAATTCTACCCAAAGTGTTGATACATGAATAATGGTCGGAGATATGATTTACAGACTCATTATACAGTGCTACTTTGAGAAATGTTTGAAAGAATTAACAGCTTCAAACAGAAGATCCTGAATAGGCTCCTCTTCAAAAACAAGGTTGGTCACCATCACATGGGAGCCATGTTGCTGCATCTGTGATTGTCTGAGGATAATAGCTAACCCAGACCTTTTAAGGAGAGGTAATATGTTTATTATACTAGATTATATACCTGGAAAAAGCAGAGCTGCTTGTCAGTTGAAAGCCCTCCTACCGGTGTTATAAATGTATGACAGAAATATGGATATAGACCTGAAATGGGGCTTTTGTGCATGAGATCTTTCTGTTTTCTGCTATTGGAAAGCTTGCTCTAACGAACAACACCACCTTTCTCTATAAATCTGCCTGATAAAATGGATGATTTTGTAACTGAATAAAATGACTTGTTTGTTTATCTTCTGTTTCCTGAAGGCCAAAGATGTCTCTAAACTTCCCTATCAAAAATTTCTGCCTTTTCACATATAATCCAGGAGTTACATATAGTTGTTAAATGGCCATTTATATCTTTATAATCCTTATTTTGATAAATGGCTCAAAGAAAATAGTAGGTAGAATTAACTCCTCCACAATTTAGAAAAAGGAGGGTACATTCAGAGGACTATTCCTTCACCTATCATTATCAGTGACTCATATTGCCATCAAAAGCAGAGCCATATGGAAATTATATAGTACATACTGAAATAAACACATTAGAAATAAAGTTCATCTTTGAAGCAACTAGGCAACAAAAAACTGTGAAGAAAAATAACCCCTGTCTCTGAGAGCAAAGAAAAACAAGTGTACAGCATTGTTACATAGAGCATAGTTGCAAGGCTAAGAAGTTTGTTGTGACAGCACAAACAACAGCTCTCAGCTTCTTAAACCTTTATATGATGCTTCAAAGTGGTTTACACCCAGTCATTAGAGCTTCAGAAAAAAATAGTTAAAAACTTCATGTCTCCTCTACACCCATAAATGCCACAGAAATAGTCACTGATGAAAAGTGTATTATTTACTCATGTTCATAACTGAGTTTTAATGTGTGTTAGACATGAAAATCCATGCATGCTGAAAACGAATGTCCTCCACAGAGTCACATTCAGCAAGTGCAGTCAACTGGCCTAAACCTTTCAAATGTTTGTGGATTTAAAAAATGACATCTCTGGAAAACCAACCAGTTGTCTTGTCTTACATGTTTTTCTGCCATATAGATGAGAAATTGTTCTCTAACAAAAAGAAAGAAAGGGCTGAAAATAAAAACAAAACCAAAAAAAACCAACAAAAAAACCAAAACACAAAAACTCAAAAAAACCCCAGAACAAACAACACAACAACCACCTGTCAAAACAAGCAAACAAAATCCCCACAAACAAATAACCCACAACCAAACTTGACTTTTGGCTAAACTTTATTTTCATCAATAAATCAAAGCTCATTTTGTGCCTTAGCCTTTTATGCACACATTAAAGAAATATTACTTTGGCGCAATGCCAAGCCACTGTCTTCCAATTAGTAGAAAGTAGGGTAGAAAGCCAGATTGTATCAGGAAGAAAATTGAAGAAAAAAGTAGAGGAAACCACTAGTTTTTCTGGTGGTCTCTGCAAAGATAGGTGAAAGGAAAACATTTCCTTCTTCAACGATACTTTGTCAAAAGAGCCATAAAACAGAATATGTGGATTAAAAACTGACCAAGAAACTATAAGGAAGGTCATGATAAGAAAAACCTGATCAGTCACACTAATTAGTAAAATGTGGACTGTGAAAATGTTTACGTTTTCAGCTAGGTGAATAAGGACAGGAAAGGAGACAACCTTCCCCTCCCTAACCTGACTGATTAACATTTAAAAAATAGCCAGAAACAAACCTGGTCTGAGCAGGAGTACCAGGAGGGCAGAGGAGCCCTAATGATGCTCAGGAGATCCACAAATATGCCCATGCTTGTAATCCTATCTAAAGGTCTTTGCTCAGTCTTCTGACATGCTGGAAAAAATTCTACTCTGATGCCAATCAAAGTTTCCAACTTTACAAAAGATTTTCCAGATTTAACACTGTCAAAAAGTCAACACTTCGCACTTCAGAATATTTTCTGGCCTATGTGTTAATTTTTTTCAACATCAGGAAAGAGATATAACGATCGTAGACAATAGAAAAAAAAAGTTAATATTTCTCTGTCAGTGCTGACTTCTATTTTTCACCAGTCTATTTTCAGACGTACTGTTAGTTATTTCTAAAACTGTGATGTGGCTTACAGATCTGAATTTAGTTTTTTTAAAAATTATTGATTTTTTTCCTCGGATATATGCATTAAGATGCCTAAGATCCCCCAAGGAATTTCTTGCTACAATGACAAAAAAAAAAAAAAAAAAAAAAAAAAGAGGCCCTGAAAGCAAAAGGTTTCTGTTTATCTTCATTTCTTTCAGTATCTTGTAATTATTACTGTTTAGATGATGCCTGGATGTATTTAAGAAAGACATTAGATTTCACGGTGTTTAATACATTCCTAAAATAATCTCCTTATAACAGGATTTGCTTGATTTTTTTATTTCTTGCATTTTTCACTGAAAGAAAATGGTAGTCTTGTGAAAACGAGGCATTGCATGATTTTATATAAATGACCCATCAGAATATAAAATCAACCAATGTGGAATGTTTTGACAATGCTTTTAACTGCTACATAGTGACTACTTTCTAAGTTTGCCAAAGAGAAATGAAACACCACCAGATACCTCCTCAGTGTAAAATATTAAATGAAATGTTTTTAGACAATTAAATGGATTAGTTTGCCTGTATCCACCTTATTGCTGGGATTAGGAAGAAATTATGATTAAAAATTATTGATGTTAAATTTTGCAATTAGTGATTTCAAAAAGCTCCGCTATCCTTTCAATGAAGTAATTTACCCTACTGCTAAAATACCACCACTACTCACCAAACTGCATTCCTTCTAAAACCAGATCTAATCAGATTGCTTGGAGGAAAGCAGGTCAAAAGTGAGCTCATTTAATTTATATATAACAAGTTGTTTGCTTCACTGAAGATGTAATACAATGCATTATCTGTACAGAATATGATATATTGAATGCGATAACATACCTTAAAAAAAATTAAGGTTGTAGAGTTATGTATTTAGAAGTTAGGAAACACTTCAATGTCAGTTATAATAATGTCATAATAATGTCATCTGAAATGTTTTCTCTGCTGCATATACAAATATAGATGTGTAAGTGTATAAAATAAACACTAGTTTGTGAAATACCATTTAATATACTGTGTACTATGTAATATACTGGGTCTGGGAGTCTGGGTCACTAGAAAAATACTTTAATATACCATGAGGGATTATTGTAACCCTATTTTAACTATACATGATTGTTAGATTTTTTTCCCTTGCTGTGACAACCTATTTGGACCAGACTGTAACTTGTAGAGAAGCATCCATTTGTTTGTTGTTTGCCATGATGTAAGTGGATAGGAAGGAAAATTAGAATGGACAGTGAGATGCTAGCCACAATTTTTTTATACTTGCCAGATAGAATGTTTATGGGGAAAATTAGAGTTTTAATTCTGGGAAAAAAAGGTAAAAAGAAGTAATTGGGAATCTAAACTATATTTTATCCTCCTTAAGTTTTTCTTTATCCATCCTCTTTAACACATCATAAGTAAGAACTTTTTATAAAAATACAGTTTTACTTGCCTGCTCAAATGTTTATTCCTGCTGTTCCCTTGTGCTGGCTCCAGTTTTCTCATTGCCCTGCTGGGAGCTATATCAGGTAAATAATTTGGCTGAAAATTAACCCTGCGGCCCACTTCCCTAAAGGATCAGTTTTTAGCAGCAGCAGTATATATTTTACACTGAACTGTGTCTGTGGAACTCAGAGGCTCATAGCTGAATGCTCACAATCACAGTTTAGCTAACACATTTGGAGTGAGCAAGTTCCTCTTTTTGCACTACACCATTAAACTCAAATTAAGAAAATCATCCTCACTTTATCAAGTAAATGTAGTATGTGGGAGAAACAACACTGCATTATAAAAAAGAAAAACTATTAGGCATTACAGCTGACTGCCTAAACAGATTGCATAAAATAATGCCCTGTTCTTCAATTAGCACCGACACACCAACACCCTGCAACTTAGTCCTTACTTACAGCTTTTGATCTTGGTTGATCTGGGCACATATATTATGCCACTGTTGTCATCTCCCTCCTCTGTAGTAGAAAAAACTAAAGAAAAAGAAAAATCCTATTATATAGTAGAAGATGCTCTATATGCATTGTGTAGGCAGAGAGGAATAGTGAAAAGTCAACCAAGCAGTTATTATAATTTTTAGCATCAGCTACCTTTAGTTCATACAGAGAGGTTGCACAAATAAGGCCTTTCCACAGTTGCTTCTCAATATAGCAGGAGAGAGTGTGTGGCATCCCAATGAACTCAGAGACAGAGATCAGTTTCTTTAAAGTACCCATCATCAGAATTAAACTCACTAAAGAAGGGAGGTAGAATACAACTGCAAAATGCCTCCCTAGATTTCCTTCCCCCTAGAATAAGCACAGTTGTGACATGTGCTAAGGGTGTTTGGCTCCCAGTCCTTCATCACTCCAATCTGCTCTGTTTTGTAATCCTCAGTTACAGGAGTTTTACTTGGAACATCTTGTAGCTCTGTTTATGTTAAAGATCTTAAAAAAAAAAAAAAGAATTACATGGAAGACTACTCACAGAAACTGAGGTTTCAGTTCCATCCCTCATGGAAGGATCATTGTTCATAATTCAGTTCTCCTAATCTCCAAAGCAGGCTGGATGCATCCAAAAGATCTGTTTGAAATGGTCGCTGACCTAGAGATTCTTTGAGAAAGTATTAGTTGGCCTAGACAAAATACATAACAGGGACTGCTCTAAGAATTAAACAGTGCAGTGATTAAGTCCCAGGACTGGAAATGTCCTCTAGCATCACTTACTTTCCTTACATAGGTACAGCACATAATTTTATCTGCCTCTTCAGAGAAATCTTGCAGAACTGAGACTCTGTGGTATTCAGAAACCCAGAACACGAGCCTGTCTGCAACAGTAATTCAGCTCCTGGTTAACATCAGAAAGTCTGGATGCCCTTGGACATCTGCAGACCCAGGATATCCAGAGTTTGCAAACTCCAAGACTTAGATTTGCTGCACATCTACAGTAAAACTGAAAATTGTTTGACTTATAAAAATGAACTCTGCCCATGGCAACCTACGTAATGAAGATGTCCAAAAGTTATTAGGCCCAGTTTGCATTCTACTACTACACTTCTACTGACATAAATATATTGTCATAAATGCAGTCAAAAATACAAAACAGTTACAGTGAAACTTGCACACATATGATGTAAAGCTAACCCAAGCTTTGACAATACTTTGGGTACTGAGTGCTGGAAGATGTGAGACTGTACAAAATGGAGGATTATTTGATACTCTCTACACATGTATGTTTCCCATTTTCCATTTTCGTCTTCATATTCAGACATTGTTCAGAAATAGACTTCTGGTTTTATCCTCTTTTGTTTGGGCTTTGTACTGCCACTTACAGAAGCAGGCATGTCAAGATTTTTTTTTTTTTGCCTTATTTACAGTCTAATTTTAGATCTGCTCTAACAAAGGAATGTAACAAGCAGTAAGGAATGGATGAACTGATGAAAGACAAAAGATACTGAGCAAACACAGCTGTTCAATAAAAAAGTGCACATCTGGATATCTCTATTTTATATTAAAAATAAAATACCAAACATTGTTTTTAGAAACAAACAACAATAATAAAAAACAAAATAATTTCTCAGCACCTCATTCTCATTTAGCACATTGTAAAAGACACAAAAATTACAGATTATTTTATGCAAAAATTCAATATTCTTCCTGAGCTTTTTCGGAATTTCAGATCATCAGATGGTAATGAATGATCACCATTAAAGTGCCTTCTGTCAAATTATTTTTCTCAAATTATTTTCATTTAAAAAAAGAAATCTGAAAAATCCTGTGAATTTATACCCAAATATATAAATAAGACAGGATCTCAACTAGTTGTTAAAACCAAGTTACACAAAATCAGATTATCAGATGACATATGACAAACTAGCAAATTTGAAAACTAGAAGTCTGAACAATAATTTGACATATTTTCTTTTTTGCGTGTGTGTTCTTTTCCAAGTGAAGCAATACATTATTTTTATTTCTTCTCTTTACTTTCTCTTCTTTTCAAATGAACAGAGGTCTCTCCAAGCTTTTTCAAAGGCTTCTCGACATCCTTCGTCTTCACTGAGGAATGATGACTGAACTGTCAGAAAAATATGTATTTAATATATGTTGTATAACTTTCCATTATAGACCCCTATCATCAGGTGCTTCAAAGTGTGTCATACTTTGAGAGCTAAATTTTTTACTCCTAAAAGAGGTTTAGGTAAACTACATTGACTTTCCCATTTTAAAAAATCTGTATAATCACTGTGATGAGATTTACTTTATGAACAAAAAAATTAGAAATTACATCACCCTCAGATTAAAGAACAATGTTCCTATAAGAAAAACCTATGTCTGGTGTATACTTTCCTCAAGTTTCTTTTTTTTTTCACAGTTAATAGCCATTAATATCAAGGTTGCTGTCCTTATGAATAATGTCTTCAAAGGGAGAACTGCAGAGATAGGCAGAAAAAGAAGGAATAACAAGATAGGAAGCAGTGTATGGTGAACCAATGTAATGATATAGTGAACACATACATGATATGTTAGGAAGAGAAAAAAACAGAATAGTAGCTGACCTTAATGTACATGTAAGAGGGACACAGAATTCTTCCAAATCTAAAATGTAAAGCACAAAGCATTATCTAGATGTCTCAATCTTCAGAAAGTAATAGTTTAATAGGCTATGTTTTCTGCTTTATAGAGTATATGAAATAATCATGAAAAGATAATCAGACATATTATTTAATACCTTAAATGAAGCAACAGAGGCTGTCACCTGAACACTCAGCATGGGTCTAAGGAACAGTGGTTCAAGTCTTTTAGATGTCTAAAACTAGTGTCACTAGTAAAATTATTTTTCTAGGCTATCTTCATCCTTAATGGAAGGAATAGGAATGTACAAAAACTGTTGTAAGCATCTATCCTAAGATAAGATGCATTGTACTTTGAAAATGTACCTCCTATGGAGTGTGGGGGAGATGGAAATCTACGTAAAAATGTTCATCTGTTCATCTGTTCATCTGCTCTGCTGTAATTTTATCCTTTTTGTTAATGAGAAAATCCACATTATCTTTAAACCCCCACTTATCTTTCTCATGGGTTGCTAAATCCTTCAGCCCAATAGAGACCTGACTGCTGCAGCTCTATGCCTCCACATTCAACCAGAAACAAGTGTGAGTATATATTTCCAACAGGCACATAGGCAAGCACACTAATACAATATATATGTAAATATACACAGAATTTCTTCTGAAGATCATTTCACACAGAAACCTTCAGCAGTCAAGGAAACAAGAAACAGTGACCAATTCATCCTGTTCCCCACTCTGAAAGATCTGGATGAATGTCCAAAAGTGAGAAATATATGCTTATGTAAATACATATATATGAATCCTTCAATAACTGATCTTTATGAGTCTGTCTAGCAGCTGGCCCTGGACACTTCATGTCCAGTTGCCTCACACCATCTTAGTCAACCCTCAGACCCTACAGTCCCTCTGAAAGTTTATCTGGACATGCTGGTCCCTCCAGTAGACAAACTCTCCATTTGTCTCACTCAGAGATACACACATCTCTGGCCCCAGCCTATGGCCATCCCAGTTTGCCATTTTCAAGCCCTTTATTTTCCTTGTTGGGTAGTCCAGATTGATATTCGCTAGTGATCACATATTGACTTGAATAACCCCACCTTCCCTATTTGCAAGTCCTGGAATCACCTGTGCTCCTGTCACCCTCAGACTTATGGTTACTGTCACTCTGATATCCATAGACAGGCATATGCACACACAAGCACACATGCACACACAGAACAGACAGTCCCCTTAAATGGAAAATAAAAAGGCAGAACAGTGTCTGGTAACCAGGCACAAGGAATGACCAGAGAAGCATAACGACCATCAGCCTGTTTACATGCAACTGTCCTTTTTTATTCCCTGCCCCTCTGTTGTAATGCATTTGAACACTGACAGTGTGCCCCAGCTAAAACCACCTGTAGTTAGCTTATCAAAGCCCTCAAGAATTTGCCAAGGCCACTGAAATGTAAACTGCACTAAATTGGGAAAGGAAAAGCTGAAAAACAGAATACCAAGGCAGCAAGAAATAGATAAAGAAAGGCTGTGCTGCACTAAATCAAGAACCAATTATATTTTCTGAAAAGTGCATGCAAAGCGCGTGGACAGCTAAAGGGACCAATCATGTAATGTGTGATCGCGTGTACAGCAGTTGTAGAAGTATAAATAAGAGTTTTGTGTAAACAATAAATGGCTTCTGTGAAATCATATTGATTCGTTGTTCAGAAGTCCTGAGCTCCTGCACCCCTCCATTCCAATTCCTCTTCTCCCAAAACTACCTTGATCCATCTCTTTACCTGCACTAAAGATACCATAATAAATCTTGAGCAATCCAAAGATGATATTCCTCTTGTCTCATGAATTCCATACCCTGAGAAGTAACCCTCCTTAGTATGTAAGGTGATCCAGAGAGGTGCTTCATGACTAATCCTGTTTCATACTCAGACCTTTAAGGTGATGGCCTTCCTGTGAGAGCCATGAGAGTGGCGGGAAGCATGACTGCTCACTTTGTGATTAGTTTATTCTGATTCCTCTGCCTGTGACTGTTCACGAGCAGAGACAAGCCTTTTATCACATAACCTAATGATCTCCCCTACACAAATAAATATTTCTGAATTAATAGATCTATGTAGATGTCCATAATACTTACACAGTGAATATCTGATTTTGATAAACTGAGTGCCCTCCTAAGCACAGGAAAGTAGGCAAATTTTTCCTGCCTCCTGTTTCTGGAACTTCAGTCTGTAAATGTTATCTAAATGGAAGTCAGGTGAAAAATTGCTTATAGAATTCCTGCCCATACAATCTTTTTTTTTTTGGATATTCAGCAGAATGTGTTCTGGTATTGGCATCCATAATGTGCACAACTAAATGTGACATTGTATGAAGAGCAAAAGCTGCTATTGCACATTTCAATAAATTCCTTTGAAAAGTGCATCAAACAATACACACTATTCAACAGCTATCTCTGACAACTTTTCACTATTTTTCCTATACCGTCTTGTTCAAAGTGTTCACTAAACCATATTCAACAAAAAGGTTATTTTTTCAATGTTCAGCATGGAATTACAGATGAATGCAGCCTGTCTCTTTATACATCCACAAGTTTATTTACTTCTGTGACACTACTTAGAAAACAAGTGATTATTTGCATGAGGTTCATCCATGCTGACCATAGCTGATGGTCAGTAGTTGCACTAAAAAAGCAGTTTAGCAATGATTTTTGCTTTATTTCAGTCTTTTCTTTAAAACCCCTTTGGAATCCAAGAAATTTAGACACAGAAATAGTCCATTGGTTATTGCTTTTCCCTCAATTTTATACATGTAAAAACATTTCCTGTGACTGAATATATTTGAATGTATCTCTTTTTATTTCTGAAAATGAACTGAGATTTAATACAGAAGTTCTGACAGATCTGAGCTGCAGTATCTTAACAAGAGCTCTTGATAAAATCAGGTCATGTAGATTAGAGAGGCATATGTTCAGTGGGTTTCTTTTCTTATTTTTCATGTTTTCCCTTATCATGTATGGAAAATGCTAAAAAGTGAATGTATGCTCATCAAATACCTTCCATGAGATCATCTTTGATAATGTGGTCATGCAGTTCTGGAACAATAATTTGAATACCTGATATTATTTTGTACATAGCTACAACAACGTTCAATATTCACAACTTTCATTTTTATTCAACTGTTGCACATGTGACACACCAATGTGATATGAAATGAAGAATAAAAGTGATATATTGCACAAGACTTAATTTTAGAACAGTAGAAGCTCCAGGCAGAGAAAATGTTATCATGAGGGAGAAAAGTGGTAGCAGATTCAAAGTGTAGAATGACCAATACTCAAATGAAGAAATACAAGGAAAGCTCTATACTGATTACCTTACCTCACAAATGTAAGAAAAAAGTCCAGAATAACTGAAGGCATGATTTTCTGCATCAGGAATCTGTTTGTGTCTATAACATGTAAAGGAAAATGGCTTGCAAAAGCACACTACAAAAGAATAAAATAATATGCTGTTTAGGAATTAATATATGATATTTATTGTTTTAGTGCAATGAAAATAATAAAAGAGGCAAACCAGAAACAAGGCAAACAAGAATATATGTAATAAAATATTTGCAAGATGGTCTGGACACAAATCATGAGATTTTCAATTCCTGAGAAAATTGAATGAATAACAGCTGTGCTATCTCTAGACATGGATGTATAATACAAGCACTAGGAAAACATTATTTCGTATTTTTCATTTTCTTTAAGCAACTACAGGAATAGAGTGTTTGAACTTCTTTCCAACAAATGAACAGCCACTTTATGTGACAGCATCATTCAGTAATGAAAATGTCATTAGTTTAAAAGCTGGTAATGGAAGTTATTCTGTATATAGGCTGGGCTTTAAATTAGTGTTTAAACAGTGATATACTAAGTAAATTAAAGCAGTTGAAAATGTTATACTTCTCAGTCTGACTAACTTTCTAATTCAGAAAGACAGCAACAACTCTAGTATGTGTTTGGGAGGAAAAGAGGCAAAACATGTTTCTAGTACTTCAGTGTTGTCAATCCTTCTGCACAGAGGGGAGACTTTTAACTGCCATAAAGAGACACAGTTCAAGAAACTTCATGTTTGAGTTTCTGGCTTGGAGCTCAGCTATTTGTAGCTCAGTTGAGTTGTGTAATCATAGGTCTTTAATGTCTCTTCACACATTCCAGAATAACCCTCTTGGTCTTCTGCTGCTGATCATCTCCCAGGATCTATTTGATTGTAAGAGAAAAATAAAGCTGTTGCTATATTTTCTACAAGAGAGAAATAGGATTTCACACTGACATAGAAACAAAGGAAATCCAATTTGTAGTACCTTGTAATGCTTTCACCATCACTTCTCTGATAGCACAGCTTGGAAAAAGCAAATTAATCTTCCGTGATTCATGAATATTATTCATACAGGAAGGCAGTGATTTTACCTGCCATTAAAAAGTCCTTCAATATTCATGGCAGAAAAGCAGAATATAGCAGCTAGGTACTCTTAATACTGTTCACTCAATGCTCTGTCCCTAACAGCATATATGTATATTGTGTTGCACATTACCTATTCCCAGATTTTTTACTGTAGTCAAGACTTCACTTCAAAGAAAAAGTCATGAAAGAATGCATTTATGATCGTGTCATGTTAATTAATGAAATGCAACATGAAGTCACTGTTAAAAAATCCAAACAAAAAAAGCATACATTGTAACACTGTTTATATTATTTTATATATTTATGTAAATAAGTATTTTGAAGTTCATTTATATACACAGTGTTAGATAAGTAATAAGCTTCAAGAAAAAACAAATGCATAGCAGACATCTTTTTATATTTTATAAATGTCCTTACAACTGATCAAAGACATTAATTAAGAAAAGAAACTACTCAATCTGGATTGTTATTTCTTATGAAGTTGGAAGAAGAAAAATTTCTCAGAGCAGTGAGGAATTGCAATATAATAACTTTAGAGTACTACAGTTATAGTAAACAGTTATAGATCAGTTATACTCACAACCATTTGAAATATTAAAAACTATTTTAAGAGTGCAAATTTGAAAAACTACAGCTTAACAAAAAAATTTTTTTAGTGCATGTTTTTAGCTTATCATTTTAGACTAAAGGTCATCTTATTAATTTGTTAGATCTCAGTGTTAATTAAGCTGCCAGAATGATGAAGCTGTGCAGTAAACATTTCTTGATAAGATTTTTTAGGGATCCCTTGTGAGGACTCCATATCAAAGGCTAACGTTTAATGCATTGGATCATCTTGAAAGAAAAAAAGGCTCATGCTATGGGCTATATGTTGGCTGAAGCACAACTGAAGATGCAGTAAGTAAAAATGAAAATCTGTTCAATATATCATAAGAAGTATCATGTAAGAAAGTCAACATCTGATTTACAAAATGAAAGCAAATTGGAATTAGACAATATACTGCTCATCTCTGCATCGTGTAAATCTTCAAAAACCAAAATATTTTTGTGTACATACTGCTAAATAGCTGAGATGTCTGCTGCTACCTTCCTGTCTTTGTCTGTTGCTTAACCTCCCTATATTAAACCCTGCACAACTGAAAATTACTATACTGCAATTAACTTCTTTTTCATTTCTTTTCTATAAGCATGGCACAGCTACTGGTCTTTCCACTCCAAGAGGGAGACTTGGAAACCCTGAATATATCCCTCTGTGCTTCCTAACCCCAGCTGCAATATTTCTTCTTTTCCCTGGCAAAATGTTGGAACAAAACAGAGCACTGGGAAATCAGTGTGAAATCAATAGATTTTAGGAGAGAAATTAATCTGTAATAGCATAGTGTTTCTCATACCAAAATAATTCCCTTTGGGGAGATTTTCATGTTTCTGTGTAATAGTCCACAGCAAGAGAGTAACAACCCTCAGGGGAAGATCCAAGCTCCTACTCTTGATAAAAGATCAAATCATCTCTTCAGAAAAAGAGAAAGCAAGAAAGCGAGCGTTAGTTAAAAAAAAAAAANGCGGGGTTTAGTTAAAAAAAAAAAAAAAAAAAAGACATCTTCCCACTCTTACACTATCCTGAATCCTTCTAATTCTTTGTCTTACACCTTTGTAGCATTTTGAAACTAGATGGTATTAGAACATCAAAGATTGACCAATATTTGAAAGGCTTAAAGGATCTCCATGCGGTAAGTATCTCACATACACCAAAATAAGGATTTCTGTAGTTGGGAAAAATAAGTGGTGATTGATAAAGACTGATAGAAAAGTTAAACACATTTTTCAGTGTTTAGCTACATGGTTCAAATTACAACAGATGATGTAATTGATTTTATGACTGTCATAGAAAACAATAATGTCACTTTATATATCTATTGTGAACGAAATGGAATATGACAGATACAGATTTAATTTCCTAAATTTGTGTATTATTAAATCAAAGACGAATATCGAAGATAATACAATTGAACAATCAATACCACTTAGATTCAAAAAATAAGTAATGCATGTGTAAAGAAAACAATGGTTTTGTAGGAATTTATGGACTGATCCTCACATACCTCACATTCAACAAAAGCCATATGTAATGAAGTTTCTTTGTCCTGGTCTCTTCTTCCAACAGAATTAAGTTAGAAACCTACATTTCAGACTCTGATGTTAAGTGATGTGGCAATATTATGCCAATTGACTCTTCTAAAAGTAGGAATGATTCCTGGAATTCTGCCATTTCTAAAATAAATTAGTTTTTAAACAAAATAGTAAGAAAGTGCAAAAACTGATGATGAAAGCTCACAACTGGAACTGCAAGACTGAACATTGCATATGTAGCTTAAACTGAGAAGAGAAAAATGAAATTGAGTTGTTCAGAATAAGAAATTCTGTTTCATTTGGTGAGTAATATTTTCTCTGTTACACACAAATGTATGCCTCTGTATTTTCAGGTTGAGGTTGTAGGGGTTTTTTAATCTAAAAATTGTGATTGAGAAAATTTTTTCATGCAGATTTAGTATTATGTGACATTGTCCTTCTAAGGAGGACATATATAATGGATAATTAAAAAAACTCAAAAAGCAAAACAGAAAATGTGTATATGAACTTAGAAAAAAAAAGTATTTGATTTCTGCATGTGTTCTGTTGGAATAAAGAAGTGCCATAACCTGCTGAGGTGATAACTGTTGGTTCAACTACTGCTTAACTATTTGCATTTAGTACAATGATCAGATATTTCAAATAAATCTTGCATTGTGTATTTCATAGACCACCATGCAACAACTTGCAACATTCTCTTTGATTCTTGTAGTGTAATGTCTGTGGAAACAAAAAATGATCTGTAAAAAACTTATCAAATGGGGAAATTATGGGAAATAAAACAGTATTGCTGAGGAAAAAAATTCTGATAAAGTATTTGGGTATGATCATGATTACAAAAAGGGTTGTAGAATCAGGTAGTGGAGGTGGTTTTTCAAGAGAAATGCCCTGGAGTTCTTGGACTATATTTGACCAGGTTTTTTTTTTTAGTGAACAACTAAAGATCAGAAAGAAACAGTTGTACATTGATTTGCCTATTTGTAGTGAATAGGGTCATAAACTGGAATGAGATCTGACCTTGAAATTAGACCAGTGAAATTTAGACAAAGAAACAAAGAAACACAGAGGGTCAGGATTAAAATAAAAATAAAAATTGGATTTCATAGTCTGCCCTAATAGTTACTATTAAAGAGATGCTTCAAAGTGAAATTGAGAACATGATACTCTTCAAGGGTTGGTATTGAGACCAATGCTCTTCAACATCTTTTCTGAAAACATGGACAGAGGGATTGAGTATATCCTCAGCAAGCTTGCTGACAACATGAAGCTGTGGGGTTCGGTCAACAAGCAGGAGGGAAGGGATGCCACCCACAGGAACCTTGACAGGCTTGATAGGTGTGCCTGTGTAGGTCTCATGAAGTTCAGTGAGATCAAACACAAGATCCTGTTCCTGAGTCAGGACAATCCCAAGCACAAGTACAGTCTGGGAGGAGAATAGATTGAAAGCAGCCCTGTGGAGAAGGACTTGAGGGTGTTGTTTGATGAGAAGCTCAACATGACCCCGCATTGTGCAAGTGCAGTTCAGAAAGCCAGTAATATCCTGGACTGGATCAAAAGCAATGTGTCCAGCAGGCTGAGGGAAGTTGTTTTTCTCTTCTACTCTGCTCTGTGAGACTCCACCTGCATGCACCTCCAGGACCTTCAATGTAAGAATGTCATGTAAGAAGGTCATGGAACTGCTGAAGTACACAGGAGGGCCACAAAGGTGATTAGAGGGCTGGAGCACCTCACCTATGATGACAGGCTGAGAGATTTGGGGTTGTTCAGTATGGAGAAGAGAAGGCTCTGAGAAGACCTTATAGCAGTCTTCCAGTACCTAAACAAGGCTTCCAAGGGAGCTGGAGAAGGACGTTTTACAAGGTCATGTAGTGATAGAACAAGTGGGAATGGCTTTAAATTAAAAGAGAGTAGGTTTAAATTAGATTTTAGAAAGAAATTCTTTACTATGAGGATGGTGACACACTGGAACAAGTTGCCCAGAGACATTGTAGATGGCCCTTTCCTAGAAGTACTTACCCAGAAGACCAGGCTGGATGGGGCTTTGAGCAGCCTGGTCTACTGAACGCTGTCGCTGCCCATGACAGGAGGGTTGGAATTAGATGACCTTTGAGTTTGCTTCAAATCCAAACCACTCCATGCATTTATGAAATTCAGTAAAATCAATGACTGACAAAAATATAAAATCTAAGTTTTGTGATAATAAATTTAATACATCTTACTTATTTTAGTTTGATAATATTAACCATTCAGGATAATATTCCCCAAACTTGAAAATAAATTCAATCAGGATTAATAAATTTTACCATCTTTCGGTCTGATATTACAACTATCATTAATTCATTTCTTCTGTATCCTAGAGTTTTTCCCTGAATTGATACAGTACCCTTATTTACTGGAGTAATTTACAAGGCTAAGCAGTTTCTCCTACTGGTGTGTTATGCATAAGATTTTGAAAAGCCTGGAATAAAGTTGTTCTGTTGGGCTTTGTTTCTAGTTTGGGTTTTTGTGTTTTGGTTTTTTAAATATATTTTGGAGTTTCTTTACAGCAGTTTCACACAAGTGTCATTATGAACCCCAATTATCAATGATTCTCTCCTCCCCTTCGAAGAAGTCCTTGTGCAATTCAGTAATAATCCATATGATCTTTTAGAGCAATCCTGTCTTCAAAGTATGTTTTTTCCTTCAAATTAGTCAGCATTTACAAAGTCATAAATTTTTCTTTCCATTATATATGTTGGGATACATATTTGCATCATATAGTGCAGTTAGCTGCTATATTAGGATTTTTCCCTACCTTTCATTTAGGCCTTTGATTCTGAAAATTTAACAGTGTCCTCTCTAAAAGATACTAGACTGAGCCTTGAAGTTGGCAGTTGAATTATTTACAGGAAAAGGAGAAAGAAACTTTTGGTTTTGACAACATAAGGAGCTTGTAAATTAAACAGAGCCAGAGCCCCAAAAAGCAAACAGTAGGGCACAGGTCATGTCTGTATGTTTGAAATATGTCCTGTAGTGTGTCTTCATCACCCAAGACTTCCTTAAACATGCTAGCAATTGAATAGTGCCTGTCACCATAAGACAGTTCATGAACCAAGTCTGTGACATGATTCATTTACCAAATGAAAATCTCTAAGGCATCAAGCACACAGTATAATACTAATAGGTACCTGCTGTATCATTATCTCACAGAAATTTGGATACAAGTCTTTCTGCTGTGTTACCAAAATATGTGTCCTTTTGGTCAGGAATTGTGAAATAAGAAAACGTTTGTCCAATGTCCTGTTTTGGTGGTTTTAGGGTTTTTTTTTTTTGTTTTTTAAACTTTTTTTCTTTTTTCTTTTTTCTTTTTTTTTTTAAAATACACAATAGTATTTAGAATAAAACCACCAGTGCTATGTGTTCTAAGCATGTTCAAATGTTCAAAAATTCTAAGACACCATCTTCTCTGGAAAAAAATTGTACTAACGATGGTCTTAAAGAATTTACTGTGCATCAAAACTAATGATAGTATGACTTTATGTTGTTTTTACGTTCTTGTATCTATAACCTTTTTATCATGAGTTGGTTGGGATGCTTCCACTAGAAACAGTGGGCTTTTAAAAAAATTCTTCCATGTAAAACTTTTTTTATGCTATTCACTGTTGAATTTCCACCAAATTGCATACAAGATTAGACTTGCTATTGTCTTTCTGTTTAACATGTAGAACATAAGGAGATCTTATTTTACTACTAGAAAAGACACATTAAAATTAAAATCATATTGGTTTTGATAATTTTTGAACACTTAAAAAAATGATTGAGAAAGATCCTGGTGCAGATACATATACATGTTGATTTCTAGTTTTAGAAGTTAATCAGATGAAGAGTATAACTCAAGTAGTTTTGCCTTTAAAAAACAAGTCATATATATCATCCAGCTGAAATTAACTCAGAAAGAATTCTGGAACAGAGAAACAGCTTCAACAGTAGACAAGTATTTGGTACTCATCATGTTCATTTTCATGCGGGTTAGTATTTGTCTGCTTTTTGAATGTCATTCTTCAAGAGCAGTGAAGTAAATATGCATAAAACAAGGAATCACTGAAGTCCTTTGGAATAGGATGTACCTCTTTCCTCTGCTGAAATATTTCGCTCAGTAGAATGGATTAAAGATGTGCAAATAAATCCCTACACGTACTTTTCATAAAGAATGCAGCACATTTTTTCTGCAAAATGCATGGGTACTTACAAAATTTGATTTAAATACTTCAGGTGTCAATGGCAACCTATCCATTGTGCTTCACGATTTTTTGGACTAAAAGGTACAGACCTATGTTTCCACATAGGTATAAAATGAGTATCTTTGTAATGCTTTTTTATGTCCTCTTCTCCCCATGCATGTGTTGGAGAATGGGATATTACCAGATGAAGTTCATCTACCCAGTGGTTTATGTGTATAGTTAACTCTCCCTACCATAAACATCTCAAATTATGATGAATAAAGCATAATAGATGTACTAGTTGCCATTATGATAGGACTTTAGTCTGACTAGCTCAAATATAGTCTTTAAAAAATAAACTGAAAACAAAGAACAAACAACAAGAAAAATTCCAAACATTCTGATCTCTCCTTTTTTTTTTTTTGACCAATGAGTGGTTATCAATAACATTCTGCAGTCCTTTTGGAAGCATATTTTACTTATAACAAAAAACAAGTAATCAAAAGCAGTAAGTCATGACTGATATTTATTTGAAACCTTACTTCTGACTAGGAACACAGCCAGTACATGGTGAATCCATCAAGGAGAAATCCATCTTCTCTAACTTCACACAGCTGCATTTTGTATCTAGATTAAGGTAAATGGTTTCCTTCTGGTAAAAGAAAAAGAGAGGAAGTAAAAAGAAGAGGAGAGGTGTGTAAAAAGTGTCTAAGTCCATCCATTTTTTAGAGTTGCTACAAAAAAGGATAAATTTTCTTCTGAGGTTTTCTTCCACTGTCTTCAGAGGGATTCTCTAGAAGTAATTAAATCGATGCTTAATTTTTAAGGGATACAAGTGACACAAACTGCTCCTTTTCCAGGCTATGTTATGCCGTCATGCTATATCCAAAATGGACATCTCTATTGCTTTATTTACAGTGTTGTGGTACTGAAAAATGGTATCAGTAAGAAAAATGATAAGTAAGTTCAGTTTTGAAATTCCTTTTGATAGGCTTAAATACGCAAATTGTAATTAAGAGCAAGATCACTATCACTATATTCATAATACAAAAGCTTGAATTTCAAATTTGGTGTTTTCCATCTTGTCTAGAAGCTGGCCTCTCAATATTCCTCATCAGTAGTTACATCCAAAGTTTCCTTTAAAAATTGCAGCTTTTCTCACCATCTGAAAACTCACATCAACTTCAGTTTCATTTTCATTTTCACTCTGAAACTTTTAAGACTGGCCCTATGGCAGTCATTACTGTCTGCACAATAGGAATTGTTTTAATTTCTCTAGGGTTTGTAATGACAATACCAGATTTACCATTGCTTGAATTTAGGTAGACCTAAATACCTACAGGTAAACCAAGTAGGTACAATTTCACTTTTTCATTGACATAATCCTTGGAATAACATCGCTGACATGTATTACAAACATAACTTTAACATGATAATCTTTATAGTGCTTATATATTAGATTCTTTGCAGCTGAGAAATACAGCATTTTGTGGTTGTTTGCAAATAGATTGAAAATAGGACAGTTTAATAAATGCCATTGAAAACCAGCAGTAATTTTCAGGGTAGTCTTATGAATGTTGGAATATTTAGACATTACACTAGCTCAGAGCTAATATTTACTCCAACATATGTATGAACAGTCTAAAGATATTATGTCCTTTTTGTTTCCTGCTGGATTTTATTTTCAATAAGATTTAGAAAAGAAGGTTGGTTGTGGACCTTTGAATGTGTCTACTGACCAACTATCAGCTCTTTCTGTTTTCTCAACCCGAAGTTGCTACTGTAATCAGTGTGAAATTACTGCTGCATGGAATCTTACCTACACAGAAAATAGTTTGGTGAATAAGAACCAAATTATTACAGTATTAAATACATATTAATAATAAAAAAAGCCCTTGAAAAAAAGGCACTTCAACATGTCTTCAGAGGATCTTAAGACAATTTGTTTTCTTCCTACTTGTCACAGGAGTTTTTTAAACATTTGATAATTTTCTCATTTTTCAGGCCTTGAACACCAAGGAGAGAAATAAGTTCTTAATAGTTCTGTATAAGCTTATCTATAAAAATAGTTTGGTACAATTTCAGTAAAGTAATGGGACTTGATTCATTTTGTGTTCCACAGACCTGTATCCCCATAAAAAAAAAAAAAAGCCTGAAGAAGATTAACAGTCAGTTTACACTGAAAGGAACCCCAGAGAAACAGAAGGGGAAAAAAGAAAAGGGAGGACAGGGTATGGGAAGAAATGTTGTTTGTATTCTGAGAGAAAGTATTTTTTTCAAATTGTAGCATAATTAATTCCTTCAAGTTTCAGTGCAATGCAACTGTGTAATGTAATGCCTATGGTTACAGTAATTTTGGAATATAAACATATAGGCAGAGATAACAACTGGTTATTCTGTATAAAATGACTTGTCTATGATTCTAAAGGAAAAACTGGAGTATAGAAGATGATATGGGGGCCTTAAAAGCCAGGTGCATGATGATATCAGAGGCCTCATGGCTATATCTCTCAATTATAATTTTCAGGCAGATGCAAAGTGAGGAGCTAGAGCCAGTTTTGGTGATAACAGAATGGACAAGGTGGGGACCAACAAAGATCTGAAGGCACAAAACTTGCTACCATTACATAAGCTTGTTTTAATATTACTGCTTTGGGGAAGATATCACAGATACTAGGAAATGACTTAGGTATTTTTCTGAGCACGAATATTTGATTTCAATTTATGCTTATGTAGTGAAAAAGGTAATTGCAGTAACTGTGGCTATATAACGTACATCTGCCTTAGTTAATGTGTGTGTCTGTGCCTGTGGGCATGTGTGCATGTGTACATGTGTGTGTGTGTGTGTGTAAAAAGCACATTGGAACTAGGTGTGGATTAAACAATAAATCTTGATTAACAATATGAACTAGAATAGGATTTCTCTTCTGCTTCTCCCCTCCCCAGACTTGCTTTGAGGTTGTATAATTTACTTTTTTACTTGGATGCAACAAATTGTTAAGAAAACTACATGTAGTAGTATCATATCATTCAAATTATCCTAATAATTTTATTTTCCTAAGATATTTTCTCTATATTATACAAAATGTATGAGTACTGCTAGAATGAAAATATCAGTAAATTTAATCTTACATTATTTTTTTGTCTAACTCAAAGTTTAGTGGTATTTATGTGAAGAAAAATATTTACCAGTGTTGCTTAATTCTTTGACCTACTGTCAGCAGATGGAAGAGGCCATGCACACACGATCAACAGAAATTGCAAGAACAGAAGAGGAGCCAATGGTGCTGGAATGGCACTCATGGGGACACTAAACACAAGCCTGGAATTACAAGAGTGATGTTTTCATAACAGCAGCTTGTGCTTGCAATTTTTTTTTTTCTTCCTGGCAACAGTGTTAATTTATTAGCTTTGAAAAAAATCCAAGAGGATTTTGGAACAGTAAAAGACACAGACACACAGAAATTCTCTCTCCTACTAAATTCAAACTTAAAAAGAATAAAGGAATCATTTACCTATTTTACTTTATCCTTTTGCACTATTTTTTTCCTCCAAGCTACAGCTCTATAGATAGGAAAAATAAAGCAAAATGAAAAGATGATAAGATCAGAAACAAGTACTATTAATGATAGTATGTTAAAAGAAATATACAAAGGAGAGAAATTATATTAGTTTAGATCAGTAGGACAGATAGGTTATATACCCCTTTCCAGATAAGAAGTAATCTGCTAGAGGGGTAAATACATGCTCTGTTATTTTTTTCCTTTTTGTTAAAAGAAATACATATGAGTACACATATATTGAGGCAATGAAACAGAAAACCGGACAAAAAGTTAACACATTTAAATGCATCTCAGACTATGTTCCCTATATATTTATATTTTATATGTTGGAAGGTGACATCCCATGCTCTTTCCTTTTGTACTATACATAATGCAATAACAGTTGTTTTTTTCCTTAAATTATACTTTTGTAATTTAGATGACCCCTATCCATATTTTCCCAATGGAGGTAATGTCAATTGAAATGTGCCTTGTTCAGAGTCAGGATCTAACTATCAGAAATATGCCATGTAGCAGCTGCTATGCCCAAATAAACGGTAGGAATAGAGATGCAAATTACCAAGTTTACTAGACAAGGTAGGGATAGACACTAAGGATAAATTTACTTCTGAGTCTGGAGATTTACAGCTGTTTTTATCCAATAACAAATTATAACATTAAAAGAACTCCCTTTGTCCTTGATAGAGATGTAAAAACCCTATGTTTTCAAGCAACAATGCTGTAAGAGATTGAGGGTATGATGGCACCTTTAGTCGGACCTAAATAGCTGTCTGTACTTCTGGATTGTCTGCGGACCAGACTTCCAAAGTTATTTGTCTTCTGGCTCTATTATGTTATTTCTTTGCTGACAAAGGGAGACAACCTAATAAATTAGAAGTAAACTTTTTCAGTATTTCTGACACAGTTTGACAGCAACAATATAGTCTAATGACACTTTAAAGATTTTCTATTTGTGCACCAAGATTTTTTCAAATAATCTGTTAATAATACGATTACTAGGAGGAATCCTTGCACTTTGTGAAGCCTCCACATCCTTGGCAGTCATGAGAAAATAAATATTCTCTTTTGAGAGAGGTTTCAGTGTGATATGAATGTAGGCAGAAGAATAATAGCAGGTTATTTGGTTACACCTCTGCTGCGACTTATGTGCAAAATATTTAATTATGTGTCAATTGAAAAGAAGTACATCCTAAATCTTGGAAGACCCCTTCCTCTCCTTCTTCTTTTACATCTGAGCTGATATCCTATGGAAAATCCCTTTGGTTAATTTGGGTCAGATGGCCTGGTTGCGTACCCTTCCAGGATCTTGCCCACCCCCAACCCCTTGATGAGGACAATGTTGAAAGCCAGGGGTGATGTTGTGCCAGTGCTGCTCAGTAGTACCCAAAGCACTGGGGTGTTATCAACACCTTTCCAGCTACCAGTGCAAAGCACAGTGAGAGCTGCTGTGGGAAAATGAACTCCATCCCAGCCAGACCCAACACACAGTTTGTTCATGTGTAGATATTTATTTGATTAAAGATTTTCCAAAGGTGATATATAGTGATTCTTGTGTGTAGATGCAGTATTTAAAAAGAATTATCACTGGGAAATATCTTCAAGCTGTTTAGTAGTAGCTGTCAAAGGTGGTCAAGTACTCTGTGCATAATGGTCAATTATATTTTTTAGTTGTCATTAGGGGGTATATGCACAGATTCTCTTATACTTTTATCATCAATTGCAAATTACTAGAAGAATTATCCATCCAGAGAAAACTAAATATTTTTTTCTCCAGATGTTTTAAAGGCAGCATAGCTTTGAGAGATAAAAATATTTCTCTCTCTATATATATGTATACACACACTTATATATTTGCAAACCAAAAATCTATTTTATGTTCCTCCATTTCTTCCATATTTGCCTAACTCAATATTTCTAGACCCTGACCTAGCTAGAGGCAGCACATAAAAATATAATAAAACCCCAACATTAATCTGCAGAAAAGAGTTTACATCTCAGTCACCATCCCAAACCACTGCTATGATGTTAGAGGAACCTATGGTCTTTGATATGTTATTGTTTGCTGAGGTTTTCCCCTTGAGAAAAGCATCAAAAAAGGTGGAATAGTAAACAGAATAAGAGGCAGAGAGGCATAAAAAATAGTGTCTTACTTTTGGGAGTCTAGTTCTTGTTCTAGTGGAGTTAAAAGAGCACTGACACTTCTGATGAAAATATGTAGAAATATATGTTCAGGTTTGATTCAATGATGATAACGCTCAAATGGTATTTGCACTTTTTCAGTGATAAAGTTTTGGAAAGCTTTGTATAAAAGGTATTTCTGGGAAGGCCTATAAAGGGATGAGTGCCATACAATGCAGCATTCAGAGTAATGGAGAGTTTCATATTTCCAGGTCTTTCTTTAGCACTATTTATGTTATGTCCAAGATGTAATACTTCTGACTCTGTACTTATACTAGACTTGATTTCATAGCTACATTCATTTTTTTTTTAGCATTAGAGTATCTTCTCTGATCTAGATGGTATAAATGCTGTCTCCTTTGGTCTCTTCAAAGTACTTTTGTGACTATCTACGTGGCCATTTATCCATATTTTCCCTTTTGTCCTACAAATTCTCTTAATGACTTTCTGTTTCCGCTTTTCTAGAACTTTTAACAGCATTATCTTATACCTTATTCCAGCTCAGTCCTGCTGTTCACTACAGGTTATCAAGTGCTAGCTCTAATCAATCAGACCAGACACTGGTTCATAAGGCTCTTTGAAATGGATTTCATTATTCATAGACCACCATAAAGGCTGTCTGTGGCACCTTAAGGAGTCACTCTACAAAATTTTTCTGAGGAATTTTTCCATCTAACATTCCTCATTCCTTCAAGGAACTTTGAATTAACCAGATTAAGGTGGGATTATGAGGCTTTTGTTGTCATTCATGGAGGAAGGAAGAGGAAAGATAAAAATTCTTGTAAATTACTAAATTGCCAAGGCTTGGATCAAAGGCCTGAAAGACCCTGTGAGGGGAGAAAAATATATCTTTGTTTTATAGGACTGGATTACTTGTACCTGTTTGCTATAATTTAATGAGATTGTTAAAATTGCAGTTACTGCAATGATAAATCGAAGTTCTGTCTACAGGACATGCTCCATTCCTTCCCACTACAGGATTTACACAATTTTCAGTTTAATTTGTATTCTGTTCAGCACATTTTCACATTGCTGTCCCCTAAATTTTAATTCACTCTATGTTTGTGGCAAACATTGTTTTTGTCTTCCTTTGATATGAATTATGATTTGAAATAGGTTAGACACATAAGTTTAGTAAATCAACTGAGTAAAGCATTGCAGAATTAGCTGTAGCAGTTAAATAAAGGAGACCTGGTATTCTGCTTTGTTTGATGCTTTAGTATTACAGCATGAGACATTAAACATGAAGTAGATATCTGATTTTGAAAGTAATAGTGGAACATGATTAAAGCTGATACTGTTCAAAGCTAAAATTCAACAGAATTTCCAGAAATGATCCATTGCAAATTCCTGCTTTATTTACATGTAGTTTGAATGATTTTTAAATACACATTGCATGCAAAAGTTAAATATTTAATAAATTAAATGAAATTAACTGTATTAGATATTTAAAAGATTCAGAACAATTTTATTTAAGAATTTCCATATGATGTAACAAGGATCTGAAATAAAACAGGAATTCAACTTTAAATAACATATATGCTGCATCATAATATATAAATTTCAACACTATCAAAAATGACAGTGTTTATTCAACATATTCAATATTAGTAGCTACAATCACTGAAGAAGCTGTGCTCCTGATCATACTCAAATTTTTACTAGTTCCCAAACTTTGTGAGACTGTTGATATGACAGATCAAAAAATTAGGTCAATATGTTTCTTTTTCCCTTATGGCTCATATGGGTGTCTGAAGTGTGTGTACATCATTCTCTTTCTTAAATTTAATTTGAAAGTCTATGACTAGTAGAGAAGGGTTTATGACTGATTTTCAGAGAACAGTGGCGAGAAAGTGGAAAAACATGTCAGAACATAAATTAATTTTCTGTAATTGAAAAGAGGTTGTCCTGATGCTGTGTAGTACATTAAGTTATTTTCTGTTCCATGTCATGTGTTGTCACCTGCAGTTATGATGCCTTCCTCTCTTAGCTGCATAACAAGGCAGAGGAAAACCCATCCACAGAATCACAGAATCACAGAATGGGTCAGGATAGAAGAAACCACTGTGGGTCACCTGGTCCAACCTCCCTGCTCAAGCAGGGCAATCCTACAGCACATGGCATGGGGTTTTGTCCAGTTGGTTATTGAATATCTAGAGTGAGGGAGACTTGGAAGCCCCAGTGCAGAAAAGGAAGGACTACTGCACATATAATCAGTCCTCACAGCACCATCAGTAACTGAAAAGTAAATCCTTTTGTTTTATGAAGCAAATCTTTTAATTTCAGGGGTGTTTCCACCATACCCCTTTTGTATGTTCAAACAACAATTTCTTTCATCCAGTCACTAAAAGATTATCAGATCCTCCCCAAGCTCTCACAGCATCCTCAACTTCATTAAATTACCACTGATTTAATTGCTTTCAATGGATCAAGATTTCTGTTCCTTGTGGCTCTGCCTTCATTTGTCCCTGTGGTATTCTGTCTCAGATACTACATTTTCTTCCTAATTTTCCAGACCAATTGAATAGACCTCTAAGTAGAATAGAATAGTCTTCTCCATTTCCTGTATCATCTCACTCTCTTCTGGTCTTCCCTTTACATAAGGCAGCAACATAACTGAGGCACACTTTGCCGTATTATTAAAAAAAAAAAAATAAATTCTATTAATTTGTTTCAAGTCGTGTTTTCTCCCTACCCACTAGAAACAAAATCCATTAATGACTAATTTGGGCATAAGTCCACTGAAGTGGTAAGGATTTCCTTCTCCTAGTTTTCAGTGATATATCCTCTCTTTGTTTCTCATAACCTTCCTAGACACTTGCTTTAGAACTATCTTTCTTCTCAGAGCATATATAAACAACAAGACACAATTTTGGTGTCTGAATGTGACATAGAAAAATCCCTCTCTCTGTACCTACAGATACTACTAGTGGACAACCAACTGTCAGAGTTACACAGGAAACAGTCTTCCTTACAATGAAATTTCTTTAATTTGTTTGTTTGGTCTATAAAGTACATTACTTTCCACAGATAAAAAAAGTAAAAACATAGAAGACCAAATAGCTTGTAGACTAGAGTACCAGATTATAGTATTTTAATTGCTGAGGTGTTAGCCTGACTACATCCACTTTGTCTAATTATTTTTATTGGGAATTTTCCACTTTGTATAAGTAATAAAATGTTAAATGGACAAAGACTTGTGTTTTCTGCAGCTCAGAGTAAATATCACAACTACCAGAGTCTCTTTGAAACTTGTACCTTTCCGTGAATAGTTGTGGTGTCAGCATTTGATATGGACACTGATCATTTCTAAACAACACAAAACTTTATGTAAATCATGGTTATCCATTAGTCAAAAGAGATGGACCAGTTCATCAAATATCTCCTTGGGAAAACATACAGATCTACAGATAATTCTGCAAATAACTGGTTACCAGTAAGAATATATTTATTTTGTTCACTGTACCAACTCTATTTGCACCATACCAATGGAACCTGGAGTAGAGGGAAGTGCATTCATGACCAGTCTGAGCGCTGTACTCTGTTTCCCATGAAATGTTTCATATGGTATCATAACGGTTCATTGTTTGGTATCTGAAGGTAGCCAAAGGAAACCTCTGACATTATTGCTGTTATCATCACCAACAAGGTAGCAGTTTTTCACCATTAACAGCGTGGGGGGAAAAAACCCCAAAACAAAACCAAAAGCCCAAAGTGATTATATGTACAAAAGAGATTCTTTAACATTACCAAATGTTAATAAGATATAATTTAGAAACTAATAAGATATAATTTAGAATTTTTTTTTTTTTTTTTTTTTTTTTAAGGTAAACCAAGCACCTGGGAAGAGAAATTAACACATGTGCAATAGAGAAGTAGTTAAAAGAGAAAATAATCAGGAAAATAAGGAAATAACCAAAGTAAAAGTATATGGTTTTAAATCTCTGAGAAAATATTTCTTACTGATGGTATTGCCTAAATGAATAACAAAGTCATTATTTTTTGTTTAGCAGATCCTCTCACATACACTGTTATGGAATGGTAATGATAAAAATATATTACTAAATCCCAACTTCATGATATGAAATAACAAGAACTAAAGCTGAACTAAAAAATGATTATTTTTCCTCTGAGTTTTATAAAGTAATTTTTAACTAAAATATTTTCACCCTGAAGAAAGTGCTAGAACAATCCATATGTGTTTATTTCTTAAAAGGTTTGAGGTAAAATATAAGTAAAATGTGCTTCAGTGATATCTGTGAGAAGTGAATATTTAACATGTATTTTCAGAGTTGCCATAGTCATTATTTCAAGAAATAATGTTTTTATGTCAAATAATGCTTTGAACTGTATGGAGAAAACTCAGTACTTTCTCAGTACTTTAGTAAGAGAATTCAGTTCCATGTAACACATGATGCAAATGTGTCTGAATATGTTATCTAAAGGATTATTTTACAGTCAGTAAACTGAAAAGTGATTTGGGGATAATCTTTCATTGTGTCTGATGCCTAAAGGATTTTTTGCTATTTCTTTTTGTACCTTTTACACAGTTCTGTGTATCCACAAGTATCAGCATGCATACTTGTACTTCTCTAAGTCTGATAACTCAGCACAGTTCCAAGGTTTTGCAGAGTTAGGAGACCAAACATCCTACTATCTTGAGGAGCCATGGCTATTTTCTAGTTCTGTAAACTAGAAATTAGATCATCCAAGCCCCTTATTGGGCCACTTTGGTAGATATGCTAATGTATTAGCTCTATAAAATGTATACTGATTGACGGTGGGGGGTGCATGCATGCATGGTGGGCACCGCAATGCCTTTCACCTTGGCAGAGTGGTGCACCGGATGGAATTCCTATTAAAATACTGAGGTAAGTAACCCCCAACCCTTCTACCGTGTCTGATTTTTCATTCCCAAGATCAGGTATTTATACAAATGTGCAAACATGGCTTCCACTGAAAATTTAATTAATTGACTATATCTTACCACCTCTAAATGGTGAGAGTGATACTTCCTTTTTCCTGACATTAGATTGCACTGCTCTTTTGCTTATAAGCTTTTGAGGTTGGAAGAAATTTTGTAGCAGAATGGTGTGAGTAACAAGTATCTAATGTTGGCAATGGTCCCTGCATTTTGATATAAATCCAATATGCTTTTTGGATGAAAGAGAATATGTGTAGAGCAAGTTTAAGTGCATTTTGATGAAGAATTTAATGCAAATCAAAATATTTCCATAAACAATGAAGACCACCAAATGACTGAGTCTGAGAGATGTGGTTGTATTTGTGTACTTTGCTCTTAAACATGGTGTATGATCCTCCTCATCTAGTCTACCCTTGTGAGACCCTACCTGAAGTACTGTGTACAGTTCTGGAATTCCCACCATAGCAAGGACATGGAATTATTGAAGCAAGTCTGGAGAAGAGTCATGAAGTTGATAAGAGGACTGGAGCATCTACCCTATGAAGACAGGCTGAGAAAGTCGGGACTCTTCAGCCTGGAGAAGAAAAGGTTGTGTGGAGACCTCATAGCAACCTTCCACAATCAGAAGGGACCTACAGGGAAGCCAGAGAAGGATTCTTTGTCAGGAACTGTAGTGACAGAACAAAGAGTAATGGGGACAAATTTACAGAGGGGAAATTTAGGTTAGATATTAGGAAGAAATTCTTTACTGTGAGGGTGGTGAGACACCGGAACAGGTTGCCCAGGAAAAATGTGGATGACCCAAGCTTGGCAGTGTTCAAAGCTGGGTTGGATAAGACCTTGAGCAACCTGGCCTAGCGGGAGGTGTCCCTGCCCTTGACATGGGGGCTTAGGACTAAACAGGCCATTCCAACCACTTAACATTCTGTGATGCTAGGTAGATTGAGCTGAATAGTATGTGACCAAGACAGTTCACTGCTCCAGAAACTTTACTTAATTCACTTCAACAAAACCATGCTAACTGAGCAATCTTGATAATGTTTGAAGCATATAGGTCATTTGCAATCATGAAAACTTTCATCACTGTGAGAGGTACCTTGATTACAACAGGACTACGAAAAACAAAGTCTTGCTGGGGAAAAAATAGGAAAAAAATAAGAAGTAATAATTACTTTCAAATTCTCATTTTTGAAAGGAATAAAAAACCCTACAGCATAAAGAACCTGTCTGAACTGCCAACATTGTTAAAAAAATCCTATTCTGTGTATGGCTGCTTCAGGACAGCAACTGAAGAGCAGCAATATTTATTGCAGTTTTTCATGACACTGATATTAATGTTACTTGCATGAAAATAAAGAAATATTTAGGTTAAGATTCAGAACCTTTTCTAATTATAATGATCTTGTTGACCCAAGGACTTTTGACAGATGTCTGACATTTCTGAGAATAACTCTGATAGTTTTTTAGTAGACATCATATCCTAAATGTACTTTGCTTAATGATACATAACAGAAAGCATAGCCTTTTTAACAGAGGTCGAACACTTCAGCTGAAGTCTTAAGGGAAGAGGTCTAAAAGTAAAAATAGTCTTTTTTTTGTGTCCTCCTATTAATACACTATTTGGTGTCCATTAGGAATCTTTTGCTTATTTATTTTTGTTACTACTGCTGTTACTACTTTGGTGAATTATATAAAGTTAAAATACACAAAGTAACAAAAAAAAATAACGACAGTAGATAACATAATGTAACATGAAGTGTTAGATCTGGATAAAAAAATTAAAAAAAGAAATTAAAGTAAATATGTTATCTTAGAAACACAGAAATATGCAAATGTCTACTACTTAGTCCATGAAAATTTGTTTACATCTGACTGTAATTGTAGATTTACTTCTCTGAACATTTTGAATAGGTTTTGACTGTTCTTTCTACTGTTCCTATCTGATGTGAAAAATTGCTTAACCAATACCAAAATGCATGACGGTGGTCTTCCAGTTTTAGGTAACAGGCTCTGAGGTAATAGAGGGTTGACTGTTAGTCATGTTTCTGAGAAAAAAATCTCCACAATTACAAGGTTAGGTGCTCTATCAGTTTTCTGACTAAGTCATTCCTCTTTTGGTAAGTATACTACAAAAATTTTTTAAAAAAATCCAAACCTGGATCTGCAGATAAAGCGAGGACAGTGTTTTATAGTATGGTTTAGCCCTTTCAGCTTCTTCAGTGATACTCAAAATCTAAAAGCAGCTGTTTGCAATGTAATTTTTATACATAAACTTGGACACTTAATTCAATTGCCAAAGCTTAAATGTGTAGAACCATTTGAAACACCCTGTGCTGTGCAAAACGTCAACACAGGGCTTGAAAACATCACATGGAATGTCTTCTTGCTTTGTCCCAGGATACTAGACTCACTAGAGATTAGGTCAATTATCCTACTTCGTCTCCAGTTCCACTAAAAAATTTGTGTTCTCACAAGTGAATCAAGTTTCTAGTCAATGTAACAAACAACATGTAGAGGAATTGTCATCCATCCAAACAAATATATCTAATTGAGGGTGAACTGAAGTTTTTCTGATTATGATTATGCTTTCTTTCTCAGCTTCATTTTCCTACAAATGCACGGACATTTGCTGATAGAGTAACTGTTGGAGTTGTATTGTAAACCAGCTCAGTGAAACAACCCAAATTATAAAATAAGAAAGAACACATATTTTCTTTTCCAGAGGAGAAAATGAATACAAGACTACATTATCAGTCACATTGTTCTGATGACTGTTCTTTTGTCTGTATTATCTCTGTGGTACAATGGTAGCAACAAGTACAAAAATTTCCTCTGTACAGTGACTTAATTAAGCAGACAGTAAATAAATTAAAAAAAAAAGAAAAAAAAGAAGCAGCTAATCCAAAACTGTAGACATTACTAATTAATTTTCTGAGAGGGGGAGAAAGCAGGTGAGCAGCTCCTTCTAACCTGAATTCAGACGAAATTTATTTAACCTAAATCAACCATATCAATGGGTTTTGCTACAATTAAGCACATTCATTGGATAGAGTTGATGACCCAACTGGAAAGGTCAGATACTGGTCTGAGGCAGAGTTTAGAAAAAAACATGTTAGTAATACATATTAGTAGGAAATGGGTAAATACTAGGAAAGTTACAGGCTCAGTGGTAAGAAAAGTAAAAGGAGCTATGACATTGAAAGCACAAGTGTAATGGGAGGGGACCGGAAGAGGAATAAAGAAACATGAGATAAATGTGACATGGGAGAAGAGACATAGGATAAGTGAGTCACACATCACCGGCCAGGGCAGTCCTTAATGCCTGCAGGCTGGCATTCTCCTCCCAAAGAAGTCATGGTTCTCCCTGTACAGCCCAGTATAGAGCCTTGGTTTCCCCGTCCATCCACCTTCCTGCTGAAGAGACACATCAAATCCTTCTTGAATACACTCTGTGTGCCTCATTTGCATTATCACATTCACAATCTGCAATAAACTGGGAAAAAAGCCTTGTCCTCTCAGTCTACATTCTCATTTTGTTGTTGGATGGGACTGTTTTAATACAGCTGGTTCTTCTGCTGATAATTCATTTCCAAACAGATGCAACAGATCTCATACCCACCCCATAAAAAAGGTTGCTCAGAAATGTCTCTATGCTAACTACATTGTAGACATCTTGCTGAGAAGTTTCTTCTCATGTGCGGTGAAGAGGGGCAGGGACAGGGATAGCGACAGGTGAATGAAAACTTATACGGAAGCTGTCGGTGCTTACATTTTCCTTTGCCTTTTTTGTTTTTTTTGAAGTCAACTTGTGTGTATTTCATTTCACAATATATACATTTTTAAAGAAGAAAACACTGAAAGGACACAAATCATACAGTCTGATGTTACATATACTTAAAATACAGTCTTGGGGACATTTAAGAATTGATCCAAAACTTACTGATGAACTTGAGACTTAACCAATTAATGTGACTTCTATAGTAGATGGAATAGATAAAGATTTTGTACTTCACATGCACAGTGAGCATCTATATTCTTTTTTCTTTAGATTTATGAAATGAAGGCATTTATAGCTGCAATTCAGTGGAAGTTTTTAATGTTCCAGGTAAAAATAAAAGGTGGCTGAATATACTGAAGTATTTATTAATTGAGTCTGGTTCTCTGAGGGTTTGTATCAGCAAGATCCACCGACTGAGCTGAAAAATCTCATCTGATATATTATGGCACAAAACTTTTTTTCCTGGATTTACTTATTTTTCCTTCTAAGATTTACTTTCAAAGCCTCCTGCACTCTGACATTCAAGCTAGAAATATTTAAAAGACACAAAGAACTAGGAGGTGGCCAATTATCATTTAAATGAACTACCTCATTCTATCATTTTATTTTAATCATAATAAATCATATTTGCTGTTAATATATTGTTAAAGCATTTTTTTAAAAAAAATAAGTGCTATTCTGTTCTTGTGCTGCTTCTTGGCAATAGAAAGTCCACATTAAATTTCTCTCACTGAAAGATTTTTGTCATATATCTGTGGCGTGACACAGATCAAAAATGCCATGTTCAGGCTAACACCAAATAACAAACATTAGCAAGCTTTAGCTGAAACAAAAGAACTTTGAAATGGTAGTGAACAAAAGGGGTGTTTGGTTCCCTTATATTTTGTAACCCCAAAATTCTAATTCAAGAGACAAGACCTAATTAGTTCTTATACTAACTAATGGAAGGAAAGGTAGCCATGGAGCTTCCTCTTTAGTCTCTCTGTGTTAGGATTGATCATAATAAAAATTTCTATTAAATTCTTACTGCTCCTTTATCCTATGATAAGATGACAATATGAGGATGTATGACTGTTGCTCATCTATCTCTCGACAAGAATACTACTCTAAGGCAATTATCCATGCTTTAGCTACCATTACCAAACAATAAGTCATGGGAAACTTGCACCCATTTATAATCATGCAGTTGTAAGGGCCTCCACAGTGCTCCTTACAAAGCTGTAATTTCGTAGCTGGTTCTGGTTGGGATAGAGTTAATTTTCTTCATAGTAGTTGGTACAATGCTATGCTTTGGATTTGCTTCAAAACCAGCACACTCACCAATGTGCTTCATGAATAATAAGTGCAAACTTTTCCCTAGGAATGCCTACCTCTAGGCAAAAGAGAGACATCTTAGAATTTCCTATCTGACATTTCAAACAGTATTTGCTTTAGCATTCAAAATCCTTCCACTCCTACTGCTATTATACAGCCACCTCTGCAGTGCTTAGTCATCCTCAGAAGATGTGTGGAAGATCTGCAAGGGTAGTTTTCTACAGCCTTAGCACTCCAAATGTGCAGATTCCCAACTAGATTTCTAATTCTGCTTTTACTAGGTAGATATGCCAGCTCTTAGCACTTTCCATTTCTAACCTTCTTCTGTCATGTTTTTGTTGTGAAACATTCACCCTTTGAAATAAATTGTAAGCAGCACATTTGGGGTATCAGAAAGAATAAGCAAACTTTCAGACTTGAAAATAATTGCACTTTCTGACAGACTTTGATGTCTTCTGTGTTCACACCTGTCTTTAATAAAAACATCTAAGTCATAACTACCAAAAATTATTCTTCCTTCTACTCATCATATTCTTTTTGGCACTATAAAGTAATACACAGAGTATTCACATTATTTCTCAACTAAGAAAAGTATGAAGGAAGGAACAGTAAAAACATAAAAGTGCAAGATTTTTTTCTATATTTGAAGACAAATTTTCAAAAAGTAATAAAGGACTTAACTAAGAAATGAACATTATGAAACAATTAAGACTACAGCACACTTATTTAATATAAAAGAATTACCATGACAAGCCCAACTCAATAAATGTTGGAGAAATAGTGAAAATAGTGCTGATGTTAGATGCTACCAGAGCTCAAAAAAACCTGAAATTTGAGTCAATTGTTGCTACAAAAGTCCTATTCTATTACATGTATATTCAATGAATTGAGCCACACAATAGCACACATATACACTTAGAAACATATGATCTCTTTTATCTTCTATGGACATTACACACAGGAGTAACCATTAAACCTGAATCAGCCTGATAGAGAGCTCTGGCAAACATTATTCAAGCATGGTTGAAGATTGTCCTCTGAGGACACCCTTCTCCATTTTTGTGAGGGAGTGAGCTATATATGTTGGTGTGAATATGTCAGACATCCTGTCAAGGACTAGTCAAGAACAGGTTGACTATAAAAGCAGTTCTAAAACTCGCTCCTCAGCCTTTGCAGCCATCTACCATATGGTGTAACTTTAAGGGATCTATAGACTAGAAATCAGACTGAAGGAAATTGATAAACCAACAGCAAAAGAACAAACCCACTCCATTCCATGGTGAGAAACATCTTTATGAAGCACAACTGTGTCTGTGAAAGGATATGACTCTTCTGACTAAATGTAAACATTTGTAGATACCTACATGAGAGCTTATGTTCCTGAGCTCCATTTGCTGCTTAAATCTAGGTTTCTAGCACTATTTAAGACACTTGGCTAGTTCTAGTTTCTCTTTTGCCTCTTCAAGAATGTGTTTCTGATTCCTCTCTGCTGCTCTTGAGCAGATGTTCTAGAGACTGTAATGTGGATTAGAAAGCATAAGGTGCCTAACTTAGACAATTGAATTGAGCCTTTATGTTGTTTTGAGCAGTGTGGCAAGATGTAGGCAATCCCAAGAATGTTGTGCTCTTTAACAGCTTCTTTAAAAAAAAAAAACAGCTTTTTTTTTAAAAAAAAAGGAAGCCAAGAGTGACCAGTTGATACATAGTCATACTTATTGGAGATGACAAATTCAGGTCATATGAATTCCTCTCCAGGACCTTTATGAAAAAATGCCAAAAGGATATAAATTAATGAAAATATATCAAATAATGTATTTCAAAAGCTACAAGTTTTTTTTTTTTAATGTTTAGGTTTAGAAAAACAGAACTTCCCCTGTTACAAATAAAAGCAATATGAAGTAGGAATACTGATGAATACATGTTTATTGTTTATTGAAAAATAAGAATCACCCATAGTCATAAAGTAAAATAATTTGCAATGATGTAAATCTAAAAGTGAATTTTGGTGGACTCTCACTAACACAGAAAATATTTTTTCTCTCTTTATGCATATTTTACAGATTTTTTTTTTTTAATGCATGATCTGTCATAAAAACACAACAGAAAATCATTTAGGTGCAATTTATCTTAGCAGAGGCCACTTTAAAATCTTTCAAGAAAAAAAAGTAGTTCAGTTTTGATAAAGGTAGTGGCTATTGCAGTGAGGAACGTAGGAAGACTTAGAAGGAAAACCTCAGTGTCACAGTCTATTTATAATTTATATTCACAGATGGCAAGATAAGTGGTATGACAAGTAGAAATAATCACTCTGTCATATTCACTAAACCTATTCTTACAGATGTGATACTCACAATACATTTTTTCATCATTGTAAAAATACAATGGAATGGAGTTTTTTACTACTTGCCTTGAAGAGAAACTTCCTGACTTGTTTGCATTACAGATTTGCCTTGCACTAGGAACTGAACTTTTCTCCTTTTTGATATAGTAGTACTTTAAAATTCAAATCAATTCTTGTTTTTCAGTCTTGCAAATATTGTTCTGTCTTAGATTGTTCCACCATGGCTGTCAATCTCCAGCAGAAGAGAGACCTCTCACTCAGAGTGGTGGCCTTTGTATTTGTACATACTGCACTGGAAGCATATTCTTCACTATTGCTTGCAAGACACACAGAAATTATTGCTTCGTTTTTTTTTTTTTTATAATTTTACTTTCATACACAGGCAGCAACTATTTAAAATCTTCTAAACTTCTGCTTTCAAAGGCTATGCTTGTCTCCATTATTTCTCTTTTTGAGAGTTATAACAAAGCCTGATTTTTTCCTTTTTTTTCTGAAATCTTTCACTACTACAACTTAACTACTTCCAGTTATACCACACTTTCTGTAATAATAATAATAATAATAATAATAATAATAATAATAATAATAATAATAATAATAATAATATAATCCAGTTGGTATAATTAATGCTCTGTTTAGTTAGACAAAAAGTCAGTTGATAAAAACTGAAGTAGTTATAATCCAAAGTGATGTAATCAAACTTGAAGGCAACTAAAAAACTTCAAATTCACTAGGAAAGTCAAATGAAAAGCACACAAGCTTATTCTATACTAATCAGTGGTGATTGTGACAAACTTTGATTTAAGAAAAAGAACAATTTCTTGTCTTTAACGGTAGATATTCAGAAAGATAGACTTAATTGATTTAATATTTTTAGTTGTTCGAGTGAAATCATTAAGTTTCATAAAAAAGAAACAAGCAACTTTTCAAATAGATCAAGCAAAAATCAAATCTCCGATGGAATTATGAAACAGTGGCCTCACAGAGAACCAGAGTTCACGAAACTTTCTCGGTTATTATAATAATATATGTAGGATATGTGAGACATGAGAAGTTTTACTTTTTACGTATTCTATACTTTTCAGCCACTCTATAGAAATATTCACCTGCTAACAGAGTGATTAATATCTAGTAAAAAAAAGGAAGGAGCTGTTATATGCATGGATAAAAAATATCACAGAAGTTTACATACATACACTTGCATGCCCTTGAACACAGTATCATCCCAAGATCTCTCTCCACAGTACAAACACAGATATTGACCATAAGATAAAGACATTCCTGTTCATATTATGCTTACTATTATATGTTCACCCATAGAACTACTATTGACTACAATTAAATTATAGAATAGTAGAGTCAGAAGGGACCTGCAAGGATCATCAAAGTCCAACTCCTGGTCCTGCAGACATCAGCCCCAGGAATCACACCATGTGCCTGAGAGTGTTCACTAAAGACTTCTTGAACTCTGTCAGGCTTGATCCTGTGACCACTTCCCTGGAGAGCCTGTTTCAGTACTCAGCCATCCTCTGCATGAAAAACATTTCCTAATATCCAACCTAAACCTTCCCTGACACAACTTCAGGCCATTCCCTTGGGAACTGTCACTGGTCACCACAGAGAAGAGATCAGTGCCTGTCCCTCATCTTCCCCTCATGAGAAGTTGCAACTGCAATGAGATCCCTCATGTCGCTGGCCGCTTGGCCGCCCGGCTGGCCAAAGGCCTGCAATGTCCTCGTGTGCCCGGATCTCGCGTGTCGCAAGAGCGTGTGCAGCGACAAGGCTGTGCCTTTATATTTCGCGCGGCAGCTCCGAGGCTGTTCAAAGCCCAGGCTGGGGCTAGCAGCAGCAGATGGTTAGGATGCGACGCAGAGACAACAAAAGGATTAGGAGGACTCGCCCGTGGTGTAAATCCAAGAGTTTATTCCCTGCCCTGGGGGGGCAGGGGCTCACCGCAGGGACGGGAGCGACAAGACCAGACGAGTGATAAAACAACTGTTGCACCAGGTTTTTAAGGGGGGGGGAAAAGGGGAGGAACAAGGGACAGGACAAATGGGGTACATGACGGGAGATGACAGTATCCAATAAGCAGCAGACGTAGGAGGGACATATGTAAATAAGCCAATGGGAAGAACAGAACTTCAGAACATTCTAGTTTGGTATGAATAATAAACCAACTATATGAACATCTAAACCATCTACGAGGAGAGAGGAGAGGGGGCGGTACCTAGCTGTACAGCAGCCCACGGCAGGAGACTGCCTCAACTTGCCTACCTCTCAGAGCTCACTGTCCCAAGAGGTGTCATCTACCCAATCCGAAACCCCCACAGAAAAGGCAGGTTGAGCTGCAGCCTCGAATGCCACGGGTGACCCAGCTGGCAGCTCCACCACCGGCTGGGTGACCGCTACACCTCAGTCTCCCCTTCTCCAGGCTGAAAAGACCAAGTGACCTTGGCCGCTCTTTGTATGTCTTCACCATCCTCATGTCCCTTCTTTGCATGCTGTCTAACAGTTTAACTTTCTTATATTGTGTCACCCAAAACTGCACACAGAATTCAAGGCAAGGCTGCCCCAGTGCAGAGCAGAGTGGGACAATCTCCTCCCTTGCCTGGCTGGCAATGCTGTGCCTGATGCAACCCAGGACAGGGTTGGCCCTCCTGGCTGCCAGGGTACTGCTGACTCAGATTCAATTTTTCATCAACGAGGACCCCCAGGTCCCTTTCCACAGTGTTGCTTTTCAGTATCTCTTTCCCCAGTCTGTACGTACATCATATAATTGTACCTTATGCTGATTTTTAACCTAAGCTATTATAATGTTCCTGTCTTTTTGCTTCCCAGAATAGGCTTTGAATAATAATTTTCTGTACAGGATCCCTGCAAGAAGTATGATAGGTGGTATGAGGTACTATGTTGGCGGGGGGAAGAAGTGAGTGTACAGTGTGACTTACTGAGCTGTGACAATGACCTTTACTGCTGCAAACACATACACAATGCAACATGCACTGAGGTATTTTATGAGTATTTTCAGATGATTCAGTCGGCATGATTATACATTTCCTGATACATAATGGAGGAAAAAGTGTCTCTTTCTGTATCTGTTGCAACATCAAAAGGTTTCAAAAGGCTTGGGCTGCATGTATAAGGCTACAGGTCAAGCGGCCTAAATATAAAATAGTAAGCATGAGATTGTTGCAAGTTCTGAAATATGCCAGTGACTTTGGATTTCCATGGAGGATTTACATTTTTATTAGCATCCATTGAGCCAAACTGCACGAGTCTGGCAAATGCACCAACTGCTGAAAGACAGCCAGTAATTTCAAGGAACAGAAGGCACCAAATATTTATTTGCATTTTTGATCTTCTTCTTTCTTTTCTGGAACATACTGAAGATGTGTGTTCTATTATAAACAGATGAGAATCAAACAATGCTTTGAATACAACCAGAACTGATGTGTGATAGATGCTTTTTTGTGTCTAGTAGTATCTTTTGGTCTAGAGGTTTCAGAGAAGCTCTACTTTTAATGACTAGGTAGTTTCTATTAACAAGATAAATAGCATTAGTCACACAGGGCATGATTGCCTAAAACTCAGTAAACACTATAAAAACAGATCAGTTCAAAACTATCTAAACATGTAGGTGACTAAACTTAGACACATGTGATCATCCTGCAGTCACAAAATTGCCTACTGTGAGTATGCAGGTGGACATGTCCTACCTTTTGGTCTACAGAAAGTGAAGGGTATGTGGTAATATACGTGAACTGCTGAGGGGTGATGATGACTTTCAACATAAAACCAGGTACCTTGAGCACAAAACTTTAAAGAAAGAGTTTTCCTGTCTCTGCACTCGTTCTCTTTTTCCTTTCAGAACAACTTGCTTACATAAATCAAAGCTGCTGTTAGCTTGACAAACAGTTTCTGAAGTAAGATCTCTGACTACTAAACCGGGAACATTTGACTAATTGTGTAGTGGCATTTTAAAAAGACAGAAATGTTACAAAAAAATCTTCCTTACTGTGTACAGTTGTTTTTAAAACTCATCCAAAAAGCTTACAGGCATTTAATATTTAAGCTGAATTTCTCAGCTGTCTTTATGTGGGTGGACTAAAAGAAAAAAAATATGGTTTGTGTCTTTCTGTAAAATGGAAGTTTATCTACATTTGTCTGAACTGGCTTCAGGATGAAAGCCATTTTTTTGTGAAGAGAGTAATTATGCCAGCTAGAATATCCTGCTTATACTGGCATTCAACTCCAGATTTCTGTTCCCCACACCTTTAGTGAATCTTTGGGCCTTTCTGTAACAACTTGCTTCTCAGTGGGCTAGGAAATGCTTGTCTGTCACAGAAGTCTATCAAGTTCTTTGCCAAACCACATGCATACTGACAGTTACCATTTACTGATGAGAGATGAATACTGATTCCATCGTTGCCATGGAATAAATACTAAACATGAAACAGTATGATCCTCATCATAATAGGCACATTGAATAGTTCAGTGCTAATGTGATCATATTTCACAGAAAGTCCTTAACTTTCATTGTCAGGTTCCTGTCATGACCTTCCAGATAACATGGCTGGTGTAAACCTTTCTTTTGTAAACCTGGCCAGCCCTTGGATTTCTGCCATGTCAGGGAGCTGCCAGCCAATGGAACAGATGGATAGCACAAGAAACAGGCTCTTCTTTACTGAGTTGGATGGTGACCGTATAAGGTGGCAGGGCTAATGAATTTACTTGCACATCCCAGGTTATACACAGCACGGGTAAACCTTTAGTGGAATAACATCAGTGTTTGTGCAACAAGGAGTCAAGCATTGCAAGCTGTGAAAGGAAGTATGTACTTTATGGAAGATATTAGAGGAAGATAGAAATCTAACAACTTGCATTTAGACCATTTAACATAGCTAAACTTTCTAATGCCTCCTTTTATTAAAGTCCTCCTTTATTCCTGCCATTTACTTTCCCCAGTTTCAAATTCACAACTTTTTTGTCACTTCTGATGTGTTGGATTCAATTTCCCAAACCTCATTTCTACTGTCCCTGACAGAGCTTTCTTCTTCATCTGATGCCTGAACATATCGCTTCTTCAACAAAAAATTATACACCATAACAAGATGGGAAATTTCATAATATCACAGATTTAAGGTCAAAAAGAATCATTAGATCATCTGATCTCACCTCCTACACAGCAGAGGTTATTTCATGCAAGTGTAACTTTGCTTATTTCATGCTAGTCTATTGTCATTTTGAGGATATTAGCTTAGTTTTTTAATCTTCAACCTTAATTCTACATGCCTCCATAATACTTTATTTTAATAAGATTTTCCCTGTGTAAAATCTTCAAACTGACTATTATTTTCACTAATATTATGAATAAAACTCTAACTGTGGAATTGTGCTCATTTTTCTGCAGAGATTTCAAAGATTCTCTTAATCTACACTGCTCTATGACACCTAAAGGACAAAATTCTAATCAATAGAATCTATCCTCAGGCGTTAGTCATAAAGGACATATTGAGAAATAAATAGAAAGAAATCCACAATTTAAAAGTCAGGAAAAATAAAGCAGCTAATCACTTTTTTTTTCTTTCAGTCCACCCACACAATATCTAAAGACAGCTGAGAAATTCAGCTATAATATTAAGTACCTGTAAGCTTTTTAGATGAGTTTAAAAAACAACTGTGCACAGTAAGGATTTTTTGTATTTCCATTTTTTTCAGTCCTGCAATGCAATTAGTCAAATATGCACTTCATTGAAGTCAATTGAATGCATACTTATGGAGGATGTGATTTTGAAATTTTTCATTACCTATGTATTCATTTCATACTTTTAGAGAGAGAACTCTCACTCTTCTGCAAATTAGTGTGTGGTCAGAAATTGTTTCATATTAACGTTCTAAGATACAAGATTCAGTTGAAATGATGTTGATGCTTTATGAACTGAGAACCAGTAAAACCCAAATTTGACTTTTTTCCAACTGTCAAAATATAACATATTGAAAACACTAGCCCAGAAAATGTGTATGGATTTTTTAGAATTAAATCAATATGTATGTATACTGTATGTGCATAAATAGAAGTTCCAAAACAATTTCATATAATAAAGACTATGGGAATACATCTTCCATAAACTCTTTTATTCTTGAAACAGGAATGACATCTATCGTATCATGAAAAGTGTACAATAACCTTTTATGACATGGCAGCTTTTAAGAATACTATACTTAGGCAGTAAAGATTGTTTAGCAACTATTCTCAGTTTACTATCCTGGTCTGGACAAAAAAGGAACAGACCTGCTTTGTATCCCAATTACAAATGCCTTGAAATTCTTAATATGTGAGTGGCAAAATTATACTTATATATAATAACTGCTGGAGTAAGTCATTATTTTCTTGTCTATGCCCAAGCAGTCATCAAAACCACAAATCATATATTCCCAAGTGTTTCATGTCAGTGTTTCTATTTGACTTTAGCCTTCTGGAAGAACAGGTGTAAGGAAGCAAAAGTCCCATTTCTTTGAAACTACATAGTCAGATAACCATAAGCGTAACCATATTTCTGAGATAAGCAAATACAAAAATAATTCCAAGGAAGTTTCATGTGTTGAAATATACACATTTGATACTTTGATGTCTCCCATTACCTTATGATTAAGAGGATAAAAAAAGATGCATCCAAACCAGTTCCCTAATCCAGAAAACAACTTTTTGCAGACAAGACACATGATCATTTTAAAGATGACTGAGGGAAATTCTAAAAGATAAAGACATAGAAAATAATTAGGAAAAAAAAAAAAAAGAAAATCAAGGTGAAACACAAAAAAATAGAACATCTGTTCAATTTTTTAAAATATTCACAGTTTTATTTTTCAAAGCATTTTAGTAGACATAAAAAGATATTGGCATCTTTTAAAAATCAGCAGTAAACAGCTTGTTGAGAGAAGACTTGATAGACTCATTTTTTACTAGACAGCTACTCATAAGTATGCATGGTAGCAACAAGGGAAAAACACTGCCACAAAAGTTTCAGAAAAATACAGCCACAACAGCTTAGGCGAAGGGTTACGCAGATGTCAGTGTAAAACAAACCACTGAATTGCAAATAGAAGGGTCCTTAGCGTTACAAAGATTAAGGCATCTGTGACATTGTGCACCAATCCACTACTGGATTTCCTCAAAGGAGTCACTGTTGTTCAGGACACTGGCCAAAGACACTGTTCTCTCAGCACCAAGTTTTGTAACCTGGTCTGTCACCCAGGGCTGTCTGCCCACCTTGTAATCTGCTCTAGGCTACTTCAGAGTGCAGACATCACTGTGGATGTAATTCACGCTTCCTGGTCTTTAGGCTGTTAGCAATGCACCACAATATGGTTATAACCATGGAAAGACTAGCACTGCAGCAGTTATTAGCAGTATTAAGATAGGATGCAGTGCTGAACATAACAGTCCAGAAACTGACGGCAGCCGTCTGACAGAGATGTCATACAGTAGGAGATGTACTTAAGGGGAGCTATGTACTTTCTATATACTCTGTTAGAGGTTGTGCAGTGAGTCATTTCAGCATGAAGAATGCCTTGATATGAGGTTGTGCACCACTTCTGCAATTCATTCAGCAACTTCTGTGTCACTTGCCAGAAAGAGGAGAGTTTTATCCTTGAGTACATGATCCTGTACAGCTCCCACTTGTCCAGCAAAGTCTCATACATTTTGCTCATAATTGCTAATGGATTCTGTTGCTCTATGGCTTCAAAGAGATATCTGAGTATTATCTTCCACCACTCTGCTGTCATTCCATACTTTGTGACTGGGGCATGCTAAACTTACACTTTCATCTTCTTAGGTGGGCAATGTTCATTGGGCCATTACTATTATTTAACACATTTGTGGATTGTTCTACCAGGGTTCATATGCACATAATTACTATGTCACAGTCCTCAGAGCCACACAAATCCTTGAGCTTGGCTGTGGGTACATGACATAATCACTGCCTTGACTGGCATTTTTTCACACCCTTGATGCCTATTAAATGGCCAGCACTATCTGCCTAGTTTCCCACCGGATGGCTTGTTCCCTTCTGCCTAATTTCCCGTTGGATGTCTTGTCTGCTTCCTGATAAATTATATTGGGTAAAAGAATATATGTAAAGAATCTAGACATAGATTTGATTACATATTGCCTTATTTACTCCTCTTTTATTTTCCATCTTTCTCCCTTTCTGGAAGTGATGACTTCAGTCCATTCTGTATAAGGTTACTCACATTTTCTGCTTTCCTGTGCATTTTCAATGCCTTGCTTGCATTCACCTCACAGGTTTTATCTACACTAGGCAATTAAAGTGCTTTCAGCCATGTGCCTACATCTTGAGGTGAAGCTATTGAATTTATCTTATTTTTGGCAACAGTACATTATTTATTTGCTGTTTTTCTGGTTATTTTCAATGACAATAATGAATCATTTTTGTACTTCACAGTATATGTTTGTTTTCTCAACTCAATGCTCTTTGGAATATCCTTCAACTTCTGATCTCTAGTGAGGATACGTGCTGCAGTATTTTTACAATTTATTTTATATTTATGTTTAATTTATAATTTATATTTATACAAGCTGAGAACATCTTGTAGAGGAGGAGAGGCCTTGCTGCATATCTGGAATATGAGGACAGGGTTGAGAAGTATGGCCTTGCTTCAGGGTCAAGGAGGAGAGCAAGAGGGAAGAAGAAAGAGAAAAGAGAGCAGAGGGGATGAAAGTGACCTTTTACATTCTGTAATTAAAGGGATTCTTATTCTTGCTGATACCACACATAGAAAATGATGTAGTTAGAGTGATATATCAGTACTGATCTCAGAAATTACAGACTCAGCTGTGTTAAAGTCACCCTGAAGTTCATTTGGCACAAATATATTAGGGTCAAAGAATGTAGCCCCAGAAAAAGGTAGCTTATACTAGTTTTTCTTTTTTTTTTTTTTTTTTCTAGAACTCCTTGGAAGGCTTCCTTTGTTTCTCTCCAGTGGGGAGAAAAGTTGGGGGTATCTTATCAATGCCTACAAGTACCAGAAGGTAGGGTGCAAAGGGCCATTTTCAGTGGTGATGACAGGATTGGAGGCAATGGGTGCAAAGTGAAATATGGGAGGTTCCCTCTGATGATCAGGTAATACCTTTTTCTATGGTCATCATGACCAGGTACAGGTTGCCTGCATAGATTGTGGAGTACCCATTCTTAGAAGTACTCAAAAGCCTTCTGAGCATGGTCATCAGCAACTGCGTCTATGTAACCCTACCTGAGCAGGGGGTTTGGATGAGAGGACCTCTAGAAGTCCCTTCTAGAAATCTTCTTCTTGAAGAACCTCAACAGTTCTGTGGTATTTAGATCCCTATGACATAATTGCTCAATTAGAAATGTAAAGATGTTTACTTTCAAATTCAAACATTTTGCAGTATCATCAGCTATTTTAAGCTAATTTCAGTCAGTTTCAAGTGAATAGCAAAAAAGCCCCCAAAACAACCTTCTATGTACAGAAGCTTATATAAATCATATACTAGGTATCCTTAATTTGACATTTCATTAACTGAGTACTTCATCACTTGACATTATGCCAGACAATCTTAAGACAGTTTTCTGAAAGCTTGGAGTTGTTTTCTCCATCATAAAATGTTCCAGTCAGTAGCTTTTTCGTTTGCTTAATATTTTTGTAATTCAATGTTGCACTTCTAACTACAAGTAATATCCAAACAATCAAAAGAAGTGTAGTAAAGGGTGAACTATGCAAGAGATTCTGTCTACTGACAGATCAATTAATTTTCAAATAGTAAAAGTGACAGGATTCATACCATGAAGATGTCACATACATTTTCTAAGTAAGAAAATATTTAGATTGTATTCAGCTTTTTACTAGTGCATAAAATAAATCTGATTTACAAATACATCAAGTTTTCAGCCTGACTGGAGAGCAGATGTTTTTATTTATTTAATTTTTTTAAATTAGGGTTGAGTACTAATTGAAATAGTTGTTCTTTGCTATTGCTTAGTGCTTTCATCAGATGCTCTTAAAAACTTTGATTACTGTTGACTAATATTCTTTTTAGGAAGTGATCTTATTTTACTGATGGAGAAACTATGGTTTCTTTTGTTTTTTTAACAGTCACACAGAAAATATATGATAATACTAGGAACAAGACTTGGATTGCCATGATGAAGGCAATATTAGTGTGTTGCAGTAAAATACAAAAAATCTGTAAAGTGTAATTTGTCCAAAATGTCCATGTACAGCTGCTAAACTTGTACTTTCACCAAGTTAATTTTCCTTGTAGAGGATTCTTTGTACTTCTGAAAGACTGTACATGTATATCACAAATTAGAAATGAAATTCTTAAAGGTTTCTGGAATTTTGACCAGAGGCTTGATTGATGTGAATTACAAACAAAAGTAAAATATTTCTGTTGCACATCTTTAGCAAGCTGAAATTATGAGATATTTGTTTGCAAAACTTTGGGCTTTTTTGATGTCTGTAATAACAATTATACAATTTTGCATACAATCAAATAACTTCATTTCTGCAATATTAGATCTCTGTTTAATAACAGAATCCAAGTATTTCTACAGGCACACAACCAGAAACAGGTAGTGTATTTCAGTTTTACAAGCATAATTTTAAGTTAAATATTTGGTATTAGGATATTGACGAGTACAAGGCTTTGTTCTAAAAACCACATCACATTTTTGGGAAGAAAAACAATGCTATTATAAGGGGTCTAACAACAAAATTTAAGTCAGATAAAGATCACAAATGTGATAAAATTATATTTAGAAATGTGAATGCAAATGTATTAGTGCCTAATCATTTTGAAGGCACATTTTAAGCAACATTCAACAGCAGTACACATCCATTGCAGGACTCTATCTAATGATCATTAGATAGGTGCCCTCATGCCTTTCATAAAACAATCTCCAACGCCTCTCTCCCGATGAGTAAATTTTATAAAAGTGATACAAAAAGCATATTAATGAATATTTTTCCAAGTTTACACAATCTCAAACAGAAATGTAAATCAATCAACCTTTTACTGTATCCATACATCAGAAAACCCCGACAGAAAAGGTAAAACTAAAATGGATTCTGGAGATGAATAAGGAAAGGAAGCTAACTCTGCTACTCTTCTGTTATAACTTTAAAATAATATATGATTTGGGTTTTGCAATGAGGTTGGCTATTTCTGCAATAAAGTGTTGATGCTATTAAAAACTGGGAAACTACATTGATCATTTTCTTCATTGGTTCATTTCATTATGATCTGTAAATCCCTCCTTCATTGCAAGTTGAACACATTCAGCATTAAGTTTTCAGTTAGCATAATAAAATATAGATCAATAGTGTTTATTATTTGATACATACAAAATTATCATCTAAAACATTAATTTCCAGTAAAATATATTTTTACATTATTTAACATTTTGTCCCTATAGATCTTTATTTTCTTCTTATTAAAAAATAAAATCTTGATAAATTAAAAGAAGATACCTTGGGAAAACCAGCTTCTCAAACTCTGTAAGCTGCAATAATTACATTCTAATTAGCAAAAAAAAAAATCTCTAAATTCCCTGAAATGATGATATGCAATTATACTATTGCACTGACTTCTACTGTCAATTAAGAGGGGGTATCATAATAAAAAAGGTTACACTAGCTCTCAAAATGAAACTCTTCAGATTCTCTGGTGACATAATTCAGAAAGTGTCATTAAAACATCAGAATTCAGGACTCAGTCCTAAATTTTATGTGTTGGAACACAAACTTCTATCTTCAACACTGGTGAAAATGTTTGTTCCTGGAATGAAAAATCTGAAGAAGCATGAAGAATCTGCTCACAAGCACTCAAGAATACCAAGTGGAATAATAGAAATTATATTGAAAGGATTTGGAGAACATTTATATGCCACTACACATATTTGTGGCAATCTGATTACTGAGAGCAGAAAATCTCTTTCCCCTCTTTCTATAGCTGAAAAATACTCATCAAATCTGGAAAAAATGCACAGAAGAGCAAGTATGACCAGGGATTGTAGTAAAGATTGAGGACACTAAATGAATGATGGAATAAACAAAAATGGACATCTTTGAAACCGTGAATGGCATGAGGGAGACAGGTGTTTATTGTCTCTCCCAATTGTAAAATACAATTGTTTATTGTATTTTAAAATACAAGTGAATGAAACTAGCAGATGGTACATACAGAATAAACATAAGGAGGAATCTTTTTATAGAATGAAAACTTCAGTTGTATAACTTCCTGCCACAGCATCCTGATGAGTTTTAAAAGCTTGATGGATATTCAAGAAGTGATGGACAAGCCTGAGCAAATGAAAACCATCAAGCGATACTAAAAACTTAGACAACTTTTCAAGTTCCTCAGATGCAGATTGTTGATGGTTAGGAAACTTTCTGAGAAGCATCAGCAAGAGTTTACCTTATCCTAATACTGTTTCTATTATGCTCCCATTTTTCTGTTGTCATCCAGTTTTGGAGGCAGGGATCTAAGTTAGACAGATCTCTGAACCAACCTCTGATGTCTATTTTTATGCTATGGTGTTCTTTTCTGTTCTTATGATCGAACACTTAGCAGTTTGTTCAACAGCCACACAGAAGATGGCAACACTGGTCACAGAGAATGTAAAAAGGAAGAGACAGAAATCAAAATTTTCTTGGTTTTCAGTCATTGTGAGCTTTTTTAAAAAAATATTATTAAAACTTCTTGGGAAATAATCTCATGAAGTTTAAAACTAATTTATAACTGGATGAGTCAAATTCCAGTATTTAATAAATGACTTTTCCAATCACTTCAAGACCTCAAAACACCTTTACAAAAATAGTATGTTTTTCGGAAATCATGAAATCTATCCTTCAAATTAGGAAAAAGGGGCACAGAAATTTTGAGGTACATAATCACAGAGGAAAATTTAAAATTAAAAAATGGAAAAGCCTTTATTTTAAATAAAATAGGGAAACAACTAGCTAAATAAATAAGGCACTACTAAAAAAACAAACAAAAAAAACCCCACAAAGACAAAAGAAACCAACCCAAAACTTTCCCTGAAATTCCAAATTACAGATTTTAGAAAAATACATCCCTCTTACAGTGCAAATCAGATTTAATGGTGACAATATTGTCACTAGTTTAAAGTACTTTTACAGCAGTGTGTGGGAAAAGTCTGGGTGTAAAATTACATTGTAATAAAGAGAGATTACAGTCAGCATGGCTGACTTCCTACACACAATGTATGGGAGACAAAACTTAGATTGCAGCTCTTCAGTATATTGCCTTAAATGGGTTCTTCCATTTGTGAGAGACTGAAATGTTAAAGATTAATGACTCAGACAATCAGCCATTTACAAAAGCCAGGGGCTTTGTTGAGGCCAGGTTTGCACCCCCAACTGAAGGGGAAGAGGAGAGGTTTGGGTGTGTGATGGAAAACCCTCTGGTCTGCACAAGAACAGCCCAGGTGCAGGGGAATGAGCACCCACCACTGCAGGATGACCACGACAAACTGACCTTCGACACCAGCAACAAGCTGGGTGTGAGCCAGACAAGGGAAGAGGACGATAAGAAGCAGATTCTGCAAAGTGAAAGAATGCTTTTTACCATGCCAATGCCCTCCTTGCTGATAAGGTTCAGGTGCAAAACTCCCCACCAGGGGAGGGGCCTGGGTGTTCCCACCAGAAGCTGAACCTATATTAACCCACTGACCTTCCCCCACCACTGGTCTATTACTTCAACCAAAGGTCTTCCACATTGCAACAATCAGCTCTTATCTTTGGATGCGATGCATGGGTGTTGATATCTTTCCCCTCTGCTATCTATTATTTTGCTTTCTTTTTCTTCCCTTTTTCCTATAGATTTTCTTCAGTGATATTTTTATACTTTTATACTGTAATATTTCTGTAAATAACTAAAACGGCTACATACCTCCTTTCCATTTCAACCAAATTGCTCTAAAATAAACTTGCTGTATACACACAAAAACCACTGATTGTTCAGTGTTATTTTACACTAATTCACCGCAAGGGATCTATTAACAAGAGCCTCAGTTACCTGCCTCAGGGGCAGGTTGTAAAACCAGTCACATACTGTCACTGGCAGCCCTCAAGCCTTAATCTGCCGCAATTTTATTAACAAAGAGTGTTATTCTGTAGTCTGTTAGTGTTAGACCTTCATTGGTGCTGGCTGTTCACAGCCATGGGTAACAGGTCAGGATAAAAGTGTGGAGACCTGGGAGCGGGTCTCACTGTTGGTGTGTGACCAGAAACAAATCCATGGAACAACCCTCTAATCCAGCATGACTGCTCCGTGAAGAGTCCCCATAAGGGGATGCCAATAGACTGGTCAAGCACAAGTGTCTTGTCTTTCCTGGGGAGCTGACAGCCTAACCAAACACAAAGGATTTGAGGAAATATCCCCTCTTCACATCACACTGTGAAATATGTTTGGGGTTTAATTCTTACTACTGAAAAAAAAAATATAAAGAAAAATATATTTTTCTGTGTTTTGCAAGGATTTTTTGCTTGTTTTTGTGGGAGGGGTTGTTTTGGTTTTGTTGGGGTTTGTAATCCAGGATTCAAATGAAAGTTGAGCAAACAATATGAAGAAAATAATACATACCATCAGAGTATAATTTATCCTACCTGTCTTAGACACCTATTTTAGAATAAGATTAATTTAATTTTGGATGTAATTCCTTGTCTCCATTGATTAATGAGGAAGCTTGATGACTAGACATGATGGGTGGAATTAATGTCGTTTGACTTTATGTATCTGTACTGTATATGCCTACATCTGAGGGAATCTATGGAAACTCCTTTGTAGTGACTGAATTGATATAAATATTTTCAAGGAAAGCTTATGTGATGATTGAATCATCTGCACTAGTTTTGGCTGGGATAGAGTTAATTTCCTTCATATAGGCTAAAGAGGGGCAATGTTTCGAATTTTTGCTGAAAACAGAGATGATAACAAAGAGATGTTTTCATGATTGCTGAGCAGTGCTTACATTGAGTAAAGGCCTTTTCTGCTTCTTACCCCACCCCACCAGTGAGGAGTCTGAGAGTGCACAAGAAGTTGGGAGTATATCTGGGAGGGACAGATGACTCCAAATGACATCCTATACCATATGGCATCATGGTCAGGGTACAAAGCTGGGGGAATAAGAAGGCAGGAGGGGAATGTTCAGGGTGATGTTGTTTGTCTTCCCAAGTAACCATTACATTTCCTGGAGTTAGCTGAACACCTGCCTGCTGATGGAAAGTACTGAATGAATTCCTTATTTTGCTTTCCTGTGCACAGAGCTTTTGCTTTCCCTATTAACCTGTCTTTATCTCAACCTACAAGTTTTCTCACTTTTACTCTTCTAACTCTTTCCACCATAGTGCTGTGGAGGAGTAAGTGGCTGTGTGGCTCTAAGCTGCCTACCAAGGTTAACCCACAAGATAATTTATTTTAAAAAGACATGAATTTCACCTTACTTCACTTACTATAAAAAGATTCTAGATAATCAGCTCAAATGTAGATAACTTCATACATTATTTTTTCTAAAATCTTTCCCTCTCTAAGAACTGAATGAAATTCCACCCCCATTTCTAGAGAGATAAACATAAGATTTACTAAAAACACTTCCAAATGGGTTTATTATTACTATACTTGTTGCAAATCTACAAAATAAATATGTTACAGATTTTATGGTTTAAAGCAAAATGTCTTGTTTGTGTACATCCTGATTTCACCAAAGTTATCTGCTTCATCTAATGGACTTGTTACAAAACTCAAAACTTCTCAACCAATGACACCAACTTCCTCTACTTCAGAGATTTAATTCCTAATGCTTTCTGATGCCTTTCAAATCCATACAATACTACAGTGGTCCAAATCCATTTTACTCATCTGATTTTTGTCCTGAAAATTGACATGGCTCACTGTATTTTGCCATTCTGTTTAGTGTATTCTCCTTGTATCTTTTCTTTAAAAGAGAGACATCTCACATTTTTTGACACAGTGTTATCAATATTTCAGATATTTTTATTGAGATAAGAGAGGATTGTTGGGAGGAAAGGGTTAAATGGGGAAGAGTGGTGATGAAGGGGTAGAGTCTCTCAAATGACCTTGCAACTGGAAGTGACAAGGTCTGGAGAATACCAGTGTAGGAAACCAAATATTTTGCCTGCTGCTGTTTATTCTCTATCTGTTTTGAGAAGTAGAATTTCTGTGTGGAGATAACAAAGGTGTTTACAGAGACTTGGAAGTCCTTTCCCAGGCTGCTTGAGCTCCCTATGGGAGAGGCATCAAAACAAAGATCATAAAAAGTACAAGGCAGATCACAACATGATGGTAAACTACGCATGCACAGTCCTTTTATAAATGGGTGCCAACAGCAGCCCTGTCACCCACTAGGATTGAACTGAGCCTGGCGAGGCCTGCATCCTCATTTTGTGTGTCTCTGCAGCCCAGTGTTGTTTCAGGATCCTCCAGCCACCAAGGCAATTAAATAAATTTACTCTGTATTTCAGCTGTTGTTTTTTTTGTCACCCTCTGTCACCTATATGTGTTGATTCACACAGGGATATTAAAAACACTCAATAAAACAGCACTCTTATACAGACCTATGGAGTACAAAATTAATCTGTTCTAAATCTAAGATAGATATTTATGAATTCTTTATCATTTAGTTCATTAGAGGAACACTCATTGCATTTGAAACTGGTTTGTAAAGAAGTAGGACTTCTGGATTCACCACAGAGCTAAAATAAAAGCCCACCTCTTTTGATTCCCCTTTTTAATACAATAGAAAAAATGCTTTGTGTGCATCTGCACCTACACTTAACTATAGAAAGACTCTAGGAGAGCAAATAGGTAACATAAACGACCATCCTCTCATTTTTAAATAGATACATTTAGGGAAGAAGCTCTCCTATTAGTTCTCCACAAAAACTAAATTAGAACTTAAGTGAAAACTGTAATTTCCTAGCTCACATTTAATATTTAATCTCATATTTTTGCTTTAATCATCCTGAGAGACTTCTGAAATTTCTTAAACTGGGATACAGTCACTCAATCTTCAGTATTTTTAGTGGAGATTGATTTTTCATATCATATATTAATCACAAAATAAGTACTGTAAGTAAAGCTAGAGCTAACCTAAAGAAACTATTCTCTTAAAAAGAACGTCTCTTATCCCATTATGTCTTTGTAAAATACATCAAGAAATATTTACAGATGTAAAATAACATCTGTAGAAAAAATTAACTATATTTATCTGTCATACTGTGGTATAAACATCATATCCCAGAAACATGACACAATTTAAAGTATAAGGAAAAAATAGCCTTGCCATAACATTGTCTACTACTGTCATCAGATTGTAGTCCTCTAATATTATAGGTTCAAGGCAAAATATGTATTTCGATTTAGGAAATTCTCTACCAAGAGTGGAAGAAAAAAAATCCTGGAGAAAGGCAGAACACTGCCTATTAATTATTTACTGTAAAGCTAAGTGAAGCTGGGGGTACCCTTCTTTTCCCACCTGAATACCACAAAGTCTTCAACAAGTTGCAGAGATGAACAAAGGCTCAAGGGTGGCAACTCCTCTGAGAAGACAAAAGAGAATTGGAGTTTCCCAGTGGGAGAAAAGGTGAAGATAAAGGGTATAGAGATTCTATTAAGAAGACTAAGCAAGTCTTACTAAATAGAGAAAGATCAGTAGGATAGAGTGGAGCTGATGCTGAAGAAAAAGCAAGATGACAAAGTAAAATAAGGAGAGAAGAAAAAGAAACAGAAATGTGTTTTTATTATATGTGGGGAAACAGGGTATGTGAGGGGTTCCTCCAAGAGGTATATTTATTCCATATATGAGGTTCCTCTTCTTTAAATTGGACATTAGCATTTATGAAGAAAATCAAAAGTATTAAGTCTGAACACTGACAAGAAAGGTTTTTTGCTTCAAGTACAAATCACTAACCACAGAAAACAGCAAAACAAAACAAACTATGCATTAGAGAAATGCAATTTTCTCAAAATTTTAAAAAAAATTGTCTATTTACATCATAAAATTATAGAGAGATGAACAGATTTAGCAGACATAGAGCATTGTATTCATTGCTTCTTGTTTATTCTGTGTGTTTATCATCAAAACTGCTAGATAGCCTAATTCCAGACAATGATTCAGCTTTCAGATGAAGATAAATTATTGTATATGCAGTAGAGAACCAGAATGAATTAAAATGCAAATAAAGGTTCCATGAAGAAATATGTTGACTTTTAAATAATTTGCTTTTTATTCAGTCTTCATTTTTTGTAAGAGTGGTTTATTCTTTTCAGTCCTCAAAACCTGAAGGCATGGCAGTGCCTAGATGCTCTGAAAGAACTGTGTTTAAACAAATTACCATTAATCTGCTGCTTCAGTGATAATTTCAGAATATTACATTTTGACTGTCTTATTGTAAGAATCTTCTCAAAAGGGAGAAGATAACATTAGGGTTTGGGTTTTTTTCCCCATAGCTTTGGAATTTGATATTCACCATTTTGCAAATAAAATTAAGAAGAAAATACAAATTACATTTTTCCAGCAATTTCTTGAAATCCAGATATCATCCTTCCTGTCTGTGTTAGGGACAGAATACTCATCAGTCACCTGGATAAAGGGATGGAATGCATCAGCTGCAATTTTGTGGATGATGCTAAGGGCAGATGATGGTATGTTGGAGACCAGTTTGCCATTCAGGAAGACCTCAGCAAACTGTAGGAATGGGCCAACAGACACTTCATTAAAATCTGCAGCAGAAAAAAAGCAAAGTCCTTCCTGAGTCAAAATAACCCTGTGTCTCAGTATAGGCTCAGAACTGACTGGACAGAAAGCTTTTTCTTTATGGAAAAGAATCTGAAGTCCTCATGTAGAATAAGCTGACCATGAGCCAGCTGTGTACTCTGGCAGCAAAAAGACTAACTGGGCTGTTTCAGCAAGACTATAGCCAACAGGTCAAGGAAATTATTATTCTGCTCTATTTGGCCCACGTGAGATTGCCTGGAATACTACATCCAGTTTTGGACTCCCAGGTACAGGGGAAATGTCAGTGAATGGTAGAGATGCCAGCCAAGGGATACCAAGGTGATGAGGGGTATGAAACATAAAATGTGTGGAGAGGCTGACAGAGCTGGACTTCTCCAATCGAAGAACAGAAAGTTTGGGCAGCAAGCTCACACTATTCTACAGCAACTTAAAGAGGTGCTGATGGAGTCAGACACTTGTCATACACGCACAGCAAAAGCACAAGAGGCAAAAACCCTATGTCTTCAAGAAGAAAAATGCCTACCAGATACAGATGTTCTTCCCAGTGAGAGGTTAAGCACTGGGACAGCTTACTTCAAAAGCTTACAGAATTTTTGTCTTTGAAGATGTTCAAAACTCACCTAGATAAGGCTAATATTGAAGTTGCTCGTGCTTTGAGCAGGATGTGTGACTAGGTGACCTTTGGAGGTCCCTTTCAACCTCCTTTTTTATATGATTTTATGATTCTTTCCATTTTTAGTCTACTTCATCATTTTTTTCATTTAAGTAACCATTTGGAAAGTCTTATCTGTAAGCTCTGGATGAGTGTGTGTGTATGTGTGCGAACCTATGATTATATATATATACACGTACATCATATGCAGAGATGTAATGATCAACTCACTGATTTTCCAAAAGGTTAAAATAAATCCTGTGAAGATAAAAAGCAGAATGTGTATAGGCTGAAATGGTGTTTGTGTTAGAGCAGCCTTTTAAAGTCTTGAACAAGCTATAGTTCTAAACTAAATTAATCTTTCCTCACATATTAAGGTATAAATTAGTTCTTTAACATTTAAAACCAACACACGACCTATAAGCATCTGAAAAGCAGCAAAGGATATCAATTTTAAGATATTGAACTTCTTCCTAAGGTATTTAAATGGTTCTTTAAGACCCAGTTTTGATGTAACAACACATAAAACAGAGTTGCAAAGTCAGGAAAACCATAAAAATGGTGTGAGATTCTGGTAGCTGTTTGAAAATGAGGATAGGTGGTATTATTATTTCAACATCTTTCTGCCTGATCATTGCTGGGTAGACTTTTTTTATCAATTAGCACTCTTGCTTTCCACAAAATATTGTATATATATATAACTGGATGCTGAGAAAGCACACCTATTTGTGCCAAAATAACCCAAGCTCTTTGAGACAATATATGAACCAGTCACTTGTCTTGAGGAACATACCTAAATTAGGTTTGACCTAATTTTTTAATATTAATTTAGATATAGTTTAGCTCCATATAGAATGATAAAGTGAGAGAGTACAGTTTATGCAATGATTTCATGTCCTCTTGTATTAGACCTTTTATTTGGCTTCTTTTATTAGGTCAAAAACTACTTTTGTAAGTTTCAAAAGCTTGTGTATTTAATTGCTGTCATTCAAAGTTGAACCTGTGTTAAGTATTTATGTATTCTATTTATAGTATATGTCCACCATTTCTTGATTATCTTGTTTGTTGTGACTGGTAAAATATATTTAGTTATACTTAATAAGAAAAGAAACCAAAAATATACGTCTGAGTGATTATGCAGTCAGATAACTTCCAGAAGTATTTAAAAATCTTGTCTAACCAATAAATTAATATAACTGAATGATTATATGATTTACAAGTGCTTCTGATGATGATGAAGGGTGCACATTTTCAAGAGGTTGCAAAAACCCCCATTGTTATTAAACAATGAAAGACAAAGCTATTTATTTTCCACTACTTTTGAAAAAGTATCAGAAATCTCCTGTTTCCTCATTTTACCATAGAACTGAAGAAAACTTACTAATTTGAACTTTATCATGTAACAAAAAATAAGCATCTCTAATGACAGCCTGTATGGCAAGTCTTTGGCGCAAGTCTTGGATGCAATTCCAAATGGTCAAATTACTAATATCCCCTAAGGATAGCAGCTTCTGCCAGAAATTAAAGAACTTGAGCTACAGAGCTGCTGACACCATTCTAAAATAACAATGTATCTAGCTGTAAGAGTAATTCTAACTGACCTTGGCTTCTTTGTGCCGGAGCTGCTAGGGCGACTTGTTCCTTGTAAAATCTTCTTTCTGGCTTCTGTTGAAAAAATAATTATTCTTTAACTATTTTAGTGATTCAGCCTTTTATAGGATCATAAAGGTTAATCTTGTTCAAATTCCACTAAGTGTCTTAGAATGGGAGACAGATTTTTTTGTATCATGGGTCATAATACAGTCAAATTTTTGACGTTTTCACCTTAAAAAGAAGTAAACAAGATGAAAATGTTCGTTATGCCTTAGAGTGTTCTACAGCTGTTTCAAAATTATATGTAGATGAGTACTAAGGTACATATTTCTGCAAGTCACAGAGACTACAACAGAAATCTAGACAAAAATCACTAAATATATTTGATAAGTTATTTGCCTTCAGTGAAGACAAAAAAGTGCCTTGTGCCTGAAAAACTGGTTCCAAAAAAAAGTCAGTTTTGTTTTTTCATCTTTGATAAAAGAATAAGGTGATCCTAGTATTTACTGTTTTCTATAGTTACTTAAAAGGTGAAGTCGTTTACTATATGTTCTCTAAAGGAAATACTGAATTTCAACACGTAGTAGCATAAGTATATTGATTTTACATGGGTGAATTCTGCTGTACTTAACTTTGTATTTATGTTTCCTAAGTGATATATAAGCTCTTTAAAAACACCTTTGTGTGCCTAATGTTCCCTGAACATTTGTGCTTACAAAATGTATGTATCAAAATGTGTGTAGGTGTGTTTAAAATTACCCAAATGCTTTTGATAGACAAAGACCTTGCTAAAATTTACCCTGTGACTCCTTAATAGTGTTCCTGAACACAAGAACACTTTCAAACATGAAATTAGAGACATGTTAATATTTGTGAATGCAAGCACAGTTTCATATACTAGCATATACATTATTGGAGACAGCATAACAGCTTTTTCAGCTGTCATTTTCCATTTCAAGAATAAGAATACATGCAGGGACATAGATTCTAGTATAATATAGGTTACTATAAATCCACTAATTTCAATGTTAGTTTGTGAAAGAATTGTTAGAATATTCACCTCACATCTGCATCTGAGCATAGGCAAAACAGATTATTGCCTAGGGCAGTGGATGGATGGAAGCAGCAGAAGCACTATGCAGCTGTTAAGACCTTTGCCTATTCCAGTGCCCTGTTCAACCACGGCCTTTGCATTTAGAAAAGGGAATTAGTATACAGGTTTTATTGGAGATAATTTTCCCTGTATTTTCCTCATTAATTTTCATAGAGATCCATCCCAGCTCATTTTCTGAATAGCAGTCTTCGCCTCATTTTCTGATTATTGGGGCAGCAAAATTTGGTTCTCTCTGTAACACTGGTAAACTAATAACAGTTTATGAGTACTCTGTCCTTTTACTATGATGACAAAGTTGCCCCAAAAAACCCTTTTGGTGTCACATATTTCCTACACTTCTGCTGAGAAAGGTAAGGAATATATCTATTCTTCTACTTAAAAGATTTAATCAATGGAGTTAATTCCCCAAAGGATTGACTCCATCATATCCCAGCTATTAGCACCTTGTCACTAATTTCTGGAATTATATTATTATGTTACCATAACACTTATTTCATTTCTCAAATTATTTTCAATTTTATAACATTCTCCCTCACAGTTCTTTTAAAATTTTTTTCCCAGAAACACTCAGTTTTCAGAAGCCTTTGTCTTCCTACTTTTTTTCTATTACTTCTTAGGACTGAATCTTCTTTAAATCATGGCATTGCAAACTGTATGATTTTATTTACATAGGCCCAAATCAAATATGCATTTAAACACAGAGATAATTTTAGGCACTAGTGTAGTCCCACACAAACTTAAGAGATCGTTCACAATGATAGATTGCTGCAATAGCAATTGGACATTTGACTGAGATTATTGAAAAAAAATACAGTGCAGAGTTAAGCCACTCTGAGGAACATGTAAAAATGCTCAAGTTATTTAATGTCCCAGAGCCCAGATCTGTGAAATATTTTGATTCAGACCACATGCCCTGGAGGCTGATGCTCAGTAAGTGTCACACTTTATTCTGTCAAGGTAATTATCCACTTGTTTTACAACACTGCCCAAGTATGATTATTGTTACCTATGGACTATATTGTCTTGCAATGACTAAATGGTGTTGTAGCAAAAAATTCCAGAGGTTCTGAAAGAAGTATCTAGGGCAACATGAAGAAAAAAAACCACATTTTTTTTTCTTTTTTAATCACGTTTCTAGGACTTGTTAGTACAAGATTGTCTTTACATTCAAGGGTCAGTGGCTCTACCTTCCTTGAGTTACCCAAGGATTTCACAGTGCCCTAGATACATATTGTGCTCATGTTATCTGGTCACATGAAAAATATCAGCACTTAACAGAGCTCACGTAATTTCACATGCAGATGATTTATTAATACTTGTTCACTCAATTAGAGGAGAAGGAGTTAAAAAAGAGTTTTGTGCAAAGATCCAAAGTAAAAAAAAAATCAAATAATACAAAGTGAAATACATAGAAGTAGGTTGACATGAACATCAATCACATAATGTGATGATGTTGATCACAACTACTGAGCAGCAAATAAAACAGAGACAAAATTGTTGTCTTCCAAATGTACATGGCTTAACATCTCTGTAGAAGATATTTGATTTTCTCAGGGTTTATACCCTTATGTATAGGATTGAAAAGACTTTTAACTGAGGTGTGTGGTAGTGTGCCGGCCTGGCCTGGCCACTCACCGCTCTGCATTCCACTTATCCCTCCCCTGTTCGCCCCGGACTGGCCAGGTGTCACGGGCTCGTCATTTGTCTATTGGCGGGCCTCTCGCCCTGCCCACCAGGGAGAGAGGGATAAAGGAGGGAGGCGAGAAGGGGATGGGATCAGTCTGGCCACGTTGTCCACTACACATCTGGTTATCGGTTTTTGCCTCCATGAGGGAGATTAAAGGACTCTGATAAATGCAACTGGTACGTCTGTCATTGCCTGCCCGGAGCAGCCACCACCCGGCCCGGGATCGGAGCTCCCAAGGCAGGAGCTACTGGGGCTGGACTTGGTGGCCTGGAGGAGCCCGTTGAGGAAACAGGAAAGCTACAGAGGCGTTTAAGAAAAAGAGGAAGAATGGGGCTGGAGACCAGGCCATGACTGGCCCAGACCTTACCAAAACCCAGGTTAGCCCACTTTACATATGACTCAGGATTTCCCAATCTAGCATATCCATTTAGCGTCCAATCTACACCAATCACTCCAGGGTCAATGGGAGTCATATAAGCAGGAAATAAACTGAAGATCTTCACATAGTACACAGTACTCATGCAGACTTGGTGATGGATACCCCCTGCAAAGGACATTCCTCCCACCTTCAATACATGGAGCTGGAGGACAGGATTTCCCCTCCGTTCTACAACAAGGCAAATCAACAGCAAAGTGGCTATCTGAACAGATATAAATTGAGGAACTTAAGTGATAATTTTCCAAGTCCCAGTTTGAGAATGCAAAAGTGTATGGGAAATATTGTTGGAAAAAGTAGTGTGGAATAGATTTCAAGATAAGAAACAAATTTTAAAAATCCGGTTGTTGTTTAATAAAAAGGAATTAACTATCAATCCCACCCAATAGGAAATGACCTAAATGGCTGAAGAAATTATTATAAACATCCATAGCACAGAACAATTTACTATTTTACTCAATATGCAGCTACTGGCAGCTGATATACAGAGCCAGAGATCTTTGTTCACTAATCCTGAACTACAGGTGAGTATGGATAAATTTCAGATGACAGCATGGGCCCTGACAAGTGGAAAGATATTTCCACTATGTTGAGGAGTTTCCATGAGGGAGAAATGTACAGGTGCTGCATGATTAGAGCAAGGGCATATCCTGAAAATGGAAATCTTGAGACTGTAAATAACCCACCAATAGCTGGAGAAGTGCAGACCTATGAGCTAGGCAAAACAAAATTGAGGATAACAAAAAGAATGAAGAACAAGAACCTATTATACCATATACATATGTGTGAAATACAGAGAAAATTTGAATGTAACATGGGCTTGCAGACCAGTGAATGGGGAGCCAGGTGTGGAGTCAGTTCTCAAGCAAGTGAAATAAAACTATGCAGATCCTAGAATGAAAAGAAAGAAACTATCAATATCACACGCCTCTTGGTGAAGAGATGAGGGTGTTGGTAACTCACTGTAGTCACTCCTGTGACTGAAGCAAGGGGCAGCAGAAGGATCAGCATAATACTAAAAATAGGATTAGATATTAATATTTATTTTTGTTAACTTTCCTGCAATAAGTAGATATGGACTACTAATACATCTTTGTTAGCATGTTAATATTTCAGTTACACTAAGAAGAAATTCTTGGGTTTTTTAATATGAAGTGCATTAGCTTTTTGCCTATAGCAAGATTTGGAGCATAACATGAAAGGAGATTTGTCCCCTAATCTCTAAGAGCTCACTTTTTACTGCTTTGACTAAAAATTTTGTAAAGAAACTCTATGCTGAATTAATACATAAGTTTTTCAGAAAAAAAATCAAAGTTTTCAGTGAACTTCTTGGGGCTACACTCTTAGCTGAACTCAGTTTCCTTTTCAGGAAAAATGAGCCTTCAACCTGGTATCTAGGTGCCACATTTTTCAATGTATGTTCTGGTAACAGAAACTGGAGACTGTCTCCAGGACACTTGCTGATGTCAGCATTCTTAATAGAGGAAAGTTAATATTTTTTAGAATGGCATTTGATGCTAATTTAATATAAAGTATCAAAAATACAGAGAAAGAACAAACTAAAATAACCAATTAATTTGAGGTACAGTTTTACAAGTTCTCTTGGTTGTAATACCTTCTGTGAAGAAAAAAAGAGATAAGAGAATCAAGGATTGCCAAGTAAAAAATGAAATATTATAATGAACGTTGATGCTTCATTGTGGAACAACGAACCATCTATCACTCATTCTGACATTAAAGAATGACTATGCTTGATAGTTTCATTCTCTGTACATTGTTTAGCTCCAGTCCAGGCAAATTTGCTACTGTCAGACAGGCAGTCCTATCAAATATTTGAAAATGTCTAGACCTTCTTTTAGAAGCAAAGCTATATAAAAAGTCTAATTAGAAGTCTTTAAACAAATAACTGATAATTAAAACCTTTTTTCAAGGAAAAAAGAAAAGAAAGAAACAAAATATTAATAAGGAAATTGCATCCTAAGATTGTTTACAAATATGGCAAAGACAGGGATAGATTTGCTCTTGTGGCTAAGTTCTAAATAAATTGATCTGTTACACTTCTTGGTTAATTATACTTCTTCTGTGAAATGCCTCCAGGGAGGAATGCCTGGAGTGTGAAATCATGTAAACCCAACAAATTATCCTAAGGGGTTCTCATATGCTAGATTTCACTCCTTACTCCTATTAAGCCTGAATTTATTCCCAAGGTAATGCAAGGTGCCTCTTAAGAAAAGAGGTCTTTTGCCACTTGATCTAGATAGAACCAAGATACATGATAAAGGCATTTTATCTACTGCTTCCTAAGATTTCACTTTTTATTTCCTGTTCTTAGTTTTTCTTTATTTCCACTAAATGCATCTTGGTAGAAATGTTCAGATCAGACTCCATAACAATTGTGTTCCCTTGAATATTATATCATATTGTACATCTCCACTTTGGCCTGCAGTAGTACTTCACCTGTACTTTGCTTTTGGAAAAAGATTTATTTTCTTGAGCCATCTCTTTTTTTTTTCTCTGAAGGCAAAGTTCAGAAAATAAATGCCATGTAGAATTCTGTTAATGATTTAATTTCTTCTCAGTATTTGTGTCAAAAAGCTGAAAGTTCTTATTTTTTCAAATTCAGACTGGTGGTCTCTGGCTCTTGAACTGGATTTGGTTCAGAAATAACTCAAGCCCAAGTCCCACAGCAAGACAGTCTTATGTGACTGGCATTGTGATTTGCTGACATAGGCACATTTAAGGAAATCTAATAGAGGGAATTAACCTTCAGGGTCTAGTAAAGCCAGTGTTATTGAGTCACTATCAGATTTAGTTGCACATTCAATGTAACTCCATAAATGAAAGTGCTGAAGCTTGTGGGATATACATTACCTATCTATCTATCATCTATCTATCTATCTATCTATCTATCTATCTATCTATCTATCTTTCTACTCATCTACTCACCTATCTCAATAGGAATGGATATGGAACCACTCCCTCTGCAGTGGGATTACCCGCATTAATTGTGGGTATCTCTCTTGATAACAGATGACTCTTGTAGACAGATAGTTAGAGCAGTTCCCAAGTCAGAAAGGAAGAGGATAATTGTGCAATATGGACAATATGGATGCTCAGCTTGATGGTCATTCACTCCTCATCCTTTTTTTTTTTTAGTACAACAGTAAAGATGCGCAGGAAGACAGCCTTATTTATTACACATCATCCAGGCCCACAGTTCACCTTCTCTTCAGGTAATGCTGATCTGTAGAACTTGTCCTTTGGGGCTCAGTAATCTGAAGATTTATTTCATGCCATATGGATAGGCCTTAGTTACCCTTAATCACCCCTTTTTCTTCTAAAAATAAAAGAGACATCATGTTTGTTATAATTTTACATGTGAATTTCTTAAAAAAGAAGCACCATAAGGCTACAAGATAAAGTCACTTTCCAGTTGTCCCCTTCAGTTAGGTTTAAAGTTCCCAGAACAATACTTGGTATTGAAAAACACATGGATTGTAACTTGGCTCCTTCCTGGAGTGCCGCAGTCATGAATTCCAATGCCTAAAATTATTCCTAATTATTTTTACCTTTGTATTAGATATTATACATGAAGAAAGAGACCCTTCTATTCAGAAAGGTCAGTTTCACTATAATGAAAAATACCAAAGAATAGAGTAGAGACTTATGATCCCATATTTTCAGAAAAAAGGGATAAGAATTTATCTTTTGGTGTTCTGTATTACTGTGGCTTTATTTTTATCTCTTCATTTATGCCTGTAGGAGTAGCAGGAAAAAAAGGACTAAACTAAAACTGTTCAAGGAGCATAAAATGAAGAAGCCACCCTGCTATCTGGAATCAATAGAATACATGTCTTCCATCTGTAACAAAGAAAAAGAAATGATGTGTTTAACCATAGTTACACAAACATTAATCATGGAATAGCAACATATATTCTTGTAAATATAGCACTCCGGAATATACTGCAGAGGGGGAACCAGTGGTGCTTATTACAAGATAATATAGTTACAAATTGAGATGACAAAAGTTGATATAAAAAAGCTCTAAAAATGAAACTCAGCAACTGAGATGGAGATTTTTATGGTGTAGTATGCACTGCTGGAAAAGGTTGGCCAAACGGTTATTTTAAAACTGACTATTTCTGTTAATTTATTACAGTTTAGAAAAATGTGTAAATGACTAGATTGCTCAGATAGTTTAAAGCAGAGGACCTCTTATAAGGCTCAGAATCAGGCCCTTGTGGGTTTTTAATATTTTACTTGGAGCAAAGAAAAATTTAAGTGTTTCAGCAAAGTTTCACCTGCTTTTCAATTGCTCAGTCTCATAAATTAAAAAAAAGTCAATTAATTATGCCAAGCAGAATAGCTGAAAAAATGTTGCATCAATGCCTGTGAACTGAATTCATCATTTTAAAGCTTTGTGCTCTGATAAAGGTTAGCCTGTGGTTAGAATCATGCATTCAGCTGGGTCTATTAGAGTTGTAGCATTTAATTTTAATATCATTCTGAAAAGTGAGAGAAGTGGCACAACAATATTATCTAGATATCTGTGTTCAGTAAATGTATAAATATGCACTACAAGGTCAGCTTAGCTTTAGTTATAATAGTTTGCTACTGAAAATATTGCAAATATTAAATTTTAGGTGTACTGAAGGGATCAACATTCAGAATTATTCTCATTCTCATTCGAAACATTGCACTTGGCATAGCAAATCATAAACCATGTATATGCAACATTTATTTTTCTACTCTCTTTTCAACTCTTCCTGAATCCCATCATCAGAACTGTATTCATTAACTCAGGCAGACCTTTAACACCAGTATCAAGACTACAGTTCTATGCATGGCTTTATTTTTCCCACATTAGTTAATGCAGAGAACTGAATAATATTTCCATTTCTGGAATTGAAATAAATGGAAGGTGAATGTTGAATAATGTAGATAAGGTGGGATTTTATTTTTTTTTCCTTAAACATATATTAGAACATGATTGCACAATGGATGTCAGAGAACAGTACAACTCCATGATACACTAAATGCATATTAGATTTTGTTCCTGTGGACTGTTTTGACTTATGATAATTCAGAAAATGCAGCTAAGAATTAAATCTTCTTGTCCAGTTATTTGGGAAAACCTTTAATACTATGGCAGTAAGCTGACATGTCACTGGACCTGTGAAGCTGAAATTACAAGTCCAACCTATACCCCGAAGGACTCGTGCTTCTGCCTAACTCAATTTAAAATTCTGTGTACCTAAATAATTGCTCTCATTTTCCCCAAAATAAGTTTGGCAATTAAGTTTGTCCCATTCCTGTTGAAAAGTGAATCCTGTTCAGATATATTTAGGAAGAAAGGTGCAACATAGAACTAATACATATGTTCCTGGGTATTTTAATCAGCTCAAAACAAATCCTGAAACTCTCAAAGGGGCAGAAGTATCCTATGTAGATACCTAACTATGAAGTCAGTTAAAGAGTTGTTCTGATGGAGTTTGAGTTAACTGACTTATTTAAGAAAGATAGAACATAAGGTTGAGTCTTTATTGAGAATTCAGTTCTCCTGATGAATGATGATAAGAAAAGTCTTTGGATTACTGCTAGAAATGTTCTAAATTATGGATTCATTGTGAGGTGGTTTGTTTGCATGGTTGTTGGATTTGTGGTTTGTTTGTTGTTTTTTTCCCCACTAGAATCTAATACATTCAACTATGCCATGGGAGGAAAGTCAAAAGAACTTGGGAAATAAATCCCAATTAAACAGAAGAGAATATTTTCAAAAAGCACAAACTGCTGGGAACTAGAGCTGATTCTCCTGCTATCAGTGCTACCACTCTTTTTTTGTTGAGTATTCGTTTACCTATATTCATAATGCTAAAGTCATTGTTTTGATCCCTTCAGGGGCCATTCACCTAAGAGTTGGACTTGATGATCCTGTGGGTCTCTTCCAACTCAGAAGACTCTGTGATTCTGTGATTCCGTAATCTGAGAAAAGTTACTAGAAAGAAAAGACAAGAAGACAACAACCCACATACAGTCTGTCTCATACAATCTGGGAGATCCACACTTTAGTTAATGTCAGAATAGAATAGACTTATGATGTGGAACAGTCTTTCTTCAGTCAAAGTGATGCATCTTCACAGTGTGCAAATTAAAGCAATGAAGATCTACAGATTGATTTTAAGAAAATGTATGGTTTTCTAAGCTTCTTTCTGTACATATTTCCATATTGATTGTTATTAGCTCCATGCAGACCATCACAAGTGTCAGATGTCATTAATTGGATGGACTGCACTGTCTGATTACCTTCTAGGCTTTTTAAATACTGCATTTTCTTTAAAATGACCCTTAATTCATTATAGCAGTTATATTAAGAGTTGATTAAAGTTAAGTCCTTCATAATTGAATAGTAAATACATTATGTTCTGTTCTTTAGCCAATTAAATACAATATTTTCACCCAAGCAAGGATGGTGAGGGGAAGAGTGGAAAACTTAAAACATTGAAGGATGATATTTATGGAAAAAGAGTTTTTTTAGGTTTTGTAAGTGCTGTATTTCATAAGATTTTTGATTATTTCTTAACCAAGAAGCAAATGTTCAGAGATTCAAAATAACATTTAAAATCTTAATTATTTTAATTTAAAAAAAATTCTAAAATATTTTAATTTTGCTTTAGAATTCCACAATTTTCAATCTATCACTCTTGTTCTTCTGCACTCTCATGGCAGAAACACAAGAGAATCCAGGGAATCTGAATAGTGGGATATTCAGTGTATTTAAATAAAAAATCATAAAGCATAATAAACACTGTTGTTCTTCAGACTAATATATCAGGGCAATTCAAAGAGAATGAGCATTATGTTCAGATTATTGTGAATGCTTAAAATACTTAGCCAGAGCGAAGGGGAAAGGGAAGCATTTTATATCTTAAAAAAGAAGTAATTTCTAAACTTGATCCTTCTGAAGTAAAAAAGTAAGTGTTGAAGATAAAAAATTTGCATGTAAGGAATCCTTAAAATTTCTCTGTAATGTATTCACACTACTTCCATTTCCTGATCAAAATACATTAATTGAAGCACATAAAATATTCTGAACACAGAGAGTTAAATCCAGCCCTCATTAGACATAGTGTATCTCCACACAACATTTGGCTTTTTGATGTCTGCCCAACTTAATGTAATCATGATAAAGTATGTCTAAAACCACAAGGATCATAGTTTCCTGAAAAAAGAAGGGTACCACCCAAAGCTGCTGGAATTTTTTTAGCTAACTTTTTTTTCTAAGAAACATCTTGTACAAATTCCTATTCAAAGTGTATAAAAATGCAGAATCACAATCTCTTGTCCAGAATGGGCAGAAAAAACTAATATCCCCACATACAAACAATATACCTGCAAAGATGCAAGTGTTTTTTAGTGTTTTGCTATCTAGGAGAACAAAACTTGATTATATCACTGTCAAGGACAATGAATGCTGGCATAATTTCAAAAGTCAGACACAGTCAACTGTCAGGTGCCTGTGAGAATTTTCTCCAGGGACTAATTAAGCAAGATAAACCATTGCCATTATGAAGCACAACAGTGTATCTGATCTACTGCACCTCATGCACTATAGTTTATGCATTAATTTGCTAAAATTATTCTGATCACTTGTGTTTATATTGGTTCATCCCTAAAAAAAAAAACCAAAAATAAACCAGCAATCATCTTAAATGTCAACATAATAAATAAACTTATTTATAAGTTTCAAAAAATTAAAAATATAGGGAAATATTTTTTCCTCATGTTTGATAGTGTTCTATTTTATTTTGAGGTGTGGTTTGGAAAAAAGTTAACATTAGAGATATTTATAGAATAGAATAAACACTTCTTTCCCTCTTGAAGCACAAGACCACAGTGAAAATTCAGAAAATAGTACTTATTTTCAATTTAGATTTATAAACTTCACAAGAAAATCAACTAAACATTGATTTTAGGTGATTAATTCCTAATTATATTGATTTCATTCCATGGTTATAAAGTTTTTAAAATGTTTATAATACATTGTGTTTAAGATGACTAGCTTCGCATCCAATTCTTTGAATAAGTAGTTCAATATAAAAGAATCTGGACCTACACGTAAAGTTGCCTAGACTATTTTCTGTCAATATTCTTCTGTATTAGTAACATTTAATCAATTTAATACATACAGAAAAGCTATTTCAATTTTCAAAAAGTCTATTTATTTTTCACATTTTTCTTATATTTGTATTAACTCTATTTTTGAGCATAGTGATTTAATATTCCCTGGGCCATCAACAATTTTGATTTTTCTATTTTTTAGTAGTTTAATTTTCTTCCTATTTACACCTATCCCCATCTTGGTTTTCACTAGGATAGAGTTAATCTCAGTGGCTGATACAGTGCTGTGTTTTGGATTCAGTACGAGAATAACATTGATAACACACGGATGTTTGGTTGTTGCCAAGTACTTCTTACCCTAAATCAAGGAGTTTTTCAGTGTCTCATGCTCTGCCAGTGAGAAGATGGACAGAAAAACAGGAGGAAGCATAGCTGGAACAGATGACCTGAACTAGCCCAAGGTTTATACTACACCATACAAAGTCATGTTCAGTACATAAAGCAGGGAAGTTGACCCAAGAGGCCAATCAGGGTTTGGGGACAGGATTTGGTATCAACCAGTGCATGGTGAGCAATTGTATTGTGCATCACTTGGTTTGATTTTTCATTTTATTTTCATTATTATTATTTACTGTTATCATTATATTTTACTTTATTTCAATTATTAAACTGTTTTTGTCTCAACCTACAAAACCCACCTTTTACTTTTGATTCTCTGCCCTGTTCCACCAGAAGGGGATGGGGAAGAGTGTGAGCACATTGCTTAGTTGCCAGTTGGGCTTAACCCATGACAATCCCAAAAGTAAATTACTTTATTGTACTTTCCAATTTTTTTTTTTTGCTGCGTAAGACAGAGTTGTCTCAGTAAAAAGTCAGATGGATTTTCTTTGAGAAGTAATCAGAAAAAACCCCCACAATTCAATGTGCCATCATAATATAAATGTCTAATATAACTACAAGGTTTCTTTCTTTCAGTGTTTTTGTTTTGGCTTGGTTTGTTTGTTTATTTGTTATTATTGATAAATAAGTCAATAAGTCAACTCACTAATTTTACCCAACTCCAAATGCTGTCCTTATTATCTATAAATTTATCCTTATAACTCAGGTCTTGAACTTATCTCGGTCCTAGTCCAGATCTTTTGACACTGTTAGATTGGAACTGAATTGGACCTGCTAGGAAGCTTCAGCCACCATTATGAAATTGTGTTTCATGTAGGCTTATCCCAAAGCTTCCACTAGCAAAGAGAAGACAGGAGGGAGTGACAATATTGGGATTTTTGATCAAACTGGATAGACTGAACAGAGACTGGTGCACACCAGGGAAGTACGTACTTCAGTAATGGAACAGGGACCTCCTCACAAATCATTGAATAGCTAGACAAGATATGGACTAGGAGGCCAGCTCAGGTCTTGACAGATCTGGGTTATAGGCAGGGGTAGGCATTATAGGGAAGGGTAACAGGTAAAACTGTTATTGACCTGCATATATAACCTCATCAGATGGCTGGAAAAACTACAGATGTGACCTAGAAAAAATATTATCTGAACCCCCTAAGATTTCTATTCATATTTCAGCTTCTCAGGCATCATAAATTAAGCTTTAGTAACCTTAAGACACCCCAGTTTGAGTACAAAGAACAGTTTGTCATGAAGCTTGACACAGGCCATGTATTCAACCTTTGACAAATAACTCTGTTTTTGAAGTTGTGTTTCAAACTTTTAAGAAACATCTGATCACTATCTCCTGCTATTTCTTTTGGTTTCATGACTAATGTCAGGCAATCAATGACATGCAAGTTCTCATGGAAGTTCAAGATATCCCAGGAGAGTGCTTAATCAGGTTTGCCTCAGGTGGAATACTTAAAAGTAGTCTGTCTAAATAATCTTTCATGAAGGCAGTTTTCCTGGGGCAGGACTCCATGTATTTCAGCATCAGGAAGACACTTACTGATGACTAGAAAACAACAGTAGTATAAAGATCTTCTCATTGGACATTTATTTTTTCTATGTAATTCAACTATTATAGGGTTTTTAATAAATTAAAAATATTCTTGCTGGGAGAAATGTCTGTATACATTCACATGATTAAGGTGCACATGAGAAGCAATAATTACTAAAATAAAAAATTTTCCAGTTTTCAGAATGTCTATGCTTCACACTGAAGTGATGGAAAATCCAGAAAAAGTTCCACGTGAGACTAATATGTCTGAATGCTCATGACTTTTGGAATATATTTTTATTGTTATTATTAGTACTATTTTAGATTAATATCTGAATGACCTTCTTTGTGTAACTCACTGGTAATTTACCAGATATCTTCCTTTTTACCTCAGCCTGTTCCCGTCTCCTGGCTGCATACAATTTCTACAATTCTTTTGTAGAACTCAGTTTTTTGTGTGGATAGTCTCTTCTTGAGATGTTGTCTGATCTGCCAGACAACATCACTCAGTTTAAAACCAATCACAAAATATTGGTAAATAATTAGACAAGTGATTATTGATCACACATATGTAAAAAGTTAAAAATCAGACTATCTTACATTTGAAGAGTGAGTAAAAATATGCCAATTACTTTGAATACATAACATGTAACTGTTCCTATAATATAACAGCTTCTTCATATAAATTCTTCCTCAGAAGCAGAATGAAGGATGAGAGAAAAGGAAGACACGTGTAGAATTGGGTGAAGGAAGGGTTTCAGTTTCTATGGTGATAATGAGCATATCCAGCCAAAATGTCACTGAAAGAGGTACTGACGAATGACTGGGTAATGTGTAATTCAGCAAGTATAAATGTCTTTGCATTTTGCAAAAAAAAAAAATCAAAAAACCACACAACATAAAACATATCGTAAACGGTCAGCACGGCCAACACATAGATTGAAAGTACTGAAGAAATGGTGAGTTTTCTTCCTTACTTTAAAGTTTAGCTGAGCCCTATCTGCTAGCTCACAATGTCAAAAGGTTGTGACAGTACCATTACATTTTGCCTGACCTCTCTCACTTTTGCTCCCTCACCTGAATTCTTTGCATTTTTCAGTTTAAGTACAGCAAGAATAAACTTAGAAAAGATGAAGAAATGTGTATGTCTTCATATATAACAAGCTGGAATGAAGATTAGAGAACAGGGAAAGAGAATCACAGAATCACAGAATGGTTTGGGTTGGATGGGACCTTTAAAGGTCATCTAGTCTAATCCACCTGCAATGAACAGGACATCTTCAACCAGATCAAGTTGCTCAGATCCCTGTCCAACCTGATCATGAATGTTTCTAGTGATGAGGCATTTACTACTTCTCTAGGCAAGCTGTTTTTATTATGATAATGATAAACCAAAAGATTTTAATCAGAATTATTTATTGCACAATATGAGAGCTATAACAACTGTTATAATATCACAGAATCACAGAA
>VZTJ01003633.1:0-14019 GCA_013397795.1 Orthonyx spaldingii
TTCTAAATTGTATTCAGAAATAACTCAATAATCTTCCACCTATTGCAGAATGGTTAAGCTGAATCTAGCAAAACCAAAAAGCCTCAAAAAACTAGAAAATTTTCTTATTCTTAACTTATTATTTTTCTTATTTTTGAGCTACCTATATCTTTAGGGAAAAGGTAAGTGTATTGGGAAGGAAGGTCTTATTTTCTCTAAATCAATTATCATAAAAATACAGGATGACTAGATATTGATTTAGTTGAAGAGTTCTAAAGAATTTGTATGTTTATCATCAGCACAAAAGTTCTGATTTTTCAGGCATGCAATTCTTACTCTTACTGCCATTTAGCCATGGGCTAAATTTTACTTCGTGTGTTTTACCCATTAACTACCATAAGTCTAAAATATATGTTTAACTATTCAACTGACAGCCAGTTTGGACTGGAACTGCACACAGCCTTTCCCTTGTCTTAAGAGTCTGATATTAAATATTCTAATCTGAGAAAAAATAAATGGTGCATAATATCTTCAGTTGACCTTCCCACTCACAGAGCCCCAACAAATTCTGAAATATTTGCAATATGTAAACACGGGGTACAGAGAAAAACAGTTTAGCTGGTGATGAAAGGGCAGCAAGTGAAAGAAAGGCTGTTTCAGAGATGAAGACAGAAAACATCAGCTGTGTTTCTTCGGTATCACTGATTTTGAGCCCTGGATAAAGGTATCTTTAGCCCCTTTCTTGCATTTTCTACTGGCAAACAATATGTGTAACTTCTTGTAAACATGTTGTTTTTCTATATGACTTTAGGAATCATGTATCTCACCTCTGGAAGCTGTGTCTTACACTGCTGAAAGGAACAGGCAAGTCTTGTCATAGGCTTCTTATTCTAATAGTCACACTTACTGTTTCCAGGATTTCATCCTGAGCAGCAGTGATGACAATCACTGTCTGTCTTTCATCTGCCAACAAACAGCTTTTAGGCTGCTTTCTGAAGTGAAAAGACAACCGTACTTAGGCAATCGCACTCAGCATGTCAACTTGTTTATTCCCTCCATGCATCTAGCATTCCTAAATTTTGAACTCTGGCTGATTTCAGCTAAATTATCAGAGGAATGCTCATCTGAAATATTTTAAGCTCATTTAAACTGCTGTTGATAGTCTTGAAGAGAAATATATTGTTACTATCCAGAAAGAAGGGAAACGTGGAGGGTGTATGTAATTGCTAAAGAGAAAATTCAATTGACCTTCACACCTTTAGAAACCAATCCAGAAAGTTTCATGGGTAACCAGACTGCCTTTGATCTGCCACTCATAGGAAGACTTGTTGAAGGCAGTCTCAGCTTTGCTCACCCATGAGGGTATGGAAAGGGTCTCCAAACAATTCAGTTTCTCCAGCCCCCTCTCTTCCCCTTACATTTGCATCCCTACTCTGTTGTGCACACACAGCAGCACTCTCAAATTACTGATTAATGTAGCCAGGCTAAAGATGAGTTTCCTTGTGGCAACTGCTTCACTCTCTACTTTTTCTGTCCTTGTAGGCTTGCAGGTGATGATTTCAAACTACCTGTGCATATCTTGCTGCTTTAGCTTTCTTCCAAGTCTAATGGCTTGCAGAAATGTTCCTTCTTTTCTATTTAATTTAGGCTTTTTTGAGCAGCTGTAGGCAGGAACTCTGGCTCTCTCTGAAGTTGCCAAAGGCCCTTGGCCATACTTTTCTGCTGTTTTTCCTCCGATCTAAATGTTATCAGTGTGGAACAGATTTTACTGGAGAGTGTGTTTCCCAGGGAAATGCCCTGACTTCCCAATACATGCCAACTGACAGTTTGCCAAAATCATACCCCTAAGGCAAGAATTAAATGTAGGCAAATGTAAGTGCCCTGAGAAATTCAGGCCAGAAACAGAGCAGACACAGCAAGCAGACAAGAAACTATTTGATGTCAGCAAGAAAAGAGATCTCTAATGATGGGAAGTGTTTCCATTTTAATGGAAATTTGCTTTATGTGCAGCTGTAAATCCCAAAGAACAGACTTACTCCTCCCTTAGCAAAGGTGCATATAGCATTTTTGTCAGCAGTTCTGCTCACCTGAATTTAAAACCCTTCCAGGATAGTTTGGCTTTACAAGAGGAGAGAAAACAGTCTCAAGACCAATAATGATGGGGCATTTGGGATCTTTCAACTCTACCCTACACTTAGAGCCTCTCTGTACCCCAAAGACCTCCTCATGTGTAATTATTCTGCCCTCCTGCCATTGCCAGTATGATTATTCATACATTTATCCCTGTTATTAGATAATTACAATCTGGTGTCTTAGCAGGAACATCGTTAATTCCCAGAAAATGTAAAAATATCTCTCTGACCCTGGATTCTCTTGAAATCTTTCACCTGTTTGTTGTATTTTTAGGTAAAACCTATCCATTTAATTTTTACTATGAGAAAACATACATCTTTGTTGCAGTTTAATAATTAGCCATATCTTCAACTAAAATTTTAGAAGCTTTGAATGCTTGACAACAGACAAAATGTCAAAAATACAGCAACCATGTAAATTTTATCAGCTTTTGCCCATAACTTCATGTAAAGCGGAGCAGAATTCAAACTTCTTGTAACTTTCATGTACGATCTCAGGGTTTTAGCTCTGTAGTGATTTTACCTGTTGCACTTCACAAAGAAGGATACATCTCTGCTTTATTTCAGCTGTGGTATTCAGAAATCCCTTGGCACCAAGCCTTTGGACAGTTCTGCCACTGTTCCAGGCAAGCTCTGTGACCAGAGTAGCTGTTTTTGAAGCTTAATAGATCAGCATGTCAGAACCGAAGCTTCCTCTTAAATGCATTTTTTTTCCTGCCAAGGTCCTTTTAAAGGCACAGTCTCCCCAACAGGGTGATCTTTTCTCCTGCTCTTGCAAAATCCATGAAGCATGCCCCATCAGTGATGCCTTTCAGCCTCTCTCCTTTCTAGATAGAAAGTCTTGGACACAGTAATCCACTGACTTTCTTCAATTTTTCAGCTACCTCAGTGGTGTTTAAACACTGTATCTTAGCATTCCCAGTTCCCTGAATTAAGGGTTGTCAAGCTATCTTCCAAAGTAGCAAGTAGGGAAACCTAAGGCCTTTGTCAGCTCTGGACAGGGAGTAAAGGATGTTGTCTAGACCAACTGCAGAATGTCTAATTATCCATTTCTCTGTCTCCCTGCACTAAATGTACCTTTTCCTTTGGTCAAGAATTTATCCACAATCTTCTTGAATCCTTTCTGACAGTACTAACAAGTAGCATCTCGGGGAGCTTTTCCTTTCTCTTTCCCAAAATCTTATGTGTTCTCTGCCCCATAGCTCTTTTAGCAGTATCCAAAGTTCCTATCCCAATGTTCTCTTTCCCATGATTCCCATTCCCTAGCCAATCACACAATCAGTAGCCAACAGGGCCGTCTCCCAAGGACAGTTTTCATTTTCCTCAACCCGCTACCAGCTAGTACCATCCTGTTTGTCTTCAAGGACAGGGATTTCTCTCAACATGAGATAATTCTCGTAATTCTCTCTGTTCTCTTCACTGGACTGGACACCTAACCAAGATAGGAATTCTCTCTATGTGCAGCCAGGTTGTAACGTTAGCTTGTGACAAGTCTTTCACTTGGCACTCAGCTCCGCAACTCATCTTGCTATAAGCCTGAAAATATTGCTCTTTTTTTCATCACACTGAAAGTTCAAAAAGACCCAGTCTAGCAGATGGACCCGTGTGTTGACATCAGTGAGTTGATCCTTGACCACCCTTTTACCAAAGCAACAATTCTGCCATTATTAGCATTGAGCAGTGAGGAGGCACCCCTGGTTAAACACTGAAAAACTAATATTGGGCTTTCAGAAACCATTCCTTAATGATCTTTCACAGCCCTCCAGAAAAATCTCATTAGCAGCAGCAGCAACCCTGGAGCTGTGCAGAACACATCCAGCATGTGTCGAAGGAGACCATTAGTTTGCCTCCTGATGAAAGAGGCCTTTGAGTCACAGTGTAGGAGTCACTTGGGGGCCAGCAGTGATTTTGAGAAAAGTGAGAAGGAACATCTAAGCAATCTAAGTGGAAACCCAGCAGCAACAGAAAAGTCACAAAAGGGGTAGCTGTAGACATTCTGAATGGAGAACAAACAAGCAGAGTGTCAGGTTTAATATTTTTCAGCTTTTGAGGCAGAATGCCAGTTTAAGTTAATTTGGAGGAAATATCAACATGCAGTACAAAATTATCTCTGCCACATGATATATCTCTTCAAAGAGAGGAGTTCAGCACCTTTGGTATGAACTTGGCCAGAACTTGTTCAAAGTTATTCTTTCTCATTGTCGAAAGCAATGATTTTACTTTTCCAGTGAGTAAAGTTCAAGCAGGAATTATTCTGCCCTTATCCCCTTAGTGCAAAATCTAAAACATCCAAATGAACAGATGTCAAAATACCTTCGGGATGTTGCAAGTACTTTTCAAATTCTTCTGTTTCAGACTATATCCAACTGATGCAGCTAGAAATGCTGCACCAAAATCATACTTGAAGTTTTGACCTAGGTGTCTTTTACATTCGTCAGCCACCCTTATTTTTAATGATGCTCAGGAACATTTAAGAGATTCAGCTGCTTGCATCCTCTCCATTCTCACCCCTTACTTCTCTGTCAGAGTCAGCCTTCATCTTTTTCAGGGAAGCAATTCTTGCAAAGTGCCAGGTATGCTCAGCTGACATTTAACTGAACAGAAATAGGGGCTGCTCAGACTCCTGAAATAACTGCAGAGATCTTTTTAGGACTTTCCAGATGTACTGACCTACAATGGACTAATTGGAATCAGGACAAAACCGTTACATTCATTTGGCTTGAGTTAAGCAGGAACAAGAACAAAATTCTTCAGAGATGATGGCTATCCTGAGGGTTCTTGCTCCTTATTCTCCTACCAGACACACTTCTCCTAGTATTTGGGTTTTGTGGGGTTTTTTTGTTTGGTTGGTTTTTTGGTGGTGATGTTGGGGTTTTTTGTTAGTTTTGGTTTTGGTTCTGGTTTAGTTTGGGAGTTTTTTTACATAAAAGCTACCTTGTCCCCAGTCAAAAGAGTGATGTTAATATTGAATATTATACTGCCCAGTTTCAAAATTTTGTAAATCTCACGCTCTGGTTTCTTGTCGTCTTAGCTAGCTTTCAAACAAGAGAAGAACAAAATTCATGCTTATGAAATCTAAATGCCAGAAAGGCAAATAAAAGGAAACCTCACCTTATTTTGGTTCCAAAATTCAGCTGCAAGATATTCAAAGAGGATTTAGGACTGGTGGTATCTGCTGACCTTCCCTAGCTGTTTCCTTGCAGAGTCTGTCTCCTGTAAGTGTGACACAGATTCATAGAAGTTATCCTTGGTAATTTACATAATGGTGTTCACCTCCCAGACTTGCTTGTTTGCAGATGCAGAAAGTAAAAGAAGATGATATGTCTAACAGCAGCAGAATGTTAAATAAATCACAGGTAACTTAGACAGTCCATGCCCTCTTCATCTGAAGAGGAAAACACAGGATATAAACCTGGTGCATACCTTATCCTGTTTTGAAAGTCCAAAGAAGGGCCTTAAACCTGCCAACAGTAATTAAACATTTTCGGATCCCAGATGCATCTCTATCTATGCCTGGTGACAAATATTCCTTACCTTAGCATGACCTTGCATGTCACAAAGTTGTTGTGAATATCAACAAAGCTCTCCATTTCCTGCATAGACTGAGGCCTTGACCTCTTTTGTGCTCCACTATGTCACAGAATCATAGAAGTGTTAAGGTTGGAAAAGACCACCAAGATCATCAAGTCCAACCATTAATCTTACACTGCTATCTTCACCACTAAACCCTGTCCCCAACTGCCACAACCAGATATTTTTTTTTAAATTTCCAAGAAATGTTGATTCCATCACAACTCTGAGCAGTCTGTTTCAATACTTGACCAGCCTTGCAGTGAAGGATTTTTTCCTAATATCCAACTAAACCTCCCCTGGTGCAACATGAGCCATTTTCTCATCCTGTCACTTGTCACATGGAGAAGGTATCATATACTGATTTAGCATGAGTGGGTCAGACTACCCTGAATACCATGAGCATAGCTATGCACTTACCATGCTGCCAAAGGAACAAAGAGAAGACAGAGTAAATAATAATCTCTGAATTTGCCAAAGTTTTCAGATGCTTTGAAGACTGTGCAATGGCACATTATATCACTGGAAGACACTTTTCCCACATAGAATAAGGAGTCTGTTATTAAATCTCCATGATCACTGGTGCTTTCTCCACAAACTCTTTCTATCTCTCTCCCTGTCACCCAATTTAGATTTCCAGGGTAAAGCTGATGGCAGGATCATTCTGCCTGATTTATCAGCTCAGTCTGATAAAACCCTAAAAAAGGATGGAGGCAAGCTCAGGGAGAGAAAGAAAGTAGCCAGCATCAGACTATGAGATGCAATTTTTCTCACCCACACAGCATGTGCCTGAGGGAAAGCAGAGAATAATGAGCATGGCAACCTTGTTTTAAGGGTTTGTTGCATCTTTAAACAGAAATTAGAAGGCAAAACAGATCTTTGTTAAATGTTGAATGTTGTACATCCCTCTGCACTTATATTTGAGAACATCTGGAATATCCTACGGGAGCTTTTGTAGCTCCCTTTTAAGTGGGACAGAAAGGAAAAAGGAAAGAAAGCCACAGAAAACACAATGCTCAAGGAATTAGATGCCAGCTACTCATAGAAAAACCACAGCATCAAGACTCAGAAAGACAGGACACAGACACTTCTTTTTCTGGATCACCTGGAAGGTACGTGTCAAATCAAGCATCTTTGCCTCACCAGGTTCTGGAGTTAGTCCACGCTCCATCCTCTCCTCCATGGAGTATCACAAAACCAGGTGCCTCTCTCTGTGCATGGCATTCTGAATTAAAGACACATTCCCAAGAATGCTACCACTAAACTGTGAATGCAAAAGTTACAAGAACTCTTTGAAACAAATCTTCCCTTGTTGCTACTACTTGCACTTTGTTTCATGTGAAACTGAATTAGTGAATGTATACAAAATCTTTGGCAAACTTTCTCCATGTGGCTTCTATGTAAATAAATACTTGTTTTGTGCAAACAAGGGAAAATACATAAATGCTGAATATGTAGGGATTTGCATAAGACAAAGGGAGAATGCAGTGCAAGGAGATGTGAGCATCTGAGTCCATGACTTCCATGCAGTTACAGACTGTTGCAATAGAGGGGGAAAAAGCACGGATAGGACCAAATGATGAATAATGAGGGGACAACCTGTGCAGCAGTGTGAGATAGAGCTTGACACTGAGAAGAAGAGGCATGTTACCACAGAAGCTAAAGACGGAAAGCAAACCATTCTGATGTGAAAGGAAGAGAGAGCACAAGGACAGAACATTACCTAGCTCTGCAGAGGTCTGTAGAGCCTGAGACCATCCCTGTAAGCATTCAAAGCATGTAGATGGGTCACTAAGAGGTATGGTTTAGTGGTAGCCTTGGCAGTGATCAGGTAATGATTGGACTCAATGATCTTAGAGGTGTTTTCCAACCTAAACAATCCCACGATTCTTTGATTCTGTGATTCTGTGAAGTGGCAGTGCCATTAAGGGAATGTTCTGTTTGTCGAAAGAAAGAGGAGTCTGAGTCCATTTGCATAAAATGTCATCTTCTACTTCCTTACAGAGTTTAGGATAGCTGTCTCCAACACAAAACTTCAGAGAACAGAATGATTTTTCTTTAGATGAAAGAACAGATTGGAAAGAAAAATAGAAAAATTGAAATTCATAGAAGCACTGTGAAACCCGTTTAGAAATATTTCATTAGACATACAGGAGGTCTGTGGCACACATTTAAGCAGACAAGAGGAAAAACAGTGTACACTAATGGTAAGGTATAAGAATATATATGGAAATATCTTCCAAAAACTAGACCAGACAAGGCTGGCAGAATCAATGAATGGAAATTACAGTCAGCACCAGGGAAAAGCATTGTGATCTAAGTATTACTCACATGCAGTTCTGAAAGCAACCTTACCTAAGTACATGTTTAAGTGTTTCAGCAAAACAAGATTAAAACATTGCCATTGTCCAAAGAGACTCTATAATCAGAACTGGACTCCCAGGAAAGCACATAAGCATGAAAAATTCTCTACCTTTTCTTTCTGATCACATTTCTTTAAAAAAAAAATACTCAGAAGAGTTTCATTTACATGTCACAGACAGCTTGATCTATATTCAGAAAGTACATCATGTCCTCCTTAGATGTCAAAACAATTTTATCTCTTAACCTGAGTTTGGAGTCAGACATCAAGGATGCAATGCATGTGGCCCCCATTAAAGTGTTAATCTGTAACACCTGCAGTTCACAGAAGTTGCTATACTTTAAATAAACTAAAACTTTTCTTTCCTATTCCACTGCTTAGTTGCAAATTGTTTTTCTAACTTGACTTCCAACTTTGAAAAAAAAAAAAGCAGTTTAGACTTGCTGCCTGAGAAGCTTAATTCAATTTCCTGTTCCATCACAGATTCCCTGTTTGTCTTTAAGGAAGCCACACAGGTTGTGATTTAAGAGATAGATTGGAGCTTTGCTTCCCTTTAAAATACTTTGAAGTTCTGGCCTTAGCCTCTGTGAATATCTATAATATATATACAATGATATAGACATACAATCCACTTGGAAATAGCTCGTAGTGAATGAAGATTTTTCTGTCTGTCGGCTATCCATTACAGGCCTCTGCCTGTCTTTGTAGCCAACCTGCATTATGATGTTGTATGAGTGTTTATAGCCTGCTTCAGTACAAAATCAGCTAGTTTAGCCTGAATTGTGACTGAAGGCAGTGTGGGCTATTGGCACAGCTCAGGCAACTGAGGGAGAAATAATGCCTGGAAGACAGTCAATTCAATAATAAGCAGAGAAAAAAAGGATGGGGCAAGGAATAACTTGATCAGCTACACTTCTGCTTCAACACAGAGGACATCCCTGCCTTTAGACATAGGCATGATCCTCAGTACCAGGCAGGCATAAGGAAGATGAGGATAGACAAGTTAGTATTATGGTACACCCAGAAAAAGTACAAGCCAGTTTGTCTGAAGACAAAGAATACATAGACAGCAGTACCAAAAAGGGACACAGTCAGAAGTCTGTGTGTGTGCATGTGTAGTGGTTTAACACCAGCAGGAAATTAAATTCAAAATAAGCCGCTCTGCTCCCCCTACCCCTTCTGGTAAAGGAGGGACAAAAGCAGAGACTAGGGGTTGAGATAATAACTGACTGAAAGCCCAAAGCAATGGAATAAGAAACACACAATAACAACCACAATATTAATAACAGAAGTGTACAGAAAGAGAAGGTGTTTTATCCACAAAAAGCTGTTCACCACCAGGAACAAAAACAAAATGGCGGACGCTCCCCACAGGTGACATCCAGTGGCTTCCCCAGGTAAGATGGCGACTGCTCCCGCATGCCACACCGCACGGCTGTCAGGGACAAAGGCAAGGTGCCGAGGGACTCCCGCAGACAGTGTCTCCCACCGCAGCCCAAAACCATGGAGAACAGTGACAAACAAACCCCCTGGAATGTAAGTTGTCCAAGCTGGGTCTCATTGCCGCTCCGCTGGGCTCATTTCCTCTCCGGGGCCTGCGCTGCCATTTTTACTGCTCCGTTGCCCTGTGGGGGGAAAAAAATCACAAGTTACTGGGGAAAAAATCACTTCTACGCAGACTCTGAAAAACAAGGATTATGTCTTAGATGCTCCCTGAATTACAAGCAGCTGACTCTCTTCCCAGGCTGCTCAGAAGTATTTGGTAGATATGTGAGACTGGTAGATGGTGAAAAACACATCCTTTGTGGGATTTTGTATCAACATATTAATTTTCCATCAAAGCAGCAACTGTTGCCTGGAATCAAAAGAAAAACTTTCCAAACAATATTAAAGTGGTAATATAAAGAGCAGTTCTTTAATGAAAGCTTTCAGGTGCATAAAAATAGCTATGCGTGTGAGCAATATAGGATTTCTACAATTTTTATAACGTTAATGTATTAGTCTATCTAGCAGGTACCTCCAATAGGAGAGCAGTGGCTCTGGTGACCCACCCTTGGGCCCGACCCTTGGAGTGTCTTCAGGGAGCTCTTTGCCTTATATCTTGCTTTGTCTCTCAAATGCTGGTACAAAACAAGATGTCCTTGTTAGAAATTCTTTTCTTGAAAATAAGACTAAATAGACTTTCAAGAGTGTGACATAATGTGTTAGAAAGTATTAGCTATTGTTCTGAAGTGTGAAAAAGGGTAAGAAGGTGGAAAAAGGGTAAGAAGGTGCTAGAAACTATAAAACTATTTATTAAAAATCTACAAAGCTAAAAATAAATTAAAAAACTAAAAATCTTTAGGCATCACAGGTCCTCCAGAAGTGAGAACTATGTTAGAAAAGAAAACAATAGATACTTTTTATTCTAAAACATTCTGCCCTAAATATTTGGAAGCTAAGAACTCAATTTCGGGTCTGTCTGAGATGCCTCTTACAAATCACTGGGATTTTAGTTTCTCCTTTCCCTCATCTCCAAAAGACAAATTGTGTTTGCGTCAGAGAATTACAAATAGTTGGCCTGTTTCTGTTGACAAATCTAACCTCCAATGAACCCTCATATTACTAAACTGTGTTTTCTTTAATGAGGTCCTTACACCAAGCATAGAGACTGCTTATGAAAAGTGCTTGTAATGAGGTCAGTATTACCACTCAGCATTTGTTTGACCCTGTGGAAAGGTAAGAATGAGCTCTAGTGCTGTAATATTAGCAGATCTAGTGCAGCAAGTATAGTGAAACCTGGTATCTTACTTTATTCTGCAGCTCCTGGATGGTTGTGATTATTTGGAATTCTAATTTGTATTGAAAAGAAAGCAGCTATGGTAATGGCAGAATTAATAGTGACTGGTTTTTTATTTACTTACATCCTACATCTGTTCATCTTTCTGCCTGCCCCTGCCACAATTACCTCAGCTGCTCCTCTGCCCACTCCCAACTCCCTTCCATGTCTATAACTATATATTCTTCACCTACTGTGGTTAGTTCAGCCCATGCTGAAGACTCTCGTGTGTGTGCTCAAGCTTTTGCCTCAGTGACAGTATTAATTTGAGGCTTCCTTTTTTTCCCAGCTGTCAATTTTTGTGAACCTTGTCAGACCTTTGTAACTTTAAGATACTCTGCCCTTTTGCTGATTCTGGTAGGATCAGCCAGCTTGGTCAAGAGGGTGAGAGAGCAAAGAGCAAGCAAAGAGACAGATGGACACAGATTTCAGTCACATTTCCTTAAAAAGCCAACTTTTCAACAAGTCATTATGGTCATCAAAGAATGCTCGCATTATCTCTAAGGCTTAAAAATTAAGCTGCCAAAAAAGGCATCTCAAAACTGTTTCATAATACCTAATAATTCTGTGGACAAGATTCATTGCATATTTCATCTGCAAATCTATGTAAGTTATATGTCTTTGTGACCTCCTCTAGCCTTTTAGATAGCTAGCTTTCTGCTGGCACACATCCTTTTTGGAGATATGTGATTGATGTCATGAAGTCCCATTCTTGTTAATTTGTTTCAAAATTATTTTCTGAAACCTCAGAAAAAAGAAAGCACCTTTTCCTCTGCTATCCCATAGGCTGTACAGTGCATAAAAGCTACCAGTCTCTAACTGTGCAATGAAAACTGTGCAATGCAATTTTACTCCTCTCAACAGAAGGTACAATAAAATAGGTTTTCCACCATGAAATTACCCTTATTCTAAGGGTCTTAATCTTCCAGGTTTAAAAGTGTTCTCCACAGCTCCCTCTCTTACATTCATCAGCGTGCATTGATGTTCAGCTTTGCTCTCCCCACCACTTCCTTTTACGCATTAGTGCTTGCATTTAAAATGCAGAAAACCCTGGGAAAATCCCCTTGGAAAGACAAGCTGACTTTTCCCACAGATACAGCTAATGCCATGTTACTCATTACCCTGACTGCCTCTCACCCGCCAGCGTGCATGTGAGAAGGGGGGGCACAGCAGCTCATCCTACCCTGGAGGGGGCTCACATTGATGCTAGGGGCTATCTGAACCAGAAACAAAGCATGGAAGTGCTTTATAACCACCCCGCTGGGACAGCAGGAATCTGAGCCAAAGCACTTTGCTACCACTGGAAAACAAAGCTCCACCAGCGCTGTCTTCAGGACTGCTGGCACTGCAAACAGCTCATTGTTGTGTGAGCCCAGGCCCAGGAAAACAGTAAGTGTTAGTTAGGGGTCCTCACCTGCCCGAAGAAAACAGTGACTCTGTGCAGTGTCCTGCCAGGTACATACCAGCCAAACCCCAGAAACAGTGGATTGTCCTGTGTCTGTAAAATCAGTCAGAGTCTCATAAGCAAACTGTGTCTAACCTCAGCTGCCTGTCCAGTAAATCAAAAAAATACACACTAATATGATGTGGTTACCTTATAAGTCCTGATCTGATTTTTATACCTTTTGAGTCATTTTAGGTTCCTGGAGTCTTTGGGGTACATTGACATTGTCTTTTCCAGCTTTTCTCAGGAAAATGAAATTATGAGAATCTCTGTGTCAGTGACACTGGAGGGGCTGCCAAGGTTTCTGCTCTGGGTTGGCACAGCGGACAGCTGAGCTTCTCCTGCCATTTATAGGCACAGCCTAAAGCCTGACATTTTATGGCACAACAGAATCAAGCTATAAACTGCAATGGCCCATGATAAGCTTCATGAGCACTTCATCAGGAATGGGAGGTGTGAAAACATAACCCCGGCAGCAGCCTGAGGGGAAAGTTTCCTTTTCATGATCTCTTAGTTCACTAAAATTGGGGAAAATCAAGAAATCGCAAAATTCAGGAGGTTGTGGGGAGATGAAATAGCTTCAGACAGTTAAATGGTTTTAAGATTTAAAATACTCTTTAGATTTAGAATCCCTTACTAGACTCGTGCCCTCACCTGCCTGATGTCTGAGAAACATCTCCAGCCAGGAATTAGGATAGGATTATTCAGGGAACACAGTGTTTGAAGTGTCACACAATTCTAGTGCCCATTGAAGAAGTTCCATCTGATGTCTATGCATCAATTTGCATCATTTATTTTGACCTGTGTATGTGATAGGTCTGCCTTGAAAAACTCACAAAAAGAGATGTGGAGGTTATGTTGACCAAAAAGAGCATCAGAATTCAGAAGTGGGAAGGAGAGCCAGTGACTTTTCCAAAGTATTAGTGCAAAAAGAGAAGAAAATTAGAAAGAATGATTTTGCTGAAAAGCTGATAATGGGCATGTTACTCTGATTTTCATCTTTTGTCAATATGTCTCAGTCTGAGCCATGGGGTTTCACAGGTAAAATCCAGAGCTGGTGAAGCTGGGGTTGGGGCTTTTCAGACATAACAGATTCTTGTACAATTCGAGTATAGTGAAGTCCAGAAGATTTAGCATCTTCCTTATGGTTTAAAGATCTATTAAGCCTTACACAAATGCAAATGGCATCTACTATACAGTGCTTGGCATCAACTTTTTAATAAAAGAAGCATGACCCGGTGATCTATAACAAGATAACGTTCATATCTGAAGAGAGAAAGATGGGAAGAAGCTGCAGGAGGTTTCTGCTGTTCTTTTCATGTGAATGTTGTCTTTTTCCACATTCAACAAAGACCTATGTGATATATTTTCTTGTCAAGCTCAGACTTCAGAGGTAATTAGGAAAACGCTGCTTTTTTCTGTAGCCTATAGGACAGATTTTTATTGTGCTACTCCATACCTTCACTTCATACTGACACTACATCTGTCTCTATCTTCTTTACTTCATATGCTAAGGACAGGTCTGACAGCAACTTAACTGGAGTTAAGCAAGTACTTAACTGATCCCTCAGGAATCAGGTCTTTTAATGTTAAAGAAGAGAAAAAAAAAGATGAATAATAATGATTTGAAGTTCCTCTGTTTCTCAGTGCCCTTCTGGAAATACTTAAGATAGGCTTGATTTTTTTTTTTTTTTTTTTTTTTTTTTTTTTTTTT
>VZTJ01003633.1:14052-81696 GCA_013397795.1 Orthonyx spaldingii
TTTTTTTTTTTGCTGAGAAACTTGAAACCACCAGGCATAAATTAGCACATAAGTAAATCCTCACAAAACTAGAATCTAATTAGGTTGCATAGTGCAGGAATATTTTGTAGTAGTTTAGACATATTTTATAAAATGTAATTAGTGATTATCTAATATTCCACCGTGGCTTTCTTACAACTGCTGTTAGAATCTTTCGAACACAACAGAACATGAGATAACAGGTAAAAAAAAATAATTCAGGTTGAAAGATGGCAATGAAAACTGAACAGGCAAATGCAATCTACCTGAGAAAATGAGGCCAGATTTCTTGCTGATAAAAATTCTGCATAGGAAAACCCATATGTGAGGGAACTGCAGCAGGGCAGAGCTATTAGCAGAAGTGCAGCTGTCTGGTGTTCAAAGCAGTCATTGGGGTGACAGCTTCCAGTAACTATCTCGGTATTCTCAAAGGAAAGAGAGCATGTGGACCCAAGACCAAGACTCAGCAATGAGAGTTCCTTTGATGAAGGTCAAAAGCTGCATTACCATTGCCCGGTATTTTACAGAAGAACATTTTATCTTGCAGGTGAGGAAAGGAATGATTGCTAATATTGTTGCCTGAGATATTTTTGTGTACTGTGGAAATAGTCTCCTCATCCCTTGAAGACAAGAGGAGTTTTATCGTTCAGGCCGGGAATGCTGGGCCTGATGTTAAAGCAAGCCAGAGCCTGCTTGCATTCTTGTTCAGCAGACCTGGACAGAACACAAAAATGTTATTCCAAACAAATAAATTAGACTATTATTAATAATAATAATATTAATAGTGACATTATTATCATAATCAATGATACTATAAATATCTAAAGGATTTTTCACAAATACCTTATAAGCATTTGTACTAGAAGGAATGTTGCTGAAAATTAATGTATTTACACTGTCTTTAGTATTCTTAGCAGTGTAAGCTTCAAACAAGTACCAGGATTTCAAGAGTAAATTTTCAACAGGGAGAATCATAATGTGTGTCCAATTTAAGATGCTTCAAAGGGCCTGGTTTTCCAGATGGCCAGTGCTCAGGTCTTCCTCATAAATGCTTTACTTCTGAAAATAAAATTCCAGATTCCAAGAGTTAGGCTTGTTTATTCAGGGGTTAGAAACTCTTTTAAAAGCATTTGCATTTCTCAAGTCTCAATACCTACAGTTTAACACCTGTTTTACATTAATAGTTCAACATCTTACTAAGTTGCCTACTTCACAAATTTCTTGGTTCACAAAATCTTCAAATAGATGTGGGATGCTTCTTCCCCTAAATAAACCCAAGAGGTCATCCTAGAAATAAGACCTTTCCAATTTCTCTCTATAATTCATGTATGACTTCAAGAGTACATTTCACAGATGCAAATAAAAACAAAGATGTCTTTTCAACTTTACAAACCTCAATACAAATATTTGTTTTGTCTCCTTCCTTCCTTCCTTCCTTCCTTCCTTCCTTCCTTCCTTCCCTCCCTCTCATTTTTCAGGATCTACTCTCAGTTGGAAAGTTGCTTTGTACTCTCTGAAATAATGATAATTTATTTTTTTTTTAAAGCAAAATACCAAGACCCTCAGGAATCNCCTTCCTTCCTTCCTTCCTTCCTTCCCTCCCTCTCATTTTTCAGGATCTACTCTCAGTTGGAAAGTTGCTTTGTACTCTCTGAAATAATGATAATTTATTTTTTTTTTAAAGCAAAATACCAAGACCCTCAGGAATCTCTTAATGAATGAGACTTGAAACAGTATTTTGTCAGGCTAATTGCATGCTGTAAAAGATTCCAGGTTAAATCTGAAAATATATGTGGCTCGAGGTTGCGGTGCTATGGATGAAACACTAAGAATGTCCTTCTTCATTATTACCTGGCTTATTTCTTTGAGCAAATAATAATAGTCTAATCACTGCCCTTGGATATACACTTCCAAGTCACTCTGAAGACAAGAGGATTTTTGCCTGCATGTCCCAGGGCAAGGTTTTGCCCTATATTTCCAGTGATAACGAGTATTTTAAGCCCATTTGTAATTAATAGTTCACCAAGAGTTCTTTTTTCTTTTTTTCTTGTGGATAAACTGGTTAAAATGTCTAAAGTAATAGTGGAATGTGTCATTCTGGCTGGCAGAAAGGCCAGTGTAGCAAAAGTGACAGGTTTTGGTTCCATTTCTTATTCATTATGAACATGACTACATACTGTTCATACATCCTTAGCTGTATGGCATGGGCACAGCATGGTGATATCCTGTTGGGATTTAGTTTGTTCCTTGAGTGTGTAACAAAACTGAAAGATTTAAATTGCATGTAATGAATCTGTGCAACTTTTTCTTGCTGGGCAATGCAAGCTATAATTTCATCATAATAAGAGCTTGAAAACCCCTGATATCCACTGCATTACCTACCTGTCTTTGGACTGTTTCCCACAGTGCTTGTGCTGAGGTTTTGATCAGCTTAATTTTAAATGTCCCAGGTAATAGGACATCAAGACTTCCCCTCTGCCATATTCATTCTGCAAAAAATCCCAGTGTCAGGAATTTGCTCAGTTATAAAACAAAGCATTTTTTTATTTTCCATCATTTAACAATGTACAGTCCTATTGCCTGCGTGGATACTCTTCAAGTGCTTTCAGGCTATAACTGCAACAGAACCTACCCCCAAACACAGTTTTGTATCCCATTTGAGTGCCCACCCTTGCCCATGGCCCATCCCTGGTCCCTAGCTGATCCCAAATGCCTGGGATTGGGTCTGTCCCCAGTGTCCTGCTCGCTGGCTGGAGCTGTGGCATGAACCCTGGCAGCCAGGACCTGTCCTGCCTTATGGCTATGCTATCCACAGGGTCTCAGAGGTAAAATCCATCTCTGTATGCACTTCTCCTGTTATTGATGCCCAGTGTAAGAGAATGGGATCATTACTAGTTTGGGGATGAAGCTCTTACAACAGTTTGTTGGCCTGTTTTAATCTTCATATGAGGAAATTAGTTGCCATTGAACAGAGTCCTGCTGGGGGTCAAAATTTACACGAGAAAATCAGAAACCCTGAATTGTCAACACTCTCAGGAAATGGTAGATCACAGAGAGACCCAGATTGCAGATACTGCAGCTCCCTCACACTCTTAGCCCAGAGGGACATCTGCTCCTGGTGAGCAGAGCTGCTCCAGGGCAGTGCTGGTCTGGATTTCATGAAGATAATGCAGGAGCAGTTCAATTAAGAGAAGAGATTAATTAGAGAATTCCCCCATAATTACACTTCCTGAGGCAGCTGTACTCTCTTTGTGTGGCTACAGACATTCCTTCGCTCTCTAGGGTGGCAGAAAAGATGGGTTTCCTTCTCACACCATCTCCAAACAAGCCTTTGTATATCAGTTGTTGATCAGATGATGAATAAATCCCATTGTGTAAATATTAAACAATAGTAAAGAATAGGAAGAGACTATGACCAAAGCAAGCTGCAGTATTGCCTAGAGGAGTAATATCTTCCAGTGGAAATGAGGGGAGAAATTCTGAGAGGACCTATCAAACTAGATAAATTTGCAACACAATAACAGATTAGATTTATTTTAGGCAAGTGCAAGGTAACCAACACTGGAAGGAATAGTTTAAAATACTGATATATACTGATGGATTCAGAATAAGCTGTTTTTTCTTAGGAATTTTCTAGGCATCATTACAGATCATTCAATGAAGACATCTGCTGTGCATGAAGAAGTAGCAAATAAGACATTTGGCTGCATGGGAAAGGAGATGGTGAATAGCAAAGACAAAATTATATAAAACACCATTGTATACAACCTGCTCTACAGCATGTGCTTTGAATACTACATTTACTTTTGGTCAACTCAATTAAAGAGGCCATGAGAGAAACCAAAAAAAAAAATTTGAGAAAGTGAAACTTTTTAGAATCACAGGAGAATATTTCAAATAGGGACAAAGCAGAAAATAACTAGATCCATTGATTTGGTCAGGAGGAAAGTGATGATGTTGTGGTTTAACTCCAGCTGGCAACTAAGCCCCACACAGCCAGTTGCTCATTCCTCCCCAGGGGGATGGGGGAGATAATCAGCAGAGTAAAAGTGAGGGAACTCGTAGGCTGAGATAAAGACAGCTAAATAGGTAAAGCAAAAGGCATGCACACACACAAGGAAAGCAAAACAAGGAATTCATTCACCACTTCCCAAGGGCAAGCAGGTGTTCAGCCATCCCCAGGGAAGCAGGGCTCCAGAATGCATAACAGTGACTTGGGAAAACAAACACCATCACTCACTGCAAATGGCTTCTTCTTTTTTCGTCCTTCAGCTTCATAGGCTGAACATGACCATGCTGCCATGTGGTATGGAATATCCCTTGGGTCATTTGGGGTCAGCTCTCCTGGCTGTGTCCCCTCCCAACTTCTTGTGCATGCTCAGCTTCCTTGCTAGTGGGGTGAAGCAGAAAAGGCCTTGACCATGTGTAAGCACTGCTCAGCAGTAACTAAAACATCCATGAATTATCAACACTCTTTCCAGCACAAAACTAAAGCAGAGCCCCATACCAGCTACTGTGCAGAAAATTGTCTATCCCAGTCAACAACATCAGACATAGGAGAGAGCTCTCCAAAATGCTATATAAGTGTAGAAAGAGAGCTAAGAATATAATACTGTCTCCATTTTTCTATAATGTAGATATACTCCAAGAATGTTCTTAAAGGACAAAATGAAATATCATTAGATTGGATATTAGTAAAAGTTCCTTCACTGAAAAGGTGACCAAGCATTGGAACAGGCTGCCCAGTGAAGTGATGGAATCACCATCCCTGGAAGCATTCAAAAGCTGTGTAGATGTGGTGCTTAGGGACATGGTTTAGTGGTGAAGTTGGCAGTGCTGGCTTAATCCTTGGACTCGAAGATCTAAAAGATTTTTACCAACCTCAATGACTCTATGATACCATGATCACTCATAAAATAGCCTGCAATGCCCGGGGATGCAGGATGAAATTGCAGCAAGAGCATTTAGGTTCTAATTATCCATTAATGATAATGAATGTCATTTACAGGAGGGTCTCACAACAACTGCAGGAATGTTCTGAAAGTGCCTTACTACAAATAAGAGCAAGTCCCTTATAAGAATAGGTTAAGAGGCAGATTGGGGTAAAATTTTCCAAGTTCAGATAAGATAACAAGGTTTGTAATATCTGCCTGCCTCAGGGCACTTTCACTAACCCATTGCTGTTGACTAAATGGAAAGGATGACACCATGACACACAAGATCTTAGAGTTTTGTTAATGTAAAATTTTAGTCTGCAGCACTGAGCACCAGCCCCACCTGCCAGACTAACTCCTGGATCTACACAGATACCCCCAAGAAGCCCATAGCACCTCTGCCCCTCATTAACCTCTGGGGAAAATTCTTCACTGCTTTTTAACCCACAACTGAATTTAGAAAGGTCTTCCACCTTTGCAAAAACTGGCAGTGAGGCTGAGCACAGAGAGAAATGAACATCTAGGACCTCACAGAAATGTGGAAGATGAAATTAAGGAAGAGACTCACATATATGTTGGGAAAAGGACATGTTAAAATAAAAATCTTCAAATGAAGAATGTAGGGAGAAAGAGGTGAAACATTTGAGAGACAAGAAGGTACAACAAAACAATGCAAAGGGTGAAGACAAAAAGGAATAGAAAGAGACAAAGGAAAAAGGAGTGGAAGGAAACATTATAGCACAGATTATTCAGAGGCCACAAAGAATGAGGAATATAAAGGCATATACATTTGAGTGAAAAGGAAGGTAGGCAAGTACAGAAGGAGCGGAGAGAAGAGCGAAAGGAAAGGAGAACTAAAATTTTTTAAAAAATAAATAAAAAATGTGAAAAGACAGCTTGAAATTTGCCACAGAATAAGTAAGAAAGACTGTTTCCATAGAAATAGAAATACCAGCAAAGTTTGTGGAAAGCCTTCTAAATGGCAGAAAGCAGATAGACTGAATTGAGGATGCATGTAAGGTGAAATCTGAAAGAGAGAAGCATGCACTGCCAATGCCTTCCAGTGTGGGACAGAGAATGAACCCTGCCCCAGAAGCCACCTCCCACTCAGAGTTTCTTCTGTGTAGGGTCAAAGTGAAAGATACACAAAAATACGATCTAATGAATATATCTCAGTGGTATAAATATTGGACAACTCATTATACAGTGGACCTGAGAGCAAATTCTGCTAATGATCTTAGAAGAAATCACGTATTTTCTAAATACTGTTGCCAATTCCCAAGGAAAATACACATTCTGCAGAAATACTAGAAAAATGAAGCACTCCATGATTTGTGTCCTTCCACAAAAATGTAAAGTTAATGCCTTGTAAAAGTAAGTTCTACTGCACTGCTATCTAGGAGGTAAAATTATTATAAATTAATTTTAGATAACTTTCAAAATTCTTTTAAAAAGTTCTTCAATATCTAACAATTTTCTGATTTTAGAATATGACTGCTACTCAGGGCATAGGAACAAGTTCTGTAATTTCACTGACTTCCTTTCCTTCCTGACATGTGATTTTACAATGCAGTTCCAAAACTCTGTGTCACCCACTCTGACTATTTCATACTCACAAGGGTTTGAGATCCAAGCACAAGTAAGCCTGATATCTGTTCTCCTACCACTTGCTTCAACAGGCAACCAGGCTGGCAGGGAAACGGGTCTAAAGGAGTTAATCTTGGAATTTTGGCCACATTTTTAGGAGATGTCACTGGCTTTTTTGACTTCTTACAATTATCATTATCATTGTTACCTCCCTTGCCTTTTCCTTGCCCATTTAGACAGTTAACAGTTCCATGCAAGGTATTTTACAACAGACCTGTTCTCAAAGATATCTGGTCATGCTGCAGAACAAGGATAGTAATCTACTAAAGGTAGTTACTGCACTGCTCTTGGCTGTTACTTGCAATCTGTTTAGGTATTCACTGCTCTCACTACACACCCGTGTCTTGGTCCAACAAAAGCACAAACATGAGATGTTTGGGGGTTTTCCTGACCTCCTACAAAGCTTGTGATAGAGATTTATACTGTAATTAGGTTGTAGTTAACAACTTCCTGTAAGCTTTTCAGCTTTTTCATTTCTTGCAGGTTCAATCACTGTCAAAACCTCATTTTCTAGAAATTATTTTTTGGTTCCTGAAGAGACTTCAGTCATCTCCATAGTCTTTTTTTTTATTTTGCTTCATTTAAATTTTGCAACTAATTTTCGGACTGGAACAATGAGTAAATTCGGACTGGATGGGTGTGGTAAGGGTTGAGAGACTTTTTTATTTCTGTTGGATCTCCTTTCTATTCTGATTAATTTTCAGAAGTAGTAATCCCTCTTTGAGTTTCTAGTGTTGACAAAAATGAGAAAAAAAGAGATGGAAGGGACAAAAAGATGGAAAGAAGAGTTGGTTTAAAACGCATATTAGGAATAAAGTACTATCTATAATTTAATATTACTTAGTCTTTCTGCTCACAAATTTGGAAGAGCAATTCAGTGTAGGCAATTTCTACAGGTCTTTACCAGTGATGTCAGAGTCAGGATTTTGCTGTTGCTTGTCCATTTTGTCTGGGGCTGCCTTTTGCTTCCCTCTTTTTTATATCCTGAACAGTAGCTCTGCATCCGCCATTCTACCCCCACACCCTGGCAGAGCATCATTTAATGGAAATAGAAGTGATAATGGGATTTATCTTCCCCACAATATTTAATTATCCATGAGACTTACAGCCAGGCTCATCTCCCTGGACTTTCCCTTAGTTGTACCTGACCATCCCAGTTAAACTCTTGGATTCTCATCCCAACAGCTCTGCATTTTGTACTCAGCTTAGAAAGGGATGGATTTCTGTTGCTGCTCTCAGCAGTGGGGTATCTGATGCCCTGTGAGTCTCAAATCATTTTTACCAGTGGGAAAGGAGGCCCAGACCAAAGAAAATCCTCACGGACAGTAATTTCATATCCACTGAATTTAGCAGGGCTGCATTAGTGCTCATAACTTCCTATCCTTTATCTGCACTCCACCCACAGCATTATAACAACTGTTTTTGTGGCTCATTTTATATATGCTTGTTTGTCATTCCCAAGAACAATTTGATTTTATTCTTTGAAGACCATTCTCCTGTGACATTTTCCCGTTCAGATTTGCCATTTAGCGCTTATGGCTTCAGTTCAGCAAAGCACTTAAGCACAAATGCATTCTAAACATGCAGAGACATATGTTGCTGATATATCATTAGGACTTAATATTTATATGGACACACTGCCTAGCAACCCAGCCCTGTTCCAGGAGTTCTGCTGCTGCTGCGTGTTGTGCTGCCACACAACAGAAAGACAAACACTGTTCCCAGAAGCTTCCAGACCTGAGCTTTAGATGCTCTACGTCCCTTGAATGTGTAATGAATATTAACCTGTGTAACCACTGCATTATGCTGAGAGTTAGATGAGCTAAGGTAGTTCCCATTTGTTGATAGGGAAAATTAAGCAGCAAAACAGTTGTCAGTGTTGGCCTTTCTGCACCAGCAATGCAGCTGAGCCCATTACTCACTGTGGGCTTTATTTATTCTTCTGGATTTAGGTTTGGCAGCTATACCAAAGCACTGCTTCCAGAATTCACCGTGGAAATGGAGCATTTTGTTGATTGAGGAAAAAACCCATATCAATATGCTATATTGATTACATGATCATCGAGGATTTGCAAGCTCTTAAATATGTACAACAGCAGACAATAAATCAGTGTTACAAAGAAGATCAACCTTTACATTAAAATATCAATTTGCATCCCAGCATAATTTTGTTCTTGCATGGTTTGTTCTGTTATGGGTTCCTACTACCTTTTTGTCAGTTAATCAGTCTCTTCTGGTTTTGACAGTCACTCTGGAAAGCTTTATTTTAATTCTGTCACAAGATGGGTTGAAAAGGCCATATTTGTTTTGTAAGTCCTCACAAACTGGGCTTTAGAGACTCAAACTTATATCAGTGTGTTTTACGTATGTTTCATCTTGTGCTCTCCTGACCCTGACAAGGCAGAGAAATAATTTTAGATGCAAAATGTAGGGTAAGTTCCCCCTCCTGTCCTCCTTCCCAGCTTATAATTGCTAAACAGGAATCGCTCTGTAAGAACATTATTCTGGGACAGCTCAGCTCCTAATTTCTGTGCCCAAACTGCCTTGTACACTCCAGCATTAGGTCGGTCTAGTTGTTTGAATGTAGGCTGATTCCAAGAAGATATTCCACCCACTCTGGAGATCTCCACACATCTCTCTAAGGTCATTATTAGAGGCAGATCAACAAATTAAAAAGCTTTTGTGTTTAATCCAGCATGTAAGCCTCCTTAACCAATTATGAGGATTTGATTGTGCCCAATCTCATGTGATAATCACCACTGGTCCATCTATTTAACACCCACAAGTTGTTACTATGAAAAAGTGTTGGGACCATCAGGCCTTTGGTTTGTTATGGTAGGGACCCTTCTGTGGTCCGGAGACCAAGGCAAACCTCCTTGTTTGAGCTTGACCTGCAAATGTTTTTCAACAGATCTACTCAAAGCATTGCCTATATCCTTGTGTACACTGACACACACAACGAAAAGACTCATTAAGACACTTGAGAAGAAGGCATGCTCTTGTGCCTGACAGAAGGATGGTATTGCAGTCTCCTGGCTACCATTTTGCTTCAGGTGGGCTTTAACCCTGCCAAGACAGTGGCTGCTCCCAAATCCCTGCTGCACAACACCCAGCACTGCTTGCAGACACCACAGCCTTCCTGCACACAGAAGCCTCATTCACATGTGAATGTCAGGCAATTGGTTCTCTGTCACCTTCCAGGGATGAATTCCCAGCTGAGGCGACCACTTTCACCACTGGCACCATGGATGGAAGCCATTGCTTTTGCATTCCACTCCCCAGTCCTATCTCCTTTTGTAGATTCTGAGGCTTTTTAATCAAATGCCTAAACTCATAACAATTAAACTGAATATTTCGATCTTCCCAACATTGTTTTTCCATTATACTCCAGGGTTTATTTCCTTTTTATCCTTTAAAAAAGGCACTAAACATTTTTATATTTTTTAATGCTGAGACAAATAAAAGAAACTGATAGGCTGTGAAACAGAAGCAGCAAGGAACCCTGAAAACAGTCTGGTCTTCAACACAAAAGAGAATGCGCTATAAGAAGAGCAACAAGAGCATCCAATTCACTAAAAGGCTTATTTTTCCCTTTTCCTTTCATCCAGAAGTAACCAGTAATGGCAGAATAGTAAAGAAGGCCCAGAAAAGCATGCTGGCCACAGCAGCCAAGAATCCCAAGGAAAGATTTTTCTCATAAGTAAAATGTGAATTTGGTGTCTCCTGTGTAGCCTTTCTTTACAAAGCCTGAGTCACAGGCATTTCTCAAATGGATAATTATTTGATAATTAAAATTGCAGTTTGAAAATTACTCAAGTTTTTGCAAATCCAGGTTGGATTTGCAGACTGCTTTAGCTAAAATGAATGAAAGAAACATGTAAGGGGGAGGGTGGGTAAAACTCAAATGTTTCAATTCAACATTTTTAACAAAAGTTTGATTTTTGTTTGTTTTAATCTTCAAGCATGCTTTGAGATCAAGTGGAACAAAATTTTTATTATTTCCCCATTTTCCATTTCAGTTTTAAATAAAATCATCATTATTGAATGTTTTGTCTGGGTGCAGAGGAAAATTTTAAGTATGTTTTGACAAGAATATTTTCTTTATTAGTTTCAAGCTATTATCCTTTGTAGTTTCCTCCTTTCAGTTACAGAATCAAAAATTTAGAACACTAGAACAAATCACAAAATCAGCAGCTTTACTTGACAGAGGCAGAGGACTAGAATAGCAAAGGGACAGATATTTATTAACAGAGGTCTCTCGAGTACAGTTATCTCTGGCACTTGAACTTGAGGAGCTTCAGAAACAGTGGTACACACAGAAGAGACACAAGACTGGCATGGCAAAAGCAACTTAATATCAGATAGAGAACAGTATATTACATTAGAGGACAGTATAAAAAAAGGAGTTCTGCTAATTAGAATTAAGATGAACTGTCAAAGCTGAACCAGATCAGCCGGTATAAAACCCAGGGAAAATCAAAAGTAACTTGTATGGTTAAAAAAATGAACATGCCAAACCTAAGAGTACTTCTTTTGGACTTTATCAAGGACTGTGCAAGCTTCGTGTGATGTCTGTGTGTGCCACTGCCACCAGTTCCTTGTTCTCTGGTATATTAGCAAGCTTGCTTGCTCCCTGGAACCCTCCGAGGTGTTAATTGTTTGGCCCACAGCAATACCCCTGCTCCTGGTTGTCCAGTTAATAACCAGCCCCCGTGTCATCAGCATTAGCTGTCAGTGTCATCAAACAGCAGTAAAATCCGGGTCTGAGAGTTGTTTCACAACTGCTGCTTGTGGCCTGGCAGGGAGGAAAGATTTCCAACTCCACACTCTCTCTAATGCATTTTATATTTTGAGTCTTATTCTTCACCACCTAACAGGACATGCTTCCAAAGTCTTTGGGACCTTTTGCAGGGCTTGAGGAGGAGGAGGAGATGGAAATGACAGAGGTAGCTACACGAATTAGAAAAGAGGAAGAGATATTCTGTGAAACAGCTCAGATGCTGAGGCCCGTATTTCCACACTTCCCAGCCACTGGTCAGCACAGGCAGGAACAGACTGTTTCTATGAATGTGGCCAGTAGATCCTGAGCAGTACTAAATTTCATACAGCATTGGCAATTTCAACAGATAACCCTTTCTATGTCTCTTCATGTTCAGTGCCGTTCTGGGGTAGCTCTGGAGCTGCCACATCACACTTAACCTCAGTCGGTGTTCAGCACACAGCTGGCTCTCCCCAGACCTGCACCCAGATTGGCATCTCCAGGGGTAATTCTCAAGGGATTGGTGGGATCCTGTGAGCGAATGCACTGCATGACCATGCTCAGGAGTCTCAAGACCTTGTAGATTTTCCCCCCACTGATTGCTTTTCCAGATTAGACAAAAAGAAACCTCTTACAGTTAAATATTCATGTGACTTGAGTGCGAAAATGTTGCTGCTCTTTGCATACATTAGGTTCGTCTTTTCAATTGAGAATGGAAAAACAATGTTCAATGTTCAAAATCCGTAAATGACTTGCATTAATACCTTTATCCCTTAAAAAGTGGAACATAAAATTCAAAGTTTCACTGGGCTTTTTTTAAAATATGTAGAGGTTGTTCCTGAATTTCTGTAAGAAGGACCACTCCAGGGAAAGTGTATAATAACTGGTGGGAAGTCTGTATGCTTAAGAAAAAAGAAGTAAGAAAGAATCCTTACATCTTCAGCTTAGCAGATTCACTGACTTATCTATGTGGTTGCATTTAAAACTTTATATCAAAGTTTGTAATAGAACAAGTACATGTAGAAGTGAGGATCTCTCCTACAGACGTGTACTGTACATCCATTTCTCGCTGACTGTAGTGTTACTTCTTGTTGTGACACTGAAGATGAAAGAGCAGGCTTTACCTGAAGGAAAAAGAAAAGGAAAAAAGTAGAGTACAGGTAGGGAAAGAAAGGATGAAAAAAACCTGCAGGAATGAAAATGTTTGATGCTGCATTTGCTATCTTTAACTGAAAAAGGTAGGAAAGCTGTGCAAAATCACATTATCCTTATCCTGAGGAATAGGGGACCTGAAGAAGTGATAGGGAGAACATGACTTCAGCACTCTTCAGGGTTCATGGAAAAAGAAGAGGCATGCTCCACACAATGCAAATAACTCCTGGTGCTGCTCAGAGCACCTCTAGCAGCAGCTCCTATATGCAGTGAAGATGCTGCTGGATCCAACATAACCTGAGGTACCATCTCAGTGTGTTAACCTAGGCTGCTGAGCTGGTGCTATACTGGTCCCAGGTCCTTCTGATCCTTGCAGGGGCACCACACTAGAAGCAATGGATCTTTTATGCCAGCCAGTCTATGAATTTCTCTGATTAGAAAGCGAAAGACAGGCACGCCATGAGAGGGAGACAGAGTGCTATATGAAATGTGTGTAGTTCCAGGGTTTTTTACTTAATATGAACCCAGAGATAGCCCTGCATGTTTGCTTACTGTTATTGTTTTGACTGTCCACTGACATTCAATTGCCAGAGTTCTATTTCAAATTTAGTAGGTCATGTTTCCTTTGCTGTCACCTTTTGTCCTGATAAAAATAGGTCCAAATCAACTTGTTGTTGAGAAAATGGGCTCTAGTATTTCACATCTTCTGTAATTGCTTCCCTTCCATCCCTTTTTATCTCTTTCTACAGTATTTTCTCTCTTTTCCTTTTTTGTTTTCCTTTATGGCATACCCAGGAAAAATGTAGTAGGATAAAGGAGTGAGTGAAGATAAATTAATGTGTGGTTATGAGCATGCCTGCATTTGATGATCATGACACACAGAGAAAATCATGAACATACAGCATACTGATGGCATTACAAGTCAGCTAAGTGTCCCTGAAATCATCCAGGTCCACATTTGGCCTATCAGCATTTGCTTTTGGCAAAGCAAGTGCATCTTTCTATTTACAAAATCACAGAATCACAGAATGAGCTGAATTGGAATGGACCCACAAAGATCATCGAGTCCAACTCCTGGCCCTGTGCAGGGCACTCCAAGAGTCACACCATGTGCCTAAGTATTGTCCAAATGCTTCTGAAACTCTGTCAGGCTGGTGCTGTGACCACTTCCCTGGGGAGCTGTTCCAGTGCCCAACCACCCTCTGGGTGAGGAATCTTTTTCTGATATGCAACCTAAACCTCCCCTGACACAGCTTCAGGCTGTTCCCGCAGGTCCTGTCACTGGTCACCACAGAGAAGAGATCAGGGTCTGTTCCTCCTCATCCCCTCAGAAGGAAGTTGTAACTGCAGTGAGGTCACCCCTCAGTCTTCCCTTCCCCAGACTGAACAGACCAAGTGATTAAGCAGGCTGCAGGCTGGAATATGAGTGGTGTTTATCTGCATCACTGATATTAAGTCAGTCTCAATGCTGGTTCATCCATGAGGGAGAAGCCCAATTTGTGCTATGTTCCCATCTGGCAAATGACATCTAGGGACCTCTCCGTAATATGAGGTAGTGATTCCTAGGGAGCAAACAGTGTTCAAATAGTCACTTAGCAGACTGGTGATGGGGCAAATATAAGTTTATAAGCCCAGGCAGACATGGAAGCGTTATTGCTCCCACAGGAGACAGCTGGTGCTTGCTGGGTAAGTGTAGGAACAGTTTTGCAGTTCAGACTACAGTGTCATCCAGCCCTGAGCTCTGCTTTGACTTTTTCCTTCCCACATGTGATTTCCAACAGCCCACTTCCAGGCTGACATTTCTTCTCCCTGCTGCTCATGGATGGCTTCCTTGCTGTTTGGAAACTCCAACGGGGCATTGTGACTGAGCCACGTCAGGGGGATTGACAGGTTTGTACACACAGTGGGCTGGGGCATGCAAGAAATACTGATGACATCTCACGTGTGAAGGCAGAAGAGGGAGTGGATTTGGTAGGCTGAGGAGCAACCAAAACAGGCTTCAGCCCATGAGCCTTGAGGAGGCAACGGGGCCAGTCAAGAGTTTGAATTTGGTGCGCAGGATTACTGAGATGCATGAAGGGGAGGCAAAGAAGGATGAACAGATGAACATCTATGGGAAAAGAGAGCCATTAGATATGAGGGAGAACTCAAGGAAGAATTATGCAGAAAAACCACAAAAAAATATCTTCCTCACCAAAGATGACTACTATGAGTTTTGCTCTTCCTTCTTACCACACCCCTCCTCAGGAAAGAAATTACATTTGACTTTCATGCTTTCATCACTAGCATCCCCATAAGGAAGAATAGCCTGTTGAGTTTGTACATTCACAGAGCAGAGCAAATCTCTTTCCTGACTCCATCAGGAGATTTGTCTTATCACTCTTCCTAACCTTTCTAACAGAACACTTCTTATATAGGTCTGATATTTACTGCAGGTCTTCCTTACAAGTCCAGTGTTACAAGTATCCACTGCCCTAACACTATCTCACCAAGTGGATAACACAACTGACCCTGAATTTAAGTCACTGTGCTGCTAATCCAGGAGGATAGGCCGAGTACCCAAGTCTGCCAAAAGTTGTGGAGTTTCCTTTGGTTTCCATTTGCCCACTGTAAAATGGGAAATAGGAACACCCCTTTCTTCCTTTATTCAATGGGACCGCGTACATGGGTAGGCCCAAGAGATGCAATCACTCTTCCTCCTCCTTTGAACCTGTGGAATAGAAAGCAGAAACGTCAAAATATCTGTCCAAGCGAAGCCATGAAGGTAGCCAGCCAAATGTTTCCTCTTGGTGGGAGGAAACACTGAAAGGGCAGCCCAGGACTGGTCTGTCGTACCTAGTTAGGCTGTAGCCTCTTGGAGGAAGGTACTGGCCACCAGTATGGGCTTTACCTGCTAGGGAATTATGATCTCAGTTTTCTCTTATCCCTCTTAACCTTTCCTCCCTCATCATTCCCCAAGAACATTGCGGATTTCAAAATACTTTCTTGGCAGCTTCCCTTGTAAGTTTTTTTCTTTGGTTTTTTTTTTTTTTTCTTTGTTGTCAAGAGTGTCTAAATACTCATCTGGAGGTGTATATGCAACATGAAATTTCTCACAGTTTGGGCTGCCTTATGTCTGTGTTTTTAGCAAGGTCAGCTCTGAGAAAGGATTTGTCTTCTCTTGTATGCAAGCTTTGTCATTCTGCCATTTGTGCTGTTCGCCAAGTTTCACTGAAAAAGTCAAGCTGTCTTCCACTCCTTGCAAATCAGGGCAGTGGCCACAGCCATGCACTGTGCATGCATGACATGCATGCGTGGCTGTGGGGAAGGGAAGCAGAAGGCACCCCATTATGGCTTGTGTTTGACCCAGCCCTGGTCTGCTTTGCACACTAGTTCTTCCTTGAGCAGGGTCTTGGATCAGGCAGTGTCCAAGAGTCCCTTCTGACCTAGGTTGTTCCCTCATCCTGTCTTGGCGAGACAGGCTGTAACACAGAGAATACCAGACACCCTCATTTACTCTGCCATACAGTCTTACAGGGAAAATCTAGACCTTTCAAAAGTCAGTGACCAAATTTTAGCTCTTAATTCCAGTCACTCTAACCAAATAAATAGATCACATAGGAGAGAACATCTGTTACTGAAGAATTGAATCAAGACCACTTATTTATATATTTCACTTTATGCAACCGGTTTGAAAATCTCAGCATCCTTGAATACAAGTGTTGTCTGTTGACACAGCTGCTACTCCCTTGCCATTGTCTCTCAACCTTCTTTCAGCGTGATACATCACAACGACACAGCTGAAAGCGTTGCTGGCAGCATTGAAGAGGTTTCTCAGCTCCCCTCTTTCTTCCCATGCAGTCCTAGCCCAGGTAACCACTGTGCATGGATTGATGACACTGTCTGCTAAAAAAACGTGGCTTGAGAACAGGTGGGTAGATTCCCAAAGAGTGCAGCTTCTGCTTTAGGCTTCCTTATTTAAATATATGCATGGCCTGGAGGTAATTTTGATCCAAATCCAAAGAACAACATGCATCTAGAAGATTTATTTGGGCCCTTGGATCTCCTTTTTAAGCCATTTGGATCAAAATTCCTCCAAGTTTCACAGCTGTCTAGATTTATGCAGTGAATAGTGATGGAGCAGGTGTGGTAAGAGTCCAAGACGCTATGAAGTGTGGAGGCAGAATTACAGTTCCAAGTAGGATGACTTTCATGGTTTAGTATGGGACCCCTTCAGGGGTAATAAAGTTCAGATTTGTGTGCTCAAGAAGAGCCACATCTCACTGATACTGCCAGCAATGCTCTCCTTCCTGCATCCATACCCTGTGCAGCAAACCTTCATGGTAAGAGAGAGTGTTCTCCAACTGGAAAACTACTGACAAACCTTTTGTATTAAGAACAGAGCACTGACTTGGACACAGAAGGTGAGGGAAACAGAAAGAGGAGGTGATTTCAATTTTGCAATAAAAGTAGAAATAATTATGTTTAAAAAAAACCCAATTATTTTGCTTTTAAAAATTAGTTAAAAAGCACTGGAAGAAGTTTTTCTCTCTACTCCTTGACATTTCCCTGCTCCTCCAGGAATTCCTATTTAGCCTAATTAGGCTCTGTTTCTCCTTCATTTGGGTTCCATAACTCATTAGCTTCCAGCTGGGCAACTCATGATTCTAGGATGTCTAATTACCTTCTTCTAGCAGATATCCTGATTGCCTCTGGTCAAAAAATGCTGATCCAGTCCCCTCAGCTGATCTGAATTGATCTCAAAATGAGTTGTGTCATTAGCCCCTTCTAATTTCATCCATTCTTTCTACTTATTCCCCTTGGCCAAGATCAACATCACGTGTGACCTGATGTGGCAGAGGACCAAGAATATAACACAGTTGGTATCTTAAAGGGGAACACTCACTAGCTCTGTTAGTCTGCATTATTTTGAAAATATCAAGAAGTTTAGATTGAGGTTACTGAGGCCCACAGATGGGTAAGAATCTTCATCTCTTTCAGCTAACCACAGAGGCCAGCTCTTTTCTTTTCAGGCGTGATGTTAAATCCATTTTAATCAGGTATGAGACCCTAATTCAATTCTGACTCTTTTCTGGGACTGTATCCAAAGTTAATTTCTCACATTCACATTCAAGTTTAGCTCAGTCAGATTCAAAGCAAAGTTTATAATATTCTTTTAAATTTGGATAACTACATCAATGTACATCTAGACTTTTGTAAGAGGCTCATTCCATTTTTTTTATGGTTCAGATTTAATTGACTGATTTTCTCTAAAGACAAAATTCTTCAGTTGCAAGAACTAAACCTTATTTATCTACACAGATTGCATTTTTGTCTATAATAAATGCTCCAGTCGCAAGACATCTTCTGTAGCAGGGAAGAATTGTACAGTTCAAATTGTTAAAACAGATCAGATTAAAACAGATTTATTAATGATAGGTACTTAAATGCCAGTCAGCAAAATAAATGTTCAGGATATAATATCAGCAATAAACCAACTGACAAACCATAAGACCAAACTCTTACAACTTTTTACACCTACACATTTCTAAACATCTTTTTAAAACTAGTCCAAAACTTCTAATCCCACCGACATACACACAGAGGAGTAAATTTCCGAAGGTGGGCTGTGTGGGTAACTCCATACTCAATTATTAGAGAGCTAGAGATTATCAGTAGCTGGGACTACATGAGTGAGATAGCTGCAACATGACCTCTCATATTCTAAATGGCATTAAATTGTGTTCTCTCTTTCTGGTAGCCTTTTCCTATCTCACTTTCCCAAGCTTTATATAGCAATTTCACTTGGGCTGCAGAGAATTTGGAAGACATTCCATAGAATCATTTTCTTCTTTCTCATTGCTGTAGACTATTGTTTCCAGACTAAAGGCTGCAGCTAAAGTGTCATTTTCCTATGTGAAAAAAACAGACTTATCCTCTCCCTAGAACAAAAGTGCCTCCCTATTGTCTGTCTTGAATAAAGGCTGCTTTATTCTTTTATATCCTCACTAATTACAGAATAGTTCTGTGCTGATATTCTGCCACTCGCCATGCTCTGGTAATTCAGTCACCTGGAGGTGACGGAGATTGTGCTTCAGCTCTAATTAAGACAGTCCTTCCAAATCATTGCTCAGCAGTCGGTCACTCTGAGTACGGGGCTGTTACCACCACCCTAAAATCCCTGCTCTGATCCAGGTGCTTATGAATATGAGAGGCCGAGGAAGTGGCTTGTGTTGCCGTTACCAGAGTAGCATCAGTATTTCAGGCAGAGCTCTGTATTTATGTGGCAATGATATCTGGAGGGAGCCAGGGATACGGCAATGAATTCACGTTTGTGGTGTCACTGCAAGACGTCGGGTCTGCTTTCCAGGTGTGGAAGTTGATACCTGGAAAGGTGACATTTAAGACCACACAAACTAGGTCAAACGGATTAGACTCTGGAAAATATGTTTAACCCAAGGGACTACAACTATTTTCCTGTCAGAATTCTGAGTTTCCAAACTGGGATGCATTGAGCAGATGAAGTTCAAATTAAAGCAAAAAGCAATAAGGCTGATCTTAAGTTTTGAGAATTTCCGCCCTAAGGGCTGTATATTGACTTCATTTTCTCATTACTTCATCAAATATTTTGATATCCAGTTGTGAATTTGAGCTTCTCTTGAACTGTTACATTTCCCCATGAAGTGACAATTTTTCATCTGTCATTACAAAAATGTGCCATAAAGACCCTGGCCATGGCATAGAACGGAGATGCCCTTATGAGGATAAAATATTTTGCTTTTGCAGCAATTGTGTTGTCAAAAATAAGGGGTTTTTTCCTTCATAACACTTAGATGGAACATTATTTCTCCTTTGCCTACTTATTATAACCTATGATTTGGAGGTTTTTACTTTTAGTGGAGATAGTTAACTCCTTGGCTTAGGCACGTTGACCACTTTGTCTAAGTTCACGTGGGTTTGTCAGGTGTGAAATTAATGAAGTGCTTTTGCTGACACAGATGCAATGTGGTGAATCCTTCCGTAAGTGAAATGACAGATTTTGCTGTTAAAAGGATCAGCTGATGCAACATATTTTACTATTTCAAAAGAACAACAGCTTCATAACAGTAAATAACATCTCTCCAAGAAGTTACTGCTGCTTCTTCAGGAGCAGCTGAATGTGCTCCCTCCCCTTACACTCCAAAAACTGAGTTAACTGATATTTTGCACTGATGTGCCAACAACAGGATAATATGGTAGATTAATCTAAGGCAGTCACAATTAATTCCTAACCAGTTTTAATTTAATTTTCCTTTTTACATAAACCCAATTTACCTCTGTGGAGGTGTGACACGTCTGATTACACACAGAGATGCTGGGAGCAGCCATGCTTGGAGAAGGAATGGGAGGGAGAGAGAGACAAGAGTGAACTCTGTGCATGATGTGATAAGAGATCAAAGCTAACAGAGCTCCTCAATATTTCTATTAGCAATAATTCAAAGGAACCTGCATTTCAAATGTACCTCTGTAACTGCTTTAATTGTGGAGATAATGACTCTGAATCCTGGTAAAGAAAAAGAGTCAGGGGTCAGCTCTCTAAGCAGCAGAAATTATGGAAATTAGGAAGTCTAGTTAAGGTAAATAATCCTTATAGCCTCCTGCTTCCTCCTGGCTTTAGAGTACTTGGACAGTAGCTTAGCAGTGGATAGTGATGTACATTGGGCCTCTTGCAGGAATCAGAGGCAGGTTTTAAAAAGTACTTTAAGCTCTACCATGGGCTTTCTGGTTTGCCTCCTTTTCATGACCTGCTATACTAGTTCCAAGAACAAACTTTCAAAGCGTTTTCAAATTTTCCTTTCCCTTGGTAGCATAGGCTTGGTTGAGCACGTGCGTGAGTTGATGTGCGTGTGTGTGCTCCTGTGAGAGACCATGGCTTTGTAGTGATTTCTAATTCTTTAAAAGCTTATGGGCCACATTCCCAAAGCACAGTCTTTTTAAATCATTTTGTTCAACTGGAATTACATATTCCAGAAATTTGAGAAGTTTAGCAGCAGTGGTGGCTTTAACTATTTTAATATATTTGAAAACAAAATCTTTCATTGTGACTACGTTTACCCCATGTGAATTTTAAGTGGTAAAGCTTAAATCACAGGGGCTGTTGCTTGGCTGTTGTGACACTCCAAAGCAAAGGTTAGAAGGCAGGAGACTGACAGGGATTTTAACTGTCCAACACACACAGGCAGCCCAAGGGCTTGGTGTGGTGAGAGACTTATTGCTGAAAGAAGAAGAGGCTTGCACAGGAAAGTAATCATAGAAGTGACACGGAGCAGGGATATAAACATCAGAGATCAAGTGGAAAGGTTCTTCAGTGCCAGTATCATGATAGGCGTTGGGATACAAAGACATAGTTCAAATATTGAAGAATTTAGATTCAAAACTCAGATTTTGCAGCCCAGAGCTGCACTTGATTGCCCATCCAGAGCTGGCCTGTGTCACACTGCAGCCTGGTTCTCACTTGCACTGAATGGCTTTGACCTTCCAGGTCTCAGGAATCCAAATACACTTCCTGACAATTATCTTGGAGCTTCTATGAAAGGGAGTTTGCCAGCCTGAATGTCAGGGAGTGGGGATGGCTCACTGTGTGCTACAGCTCTTCCCTGTGTCTCATGATCTCTATCTGGGAAGACAGGAGCAGCTACAGATCTGCTCTATCACAGAGCAGAGCCTCGGGAAGACCTTCAGTAGTTTTACAGATGTAGGGCACAGCAAATCATTTTGAAGCCATCATTGTCAAATCCTTTCCATCTTTTTTCCATATTCCACAACAGCAGAAAGTGAGAGCCCTGTCCCCTTGTAGGTACCTGATTCCTATTGACATCAGTGGGAATAAGGCACTTAAAAACCTTGGGGAATCAGGCAGTGAGACTCTCATTGTTTGAATGCACCTGTGTGAAACAGTCACCAGGAACGTGTGCGTTTATTTGGCAAGGTCTTTTCTGACACCCACTACCAAAGCTTGCTCAAGCAGGGTTACTCAGCACTTGTCAGGCTTGTGAACACCACGCAGACAGTGTGAATGAAATCCTCATCCCATTAAACTCCACGTGGTGGCCCACATGATAGGTTTTTAAAAGTCACAATCACCAGTCCAAAGTACAATGCTGTGAAAGGTGACAGGCACCAAACCAGGAAACCTGCAAGACATAATGGCTGTTGTCAGACCATGTAGCTCCACACTCAGGGTCACAGGAAGTGATTTGCTGGCTTTGAATTTGAGAATTTCTGATTTCAGAAGCTCCAAGTGGTACTGGAGCTGAACTACAACAGGTTGCCCAGGGAGGTGGATGGATACTCCACCCTGGAAACATTCAAGGTCAGGTTGGATGGGGCTCTGAGTAACCCGATCTAGCTGAAGATATCCCTGGTCATCGCAGGGGCATTGGACTAGGTGGTCTTTAAAGGTCCCTTCCAACCCAAATTATTGTATGATTATATGATTTTATTATCAGTTTTCTTCTGTGTAATTTATCTCTAAGCAGTTACCAGGACTAGATCAAGTTGGGAATCAAGTTTTGGGTATGTTTGACAAAGACTGAAAGTTACAGCTCTTTCTCACTTGTTCTCTTTCCTGTTAGATTTCTAGTTGTAGATGATTGCACCGATTCTCAACTTTCTCCATCCAGATTCCTATAAATGCAGAGTTCAGACTGCCTGGAGAAATCTTCATCTCATTAATTTGATTTTGTCTACTCATGATCTAGCTTAGACCAATTTTAATTATAATACAACTAAAACTTTTGCAGTGCTTTCCAGGTAGACTGTGGAGGTTAAAGTGTTAATTGTCCTATTTTCTCACACATTTCACATTTTCAGAAACTAAGAAAAACCTACCTTAATTGCTTTGTGCCAAGCACTCTGTACTTTAACTGTGTTCATTCAGTTCCATCCTTTAAGTGTTCTGAAAAGCTGAAGGTTGTGACATATTTAATGTAGCTTTTCCTTGAAGTGGGGCATATACATATTTTTTAAAGCCCACGTGCAAGAACAATGCCGAAAGGTTTATTACGTTTGGATTTTGCTTCACATTTGCTATTTCTATTGCTATCTCTCTGTTCAAGGACTAGGTTATTTCATACAGTTTCTGTGTCAGTAATGTCTATCTGCCATGCTTGACTGGCATTTACCACTCTTCTCTCTTAGCACCTTGCAGTCTACATTTTATATTCCACCTTATACACCTCTTCAGCAAAAGAGAAGTGGGTCATCCTGAGAAAAAGAGAAAAGCAGTGACAAAAGCAGAGAAATTAAAACCAAATATAGAGATCTCTACCTCATCTTACCTTTTTCTGAGCCATTTTGCAGAGCCTTGCAGAAATAGAAAAGAATCTTTTTAGTGGATGATGATGATGATGATGATCTGTAATCAAATAAGCATTTACCTGGCTTAGGTACCTGAATTTGCAGTCAGGACCCAGCTCTTTGGTTCTGGAAGTCTTCTTCAGGTCTTCTTTCAACATCCTTGCTGACTTCATTAAAGGTTTAGAAATTCATTTGAACAGTGGAATTCGTCACCAGAAAGGAAACAGCCTTGTTCAATATTGTGTTACTATGACATCCTATCCTTCTCCTTTCATACAGAAGACCAGGATTTCTCCTGGATACCTTTCTAAGGCATATCTACTTTAACCAATGTCAGCTTTCCTAAATTCTACCAGAAATCCTTCCACCAGGAACATATCCAGGCACAAAATGGCCTCTTAATTTATTAATCCAGTGTTTGGCTTTTCTTAATTCTGTGACAAAATTCTGCAGTTGCATTCATGAGGGAATCCCAAGGGCTTGTTCGGTTCTGTTTAGACCAGTTGTTATGTTTATGGCTCCAATCAATAGCATATGGCATTTAGTAGAAAGGAGATAAATGCAAACTATATACACAGCATTTGCATCCAGAATTCTGAATGGGAAAGAACAAACTTTACAGCAATTATTTGCAGAGTTCTACACATTGTACACTTTACCAGGCTTGACTTCATGCTTCTTTAATGAACTTTTTGAAAAGTTTAGAGAAAAGTATTTGTGTTTGCCTCATGCCACATGATGGGTAAAAGCCTTTAGTTACCAGTTCTCATGAGGAGAACAAAGAGCATATCTTTACAGAGTAGATGAGTTTACTTAGTAGCAAGAACTTAATGAATGTCAGGATCAGAGGCTGACCTCCTGTGAAGGCAACCAAACTGGTGATTGGATGCTTTTAATTATAATAATTATTTCCCCATTAGGCGTAGGGATCCTGCTGTCTTCGGCACTACACAGGAAGGCAGCAATGTGACCCTTAGCTCAAAGATCAGTCTAAGATGTCAAAAAAGTGGCTGCAACATGCACAACAGGGAGCACAAGATCAAATCCAGGCTGTCGTGACTGTGTGACCAGGCATAAACCCAAGACCTCCACTCCTGGAGTTGTCCAGTGCTGGTATTGTCCAGTGCTGTGCTGGCAGGCTGCCTCTGTCCCCAGCTACTGAAAGTCTAGAGCGTGGAGAAGGGGTCTCAGCAGTCTTCAGCACTTCTCAGCTCACTTAACATGCTGCTGTACACAAAGTTCTAAGAAACATCAAAGAGAACCTCAGAGGTGGTGCTGCACATTGCAATACATTGCTCAGTCATCATCTTTCCCAATCTCCATGCATTTTTACTCCATAGCAGCTGTATTATAAGATTTACCACTGGTACTGCAGCACTGCTTCCATTTCATGTTGCTCCCACAGGCCTAGGATGGGACATAGCAGCTGACTAATTTTCTACAGCCTACAGCCTTAAAGGTTTGGACAGTCCTATGAAAGGAGCAGGAAGTTCATGAGACAATTCTAGTATAGGTATAAGGGCAAGAAAAACATCCCTTTGAGAGTGAAAAGGAAAATTTTTCGCTTAAAAAGGTGATACTTAATGAGTAAAACCTTAAGTGCTGCTCCTGAATACAATGTTTTTTGCTCCCTCTGGTGGCTCTGACACGGCAGCTCAGCAGCACCTCTCTGCCAAAGCAAACTGCTGGTGGCTCTGGGCACAGGGCTCAGCACAGCTGGTGTCACAGTGGATGGCTGCAGGAGTAGCTGCTGACATCACTAACATTGTACCCATCCTCCCCTTCAGAGAGAAATAAAAAAAAAAAAACAACAACAAACCAACAACCCTGAAAGCACAAATCTGATAAAGTCACAAGAAATTATCATATAGAATTTTACAGTGTGCGTCAGGCGTGCAAATCTAATCACTTCTTACTTCAAGGCAAAGTTAGTGAAAAGAAAAAAAAGGAAGAAAGTTTGCTCTCAGTTCACACAGAAAATGTCGTGTGACATAAAAACAAACCTAAGGATCTGATGTAAATAAACATACTGCTAAAATAATTTCTTATTAGAAAGAAAACCCCTCAGTTAGCTGAGAGATTAAATCTATTCAGATCTCACCATGTCAATTTCTTCACTGAGCAGTTATAACCCTGATCCAAAATAAAGATTGAGTTAATTACATTCACAGGTGATACAAAACCAGGAAGTGCTGCAAATCCCAAGGAGAACAGAGAAGTGGTGTAGATTGCATTTAATTCCATGTAGCTTCTTGTACTTGCCCTGTAACTGTCAAAGCTGAGAAAGAAATAGAGTTTGAAAATAAAACAAAATTAGATTCAGCCTGGGAAAATGCACACAGGGGAAAACTCATCTGAAACTAAATTTTTTTTTTGAGGAAAGGGAAATACTTGAAGAGCTGACTGGTGAGAGATGGATGGTTGGAATGAATAAATGAGTTACGAGTCTGCAATGCAATGCACTGAAGAGAAAATCCAATGTGATTACAAGTTTCTTCCACCTGAGGTTATGCAATCATGCAGGAAAGATTAAAAGATCTAATTTGGCCAAAATCAGGCTGTTGGTTTTGACGGGGTTCGTTTTGTCCCAAATGCATGCCCCAACGTACAGAGTTTGGTGAAACTGTGGGGAAAGCAGTATCCACCAAGCATGGCTAATTTTCCTGATCCTCTACATCACATAACTCAAAGCTTCAGGTGGTCACAGTAGGCAGCACTGGTACCTTGTAGAGGACACAGTGGGGAAGCACTGAGAGTGGACTGCAGACAGCTGGTGATAGGGTTTTCCCAGGGATCCTGTTGTGGCACTGCAAGACCAGGCTCCCAGATCCAGAATGAGATGTAAATTTGAATTGCATAAGAGGTGTAAATTGACTATCTATGCCTAATGTATCTCTAACCTAAAAATAATCAGCAAAAAGAGAGGGAGAGCTGGATCCATAGGGGGTGCACCTTTAAAGAAATGACAGGTAAGCGAGCAGAGGATTTGAAGGACAATTTAGTATGTTGAAAATGTTCTAGTAATGAGCTCTAATAGACTGCTGAATAATCCCAGGGGAAGCAATAGAAACAGTTCTTACATTGAAAAGGCCCAGGTCAAAGTACTAATGAATAGAAAAATAAAGGACAATCTGTCAGTGGCTGCAGAGAGATGAAAAGACAAGCTGATATGATCTCTAACTCACATTATTCTATATCAAAACATCACTGACCACTCAGGAACAGGAGTGAGGCCAAATTTAGCCCTGGTAAAAGCAGATTAATCTGTTTAAAAGACAGGAGATGGTAGATTATGGTGATATGCACTAAGCTCCTGACAAACATTATCACCCAGTAATTGCTGAACCATACACATGCATTTTAGTTGTTTTCAGTATTGACAGACAAATTCAGAATGCAAGATGCCACTCTGTAGGTGGAAAATGTGTTATATATCTTGATAAGCTAATTCAGCAGTTAATTATCCTGATTCTTCAAAACATGCACTTTGCTTCCAGTTTGATTTTCTTATTCCTGTTTTCTAACGATTGGGCTTCGTCATGCCTTTGCTAAAGAGCCTTCAAACACTTTCCTCCCTGCATAGGCAATGCAGCCTGCAAACTAATCTCCATGAAGTCAAATTAAGGCATTCAATCCCCAAGAGAGACGTGATTTAAAACTCATCCCTCCCGTTGTTTTCTCCTATTGGCTAATTTAAGTAGCTCTCTTCTCAGCATGCTGGCTCTAGTGAATTCTGTTCCTTAGCACCCAACCCTCCAAAGTGCCGTTAAATCAGGAATGAAGGGTTTGAAAGCAAGGCACTGCAGTGTTCAGTGTTTGCAGTGGAAATGCTTTCGTGGATCTGTGCCCCAGGCTTTGCAACCCTAAAAAAAGAAGACCCTAACTATACATACCTATCCATATGGATCTTGACATCTCCACACCAATATTTCAGGGGTGTTGTATCACCTCTCCTGCTCCTTTCCTCTAAATCTAGGACCTTGCTTTATAGAATATCCCATTTCAATTTACAGAGAGGGTATTTAATGCCACTAGTAACAGCTGGTCTAATAGATTATTAGATAGTGACCCATAGACAGGAGTTAATGAATTATGAAGAGAAGAGGGTGAAGTAAATTCTGAGATGTTATGAATGGATCCAGTGACATCAGGTTCATAGAAAGTTGGTTTTAAATCAGTGATAGGTTGGGCCTCTGCTTCTTTTGTGGGTAAAGAACTGCTGTTTTGGGAATCACCACAATACCTAGAAAGATACCAAAAATTGGCAGGGCCTGCCATGGATCTACCAGGTAGGGCAAGAGTGGGTCATTAACTGAAGTAATAACCTATTCAACTGGAAATACCTTAAAAGCATTATTTGACTGAAACCTACTAGGAGAACTAGTTCCTTCGTGGCTCTGCAGATGGATGAGTCAGCTGGAAAACCTCAGCAGTAAAAGAAAAGAATCAGGAATTCATGGTGGGATATGCGAAATCAAGTGGTTCACAGGCAGACCAGCAAGCTTTGGCATAAAGACAGAAAAGAAAAAATGAAGGACTTTATAGGTGAAGTTTTGATTAACTGTGGGGCTAACCAAGCTCAAAAGAAGTCAGTCTGGAGGCAGTACAGAGGCACCACAGTTGGGAGACTTAGCCAGATTGAGACAGCTGCAGGGAGTGATTCAGCCCAGTTAAGGTCTGCTTCACCCTCTAGAAGTGCCAAACTTTTGATTTAGATCTTAGGTAAGACTGACTCACTCCCCAAAGGTGCATTTCTCCAAAAGCTGTAGAGGACCCACACAATAGAAGGGGCTAAAAGAGTGCTGGAAGAACTGGGTCTACCCACAACTGATTTTCATCTTAAGCTGTCCTAAATAGCTGAGCTTGAGAACAAGTTGCCTGTGTGATGGGAGTCTGGGAAAGGGTTTGTGCAGGTGCTGAGTCAGAGAATGTGGTGTCATGACAAAGCCATGACAAGACAAGTTTCAAGAGAAGTTACACCCCAACAGAGGGAAACACATTATATCAGTTTGCAGATACCTAAACACACCAGCCTGATAAGATTTCCACTAGGAGCAGATTACAAGGATTGCATGAATGCCAAAATCGTCATGTACCTTTGGCAATTTTACAGCTATTACAAAGCATGTGTGTCTCAGCTGACTCTGAAGAACCAGCCTAGAATAGGTCATACCTTTCTAATCCAAAACCAATAATAGGTATTTATTTATTTAAGGAAGAACTATTTAGTTGCTTTCAGCTATCTAAGAGATCAATATTTTTGCCTTTACACATCTTTCTCTGTTGATTCTATGTGGTTTTAAAAGCTATCAAGTGAAACATATGCTGCAGGATGTGGGAAGTGGATCTTCCTACTTGGTCCTGTCCCTACTAGAGTGGTGATTAGTTATTTTTTAATGCTACTGTGAAACTGGTTTTATTACTGTTTATGAGATGCCGCAAGGCTCTTGGATGGACAAGACAATGACCTTGTAAAATTTTTTGTTTGGATGGTGTATAAAGTATGCAGTTGACAGTCAAGTCCAGGGCTTAAATATTGCCTTTTACCTGCTCCATGAAGAGAGGTACTACACAAAAATTATTTCCCAATTATTTCTGCAGATAAAACTCATTATGACTTTCTCAATTCTTAATCAATACTTTAAAGGCCCTCTGTTTCATAGAACATCTCATCAATATTTTATTTATTTTAATAATTTATCTTTTATTACAGAACCAGATGGAGCCTGCGGCACACTTGTCCTCAAGAAACCAGAACAAAGAGGAGAAGGTGCCCAAAATCTCTATCACCTGGGACTGAAGACTCGCATTTTCCTCTCTCCTGTCCATCTGTCAGCTAAATCTTGGGTTCATCACAGGAACTAACCATAGCCAATGGTCCTGCAGTCACACTGTCACCCTGGGATGGCAAGCTTGTGGAGAGGAGATTGTTCTTCTCTCCTTCATACTGATTCCTAACTGTGGGAAATGCCATCTGTTCCTGCTGAATGGCTCACATCTCTCAGGAGACCTTAACATCATTTGCCAGGTTTCCCTGGGTGCTCTCTGCACTTGGGTGAAAGGAGTAAAATGTTGTGAGGAAATGACATTCTTTTCTCTGAAGCTGGGAAGCAGAGTGACAATCATTTCAGCTGGAGGGCCTTGAGTGCATGATTATGTAAAATTGCCCCTCGCTCTTTCCTGCATGTGTTTATAAATATGTATGATCCCAAATAAGAAAAGGGATTTTTTTTTTATTTGAGGTGTAGGTGTAAGCTGAGGAGCAGGTGAAACTGGTGAATTAGAGTAAACAAAGTAAACAAAGACAATAGACAATAGAGCAGCAAAAGAGAGCTTGAAATAGAAAGTGCAGAAGACAACAAAAAATCAGCCCAACTAGACAGGTTGCTAGAGGTAAGATGTTGAGAGAAATATGTTCAAATCGCTTTGTATCACAGGGAAGTCAGATTAAATGCAAGAACAGTAGAATATGAAAGAAATCGTATAGAATACAATGGCAAGAGATATAAAGGAGGGAAAAAAAGTAAGGGAAAGAAAAGAAAGACCTAAATCAACTGAGACAGAATAAGCACATCACTTTTGATTGTTTTGCAGTGCAGAAAAACTAATATTGGTTCCTTATAAAACAGGCAAATAAGCAGACAAAAGGGTAAGATTGCACGGATGCTTTTCTTCCCTCCCAGGCTCAGATTCATCCCGCTGGTAGGTAGATGCCTGACTGTGCTCCCTAAAGCCTGGAATATTATTGCCTTAAAATCACTCTGTAATCAATGACTAGTAAGACAGTACCTCCAGGAGGGAATTCAGACTCTCCATCTCTCGCTTTTGACTGGAAGGACTCCAGGGTGATGAGAAGCCATGGCTCAGTCCTGTGCCTACCTCTCAAGCAATCTTCCTTACTACCCCACAAACTTTAACCTCTGTGTCCCTCAGCTTATTTATGTATGGAGCCCTAACCTACACACTCACAGCCATTTCTCTTCCTCACAGCAAAGGCTGCTGCAGAGTCCTTTGCCAGGGCACAGTGGAGCTGTGCATGCTGCCACTGCATCTGGTGAACCTTTTTTGTGAAGAAATATAACATTTCAGTAGATGGATCTGCTGATACATGTCAGTCACAGCCTGTAGTGGTGCATCCCCTACACTACATTATGATCTCAGAAGTGCTACTTAGACCTCAGCCTTGAACAACAGCACCTGGGCTAAGCTCCTCTTGAGTTTATCAGAAACAGTGTCTGCTCCCAGGAACTAATGCTATCCAATAAGCTCTTGTTTTCTAAAAAAACAACCTTGAAAACTCATTTTTCTTGCCTGAGTAACAACGCAAGTGGAGCAATAATTCTGAACTTTCAAAGAAAGTTACTGCCCTGAGTTATGACCAGGATGGAAAATTGCTACGACCAAAGACAATTCTCTTTAAGCCCATAAACAGCAGTCTTAAGTGAGCTCTCCTGGACTGCAGTGACTGCAATCAGCAATCTCTATCTGAGTGGGGCCAATCTGAGCCAGTGAACTCTCAAGTCTGCTGTACTTGGAGGACCAAACACTGATGACAGAGATTGGGCTGATACCTAGGACTTCTCGAGGCTCAACCCTTCTCCTGTTGAGACATTGAGAAAATGCAAAGACGTCCAGTGTAAGTACTTCACTGAACTTGCGGGGAACTTTTTTTTACGTGTATATATGTTGTACATACTCCTTTAGGTTTGTGTGCATGGGAGTGTGAATATGCTATAGCAAATGTGGTACAAATGTTGCTCTCTTGGATTCTTAAGTACATTAGATTAGTAAATTACACCTATAAGTGAGTTGCTGTTACGCTGATAGTAAATGCTATAGAATCTTTTGGTGAATTGTTTAAATGACGCTATTGACTTAAGTGCTGTTAAGTTTAAGTGCTGTTGAAACCTTTTGGCCTAAATGGTTGGTCACATTTGGGGCTAAGTTTGCAAGGAGATCCACTATGAACCTTGTGATTCAATGGGAGAGTCTCCCTTATTCCTTTTTATTCTTATCCTTTCCCATCCTTACCCTTTTTCCATTCCCAACCTTCACAAACAACTTTTTTGGTTGTTTTTCCTTCCAGATTGATTGATTTTACATTTTAGTCCAATTTTTCTTTGTGTGCTTTAACCATCTAGTAAGTAGTCAAATGAACCTTGACAATGAACTTTATTGTGGTTTAGCTTTCACATTAAACCTGCTTTTGCTGATACCTTTGCTGGTGGTTCTCTGAGCAACCTAAACACTAACTCGTGACACAACCTAAGAGACTCTCCAGTTAGAACAACTCAAGGCTTCTCTAGAGCCAGAGAAGGCCATGTACACCCAACTCTGCTGTGGCAGGAGAGCTGTAATTGGAGCTAGGAGAAAGCAAGTCAGGCCCCTGTGCTTTCTGAACTTGTTCAGAGCTTAAGCACTTTTCCAGCTGTGAAAAAATGTTGCTGCCACCAATCCCACTAAGTTCAGCTATTGCACATACTGCACGTTTCCCCTTCAACAGCTCCATTCCTTTCAACAAAATGCTTCATTAGAGTCACTGAGCTTAGCGGAGCAGCAGAGTTATTCTTTCACTTGTCCTGTCCCTATCCACTACCCGAGCCTCAGAGCGTTTGAAGTCACAACACATGAGACCAGTCAGATGCTGACATGGTGTGACAAGCTTTGCTTCTGTGGCGTCTTCTTTGTTTAAAACCCTGTCGATTACATTTTCTTCTAAAACACAGGATGATTTCCAACTTTACGCCCACAGAATGATTCATTTGACTTCTGAGTCGTCTGAAAGCTTATGGAGATACCCTCCCAGCATCCCCTCAAAGGGAGGAGGGTAAAAAAGGGGTGAACATAGTTATTTCTTTTGCTTCCAGAAGTTAAGGGCAAACTCAAGCTTGATAAAGGCTCTCCTTGTGCTTAGTGGAGGGTTTATTAAGATGGAGCAATTGAAGTCAGTGTTCAATTTAGTCTTAATAATGCAGACGTCTTCCAGTTCCCTTGAGACCTGCCGTACTAGAGGCAGATGATAGCAGTGGTTTTCACAGCACCCAGGGTAAATGTATGCAAATCCCTACATCATTCAGATTAGACCAGTGCTAAGTGGAAGCAAAATGTGTTCTTCTGGATCTAATTCTCACAGAAGCAAAATGTGTTCTTCTGGATCTAATTCTCACAGAAGCAAAGAAAAGATCTATGCAGGCAGAGGCTCAGTTCTTCTAATAAGAAAAGGGTCTGGTGAAAAAGCAAAGATGCAAAGCTAACCACCTGCTTACCCATTACACATAGAAAGGATTCATTTACCTTAGAGAAGAAGAAGCTCAGAGGATGGAAAAGATTCATAGCCATGAAAGAGTTGTAAAACAAATCTCCATATAGAATATCTATTCTTTATAATATGTCTGGCAAAGGACAATACACAGACAGAAAGGAATTCCCTGCCCAAAGAACCCACAGTCTAATATTGGTACTTTCATGGCTAAATATTTTTCAAAAAATCTCTATGGTAACAGAATTTCACAGCTTTAAAGAACACAGTGAAAGTGTAGTGCCTAAATCTATTTATAGAGATGTATAGGAAACACAGTTAAGGAGAGAGACAGTATATTAATGGGAATGGCTTGACTATTGAATTTCTGGAATTCAGCACCAAAGTGAAAGAGTCTCAAGGGAGAAAATTCAATAAGGACAGAAGAGTTCAGAGGGGCATGCAAATAGTACCTTTTACTCAAAGACAGATTTCATCTATACTGCGACTCATCTATCTGAGACATTTCCACTCCAAAATTTCCTTCCCTAACCTTACAGTTCAAAGAGCTTCTGGGCAGTATCAGTCAAGTGTGGTGAATTGGTTGCCCTTGAGCAATGTGCTGTTCACAAGTAGTTCAAGCAGGTCTTGGGCAGGGCTATATGATGTGACTTACAGGGAGAGGCAGAAAGGAGAACTGTGGAGTCTGGCTAGTGGCTTATCTGAAAGGAGCACAGGGAAGAGAAGCCACTATCACTGGTCTACCTGGGAGCCAGTTCACTACCCACAAAGAAATGAGAGATGCCCTGTGAACCACCCACCTCTGAGCTGCTTTTGATGTACCCTTCTACTCCCCTCAGCCCTCTGTGAGCTGTAACATGTGTCAGGACTTAACAAAATTCTGCAGTGCAGCCTTGCAAAATCAATGGAACTGACCCATCTCTTGTGGGCTGCTTCACAGATCAGCCTCAGAGACTACCCCCTTCTGTTTCTCTGGACGTAATGCTCTTTTATTTGGCAAAAGGAATGAAAATTAAGAGGATTTTAAGGAAAAGAGTGAGCTGCACAAAAGTAGACACAGCTTCAGGGAAAAAAAAAAAAAAAAGAAGAAACTAAAAGGTTAAGAAAAAACAGGATTATGAGAGTCTAAGGGAGAAATGAGCATCTGTGTGGTGGAAATTCCCCAGAGCTCATCCCAAACCCTCCTCAGGGTCTGGCTGTCTGGGCTCGGGGTCAATTTTGCTAAAGCAAATACTCTCTGGCCTTGAAATTATGAGAAAACTCTTTGAGAAGCTTTTGCAGGAGCCTTCCATGGCCCATCATCATGTTTTTTGTGGTCAGAAACTTACTGACAGTTAGAAAAGATATTTTGCCCCTTCTTTAATAAAATGAGATACATAGTTGATTTAATGATGTAGTGACATCTCCCAGTCTGGTAAAAAATGTGCTGTAAGTACTTGGTACATATAGAGAAGGGTAAATTTGTCACTGAAAGGTTTTGATAGAAAGCACTATTTTCACTGCAGTCAGAATATTTGCCTAAAGAATCCCTGTTAATCAAATCCTCTTAACAATACAAGTCAACAAGCTAATTTTTTTCATATAAATTATCTTTTCCAGAGAAAAATGCGTTCTTTTTCTTTAATGAAAAGCTTCCATTTTTAGGTTGCTTTTAATGCATTGTTTCCAATTGACAAACTCCTCTCTGAAGCAGAAATTCTTATTAGTCCCCAGGCTCATGATGGTGTAGTTTAAGGTAGTGACTGTCATCCTGTTTCTGTTATTTCAGTCCTTAAGGTTAACCACTTGTCCCTGTAGCATTGCTTTCTTCTCCTGTATATTGACAATATTTCCCAACTTAGTATCATTGAGGAATATCTCCTATGAAGTAGAAATTCACCACTTGGGAACCATGGCGAATGACACAGAACTATGTGATAAATGAGTCACAGAGTAAGCATGCCTAATAAATGTGCTTCTGTGATACAGCGGTTGCAGTGCCCCCAATAAGGAGACAGAAATACTTCAGCCATTGTATAAAAAGGTGGGGACACTCCGTTTATCACTCTCACTGTTTTGCAGTGAGCTGCTGGAAGAACTTAAGAGAGAACAGAACAGCTCCACCAGTAAAAGATGTAGTACTGAGACTTCTTTGTAAAAAACACCAGGACTGTGGGAAAGAGGGACAGGAAAAAAGAAAAGCAGATACAGAGGGGAAGACAGAAGGAAAGAAATTTTTTGCAATCAGTGAAAAAATGTAAGTAGGTAGGAAATAGATGCAGTGGAAGAAATATCAGTGTAAAGGGACAGATAAACAGAAAGAAAACAGTAAGATCTATGATGGTTTTGGATTGTATCTGCTCTAAAATTTTGCCACAAGAAAGGTGTTTGGGAGTAGCAGGGAAAGGCAAAACACTGCCTTAGGAGTAAAACACTTGGGGTGAGCTGGGCCTGCCAGGGAAGCTGCTGTTTGCCCCCAAGGTAAGCAGTTTATAAGTAGAAAACATCTTCTTACATTTGGAGTAGGACAGAGACATTTTTCATTTGCACCTTCTCTTATTTTTCCCTGTTGATTCAGTTGCACTTCACTGTTTACCAAATAACTTGAGAAAATACAAACACAGAAGTGGAAAGTTGTAGCAATGTGTTTTGTCATTTTGTGAACCAAACTCTTGACTTTTTTTTCTTCTCCCAAAACATTCTCTTTTTTGTAAAGGTCCTTGCTTTTTTTTTTTTTTTCCTAAAAGGAGACAAGTTTAACTCCACAGTGGAACATCCTGCTTGATCTGAAATAAAACTTTCATTCTTAAAAAGAAAAAAAGTTTGGAGTTGGTTTTGGCACCAGTGGTGAGCCCATAATCTGCTGTATCTCAGATGCACATGTGGTGTGGATGGCACTGAGCACTTGCAGGGCTGCGCATCTTCACAGAAGTGATCACACATTTAGTGAAGAGGTATGGCAGCAGCAGGCAAGCCACCCCTCCGTGCCAGGAATATGGTCCTTCTACATGGAAGCACAGGACAGAATTCTTAATAAGCCACTCTCACCAGTTTCCTTTTTTATAACCTCTTTCCATCTCAGTACTGTCTCAAGACACTTGGATACTTGTCTTCCTGGGTCACTTTCTTCATGCCAACACATTTGACAGTGTGATTTTCTAAACTTCCCTCACAAATATCTTCTGAACCCAGAAAATTGTAGATAAGTGAACTGAAAAACAAGGAAATAGTTTGAATGGAATGGTCAGAGGGGATGAAAGAGGCTTCAAGTCCTTTCCAGTGTTCCTCAGACAAATTTAGGGTTGAGGGGCTGTTGGGGGGGTTTTTTTGTGTGTGTTTTTCTCCCTGGTGCTTTCCCTTGTGGTAGCAGATGCTCAGTCTAATGGGGAGGTGAATTACAAAGTTCTTGTGTTAAAAAGGTAACAGAAATGGCCAGATCAGATTTGCAGATCTCTGGACCTGCTAACACAAACAGAGAGGGCACAGGCAATAGCCATTGTTGTCTGTGGCAGGAAACCACCTCATGCCTTGACTCTGCCCACATCACGTGAACAAAGATATCCTTCTGATTCTTCCTATCCCCAACCTCTTCTGTGCACTTTCCTAAGGGTCAGATGTAGTCCAATCCTGACAGTAAAGGATTTTTTTATTTTAAATCACCTCTTTTCTCCTGATTCTACTCCAGCCAAATTAGCCAGTCTATTTTTTATGGCAGGAGGAGAAAAACAATATGATGACACCTGAGAGCTCCACAGTTCTTTGCAGTGTCCTGGTGCATTTTGCTAAAAAGGCACAGTTCCCAATACATTACTGAACACATGGCAAAATGGGAGGCAAAATCACAAATGAACAAGAACAGGATATGAGGGAGGAAACCACATAGAAGTGAACAGCCATGTGTGGAGTATGAATAAATACAGAACAGAGGAATCCAACAGCTCTGTAGGAAAGGAGGTGGGAGTTACAGCAGATCACGAACTGAACATGAATCCACAGTGTCCTGCTGTTGTGCAGAAAGCAAATACCCTGCTGAGCTGTATAAACAAAAGAATCGTTTGCCAAGTCCACGAAATAATCCTTCCACTTCACTCAGAGGTGTCTGTCAGACAACCTCAAGAGCTGCAGTTATGTGTACCACCCTAGGTGCCAAATTCCAACAGTGCTTATAGAAAATCTCCAGGACCATAGACTTTGTTTAGATTTGATAACCTTCACTGAATGGCAGCTTAGAAGAAGTAATTATGTTCCTAATGCAAACAGCCTCCCCACTGACAATAAATATATTTTTGCGCTATAATACTTTACATAAGCATTATGTATTTATTAGCCAAAATAAGAGTTTAATTCAAGACATCTCACAAATTATGTTCCCTGTTCAAATGTATCATAATCACATAACATAATATTTTCTCTTTGTTAAAGCATATACATACTTTAAAAACTTTGAATCTATGTTTAAAGCAATACATTAATTCTCCACATCTTTCCTGAAATGATGATGACTATTTTTCTCTGCTTCATCAGTTGTTTGACTAGAACAGGTTCAAAGCTAGCACATCTCTCAGACACTGCATTCAAGTATACTTCACTACTTATCAGAAGGCTGAACTAAATCACAAGTCCTAAGTCCCAAGATTACTGGCATTGTTGGTGACCACGTCATCCAGCTCACACTTGGTAATATCAGCTGTTCACCCCTAAATTGACACACTGAGCACAAGTTCACAGTGCAGAGCTCTTCACCAAAACCCTCTCTGAAGGTTTGCACACAGTTCATACTGCACCTGTCTTGTACAGTGAGAGCTGATTTGACTCAGTTCCATCCCTTTTGACACAAGAAGTCTGATAATGATACTCATGGAATCACTCTGTTTTTAAAGTCACCTAGGTTCAGCTTGTGAAGAAACTGGGAATGAGCTCCCACACTTCTGCAGTGTCAGGGAAAAAATTAAATCCATTCTTTGTCTTTGTTCCCTTTACAAAAATATTAAGCCTCACAGGTTTACCCTACTTGTCAGTTTACCAAAAGTGTTGCTGCCTGCTTGGACATTGCACACCAGCCTAAAGGGTCAATAATGCTCTATCTCTGCCATTGAGTCTCGCTCCAGTCTGCATTTCAGTTTTCTACTGCATTTTTTGAGGGACATTGTTGTTAACCCAAGCCAGTGCAGAGGATATCCATCTTCAACACCCGTTATAACTGATTTGTATCCATCATCTGAGGCACAGATAAGGTGAAAAGCTAAATTTCTTCAAGGATATATTGAAACAATTGGATTTATGTCTTGTAAAGAAGAGAGAAATGAACAAAAACATAACTGTCTCTAGAAATACATCTAAAACTTCTGCAGAGGAAAGAATCAAGTTCTGTCTAGGTCCATGGTGGATCACGTGGGAAATAATGGGGAAAAACGGAAATCAAGTAGGCATTAGAGAAATTTTAACAATAAGGATAGCAAAGCATCCCAATAGGTTTCCTCCTTTACTGCAAGTTGTCATAGAACTGTTTTGTTCTCCAAGAGATTTAGAGAGAACTCTCCTGTAACTTTACTGAATGGCTAAGTAAACTCATAGTTAAAATTCTTCCTTAAGAACAGACTGAAGTTGGAAGATATGGTTTGTCTGATTTAGAAGCCTCTCTCGCCTTTGAGAAAGCTAAGTTTCTTATTAGTGTATTTTACTTGAAGTTCACCTCCTAACCCATATAAGACAACAGTGAATTCTCTGTGCCTTTGAAAATTTCTTTCTTGGACAAGTGGTCCTGAGGCCCTTAGCAGAGCTGAAGCACTTAACTTGCTTCAGTATCAGTGAATGTGGCCTGCAGGTCTCCAGTCTCATTCAGTGTCAAGAGACATTAATTTCCCAAGGTTCAGATTTGTAAAGGCATTTAGGTTTTCCAACAAAGTTTTACACAATCCAAATGACTGAGGCACCTAAAACTTAATTATAAAACTAATTTAGACCTAAAGTCCTAAAGCTAAAGGACTTTGAAAGGCCACAAGACCTTTTTAGACCCAAATCCCCCCAAGATGAGAAATATTTAATCTCCAATGTTTTCACTAGAATGAGATGCTAAATGCTGATAATATTCTATACTTAGGTGTCCTTCAAAATAAGATTATTTTCTAAATCACATATGTACTTTTGAAAAATTGTCCATTGACCTTTATTTCAATGCCTTCAAAAAAATGCTTGCAGTTCTTTATTTTTATCAATCATCTCTGTTAAAAACCCTGGAGCTCACAATAGTCCCTGTGTAGTAACTCAGAACACAACACAAGATGTTTAGCATTAGCTAGAGGTTTGAGGCTTTTTCTTAAGCTTTGTTTTTTCTTCAGATTTTATGAAATTTATCAGAATTTATGTTCTTGTAAGTGTAAATAAACACCCTGCTGCCGTGGCAGTAGATGGTCTATAAATCAAGGGAATAAATAAACAAACATATTGGGCCTGATTCATCAGGATGAAGGCAACATATGAAGCTCCTGAGTGTTTCCTCTTGTTTTAGTATATCTTTTGGGAATATCACTTGAAACATCTTACTTTGCCTTACAGAGTGAGTATAGCTTGGATTTTTTTTTTTTTTTTTTTTTTGGGGGGGTTTTGTTTGTTTTAATTGTGTTTTGGTTTTGTTTGGTTGCTTTTTTGCAGCAATTTAGCTTTGGAACATCCTGTTGGGATCAATTGGAAGCACTAACATTCCAGGTGTCCTCTAAGCATCAATGAGGACATTTCATTGTCAGCTGCCTCTCCAGATTAGAGAGTATCCATTGCCAGGAGCATGAGTGCAGAAGAAGAAGAGGAAAGGATCTCATAAATCTGTTGTTGTAGAGCAGTGTCCAGCACAGGGTGTCTAGTGGTATTTCCATGCATGATCATATAAATTACCGTAGTCTCAGTTTCAAAAAGTCAGGATTGTTTTTACCCATTTTGTTACTGTTTTGCTGTTCATTCCTCATGTTCTCTTGAACTGAGGCTTGCTGCTATCTCCCAGCAGATATTTGTTCCAATCTGCTCTCTTGAACCTTAGCATCCTTTTCAAATTTGGGAAAGCATCAGTGGATTGCACTAATGCACCTGTGAAATAAGAAACTCTTGCAGTTTTGTTTTTCTTTGGTGTTTTTTTTGCTTTGTTTTGTTTTTCAACAAAACTGAGTATTAACTCTTGTGGAGGGCAAATCTCACAACTTGAGTGTGGGAAGTGGTTTACAGTTTTCATCTACTCATTACTGTGAAATGCTGACCTGCAAATTTTGCAGGCATTCCCACAACCTCTGAAGTACTACTCCAGCAGGATATAAATACAGCCGTTCTCTCTGCTGCCTGCGGTACCAGAGTAGCTTCTCAGCTTATCAGCAAAGAAAGCAGTGTACATGTTGGGGCACTGGGAGCCCAGAGAGCTAATATCTTCAGAATTATACACACTTGCATGAAAATTACCTAGAGCACGACTACACTTCCTAGTTACACGTCATCTGTATAATCCAAGGGTTTAACTGGAATTTTGCTGAGCCTGTGCTGACTCTCTGATGCAGAGAAACCTTCAGCTATTGTAGTAGTGATTTTGACCTCAAGATATTGAGATTTATTTTATCCATACCGGTTCGGATAACGTGTCAGATTCGTAAAGTGCTGATGTTGCATCCTCATGGCGACTCTTGAAATAATTACAACATGCCTGAGCTAATCAGAGAACAACATTTCCTTCAGCAGTAGCAGAGTTAAAGCAAAACAGGCAGCATGGTAACAGTTTCTGCTGTTTCAGTGACACTGGGCTTTCTCTGCTTATGTTACTATTTCTGATAAACACCCTTCCACTTTAGCGCTGCATGGCACCTTCACCTTTCAATAGTTTCCCATTAAAACCCACAATTACCTTCACATTATTTTCCTCCAAAGCCACATTAAGGCCATCAGAGCTGTTGACACCCCTCAAAATCCTTGAGTCTGGCCCAGCAGCTGCTGCGTGTGCTCTGGCAGTGGTTACTGAGCTCCTAATCACTGTCTCATGACCCCGCGTGCTCAGGAAAAGAGCCATGGATATCTTTTGTGTTTGTACAACACTTAGCACAGCAGAGTCCTGGTTCAGGATTAGGTAGGATGGATAGATCCTCCCACATACAAAAAAGCAAATAACAATGACATGGGAAAGGAGGTAAATGTACAGCAGAAATAGCTGCATTGCCAATCGATGCAAGTCAGAAGGATGGTATGAAATTTAACCTCCTACAACACTCTAGAGTTAATTTGGGGTCCGTGAGATTTTTAAGAAGAAACACAGCCTACTTTTCTGAATAGTCAGACAAAAGGATTTTTGCTAAAATGTACTAAACATGCATTAAGAACAAAACAAATTTAAAGATTGTAATTTCCCCAAATTAAAAGTTTGGATGAGCATTTTGGGGAAAGGAAGAGAATCTCTGCTCCTGAATTTGCATAAAACCTTTTAATGGGGGGTTTTATTTAGAGCCCCAAGGTAACTCCAACCATTTTCTTTGGGAGAATGGAAGAAGTCAACTGCTGAATTTTGGTTCTGTGACCATTTTTACTGAAATTAATTCTGGGGTTTTGTGACAGAGACAGCATGCACATTTATGTGGTTGAGGACAAGGAAATCTGAAAGAGCTGGGAAAGACTGGGACTGCTGTCTCTGAGAGCACTTCAGGAACATACCTTGCACTGAACACCAGGGCACCCCTTTCATTCATTCTTTGGGTCCCAGCAGACTTTTCCTGCTGTGAAAAGGAACAGTTGGGTTTACTCTGTGACCTTTTGGGGGTTCTCTCTCCCTTTTCCCTGTGCACGTCTGAGAAAGAGAGCTTCATCTGTGAAGTCCTTGAATGTGGAGATCCCGGACTCAGCTTTTTGGGAGCCACCCTAGCTAAAACTGGGGAGTGAAACTGGAGTGAGAAGAATGTTCTCCATCTTTGTGTGAGGGCCCTGCTCAACCATCAGACACTGGTGGGCAGAAAGAGGATTCCAGGAGGATGCTGTTGAGACAAAACCGTACTTGCCAAAGGAGAGCTCCAAGCTTTGACTTCTGCCTGAATGAGGTTTAGCAGAGAGGTGGGGAAGGGGAAACAATGCTACATAGGCTTATTCTGTAGGGCACAGGACTGATGATTGCTCCTCTATATGGGCTGTTGTCATGCTTTTCAGGCTTATACTGTGGTTTTTTTCTCTTTCTCACCTGAGCTTTGTGTAAAAACTCACTGAAGCAGAAACTGAAGCTCCAATTGCTCCTGGCTTCCACAACAGAGTGTTATCTTTTCCTGGTGAATATTTAAATGTGTGTTCTTCTAAAGGAAGCAAATCAAAAAGAGGTTGTGAGGGAGTATAATTCTTGAGTATACTGTAACCCAGGGATAAGGGCTGGGCTTAACACCTTGATCTGAGGAGGGGATGGAGAAGGTTCCTGAGATTAATTTCCTTTAGAAATGCCCTTCTATGAAAGACAAGAAGTGAAAAAGAAAGATCTGAGCATGCAGAAAGAGAGGTTCTTACTCAAATGAAGCTTTTTCTATAGCAGAGACATCAGTAGCAACTTTCCCCTGAAGACTGGTTAGTGGTGAATAAGATAGGATGGAAGAGCCAGCACAGCTGCCTTTGTGTGATGAAAAAGACAGTCAAGCTCTTGATAGAGGGAATGGGGACCGGAGATAGGGGAATGGAGACTGGAGGCCGGGCTGTGGTTACCTAGTGCTCATAAACCCTTTGGCTTGCAGTAGAATTGCTGACCAGGGGCACAGTGTTAGCTGTAAGCAGCACCACTCCAGCAGAGAAGCATCATTAAAAATTCAAGTGCTGAAACATAGCTACTGTGGCTGTAAGTGCATATCCTGGGCTTTAAGAGACTGAACAGCTTCAGGGAGGTGTTTCTGAGTTTAACCCAATGTAGGGGTTGCTCGTTTGTTCACCAAACAATGTGGGGAAACAGCTTATAATTCTTTGCTCTGAGATCCCAGCTGTGAGGTGGATCACTTCAGTAGGTTGGATGGAGGTGGGTGAGGCAGAGTCATGGTTTTTGCCTGCAGAGCACTAAATTGCTGCAGCAGCATCATCTGACAGAAATTTTAAAGAGATGTTCTTCTGCCACAGCAAAGAGGGAGTGGATAATTGCACCATAGGGACACCCCTGGGATCCAGCCATTTATAGTTAATCAGAATTATTTCTCTGTTTGGTAAACTTTTATTTCTTTTATAACAAGTGGAAAAATTGACTAAGGGTGCAGTGAGGAGTTACAGTAAACACGCCAGCCTGGGAGGCCTGTGGAGGCAAGGTAAGGAGCATGTAAAGGAATCATTTACCAAGCTTGTTTTCAGGTGGAAATGCTGAGCACAGGAAGTCTGCTTCTGTTCTTAATGTTGAGACTGGTCAATGCATCTCCCACTATATCCCTGAGATGGATTGTATTTTAATGTGCTTGGCTTCCACAGAGAGCAGCTTAATGCTCCACCTGACTGATGATGCTTTGCTGGAAGGCTGGCAGCTCCCCCGAGGGCAGCTTCTTGCTGAGGTAGAAGTGTGGTGTCAGCAGCAGGGAAGAGTCCAGTTCAAGGTGTCCATCTCTCTTGTACATCTACGCACACACAGAGCCTGTCTTCTGCAAGTGGTAGCAGAAAGGAGGAGGAAATCAGCAAGACCTGTTTAACAGGCACAGGTGGCCGATGCTGTAACTTTAGCCCTTCGCAGCCTATTTGCTACAGTTGGAGTTTCACCTTTAATGGGTATCATGGTGAAAACTGACCTTCTCTGTCCACACAGGCATTTGCAGGGGTGCCTGAAAACAGGACAAAGCTAAAAGAAGAAGAGGCCAAAAGCAGGGTCTCCATCTGCCCAGCAGGACACCATATCTGGTTCCCCATCTGGGCCCGTTCTCACCTGTAGCACTCTCTCTAACTCAATGGTGGAGTTTCCTCAGCAGAAATCTGCTGTATTATGCCAGGAATAATATTTTCTCATTACTAGCCAAGAGGGTCTGATGGACCATGGCAAATAAACCTCTGCTGAGAAAGAAAGATTGTTGATCCAGCATGTGACATTCATGACCTGCATGTGAATCACAGGTGTGTGAAAGACCATTGACCTTTCCTCCCTGCTGGGCACACATACCTTGTTTATTCCCCACCAGCACTAAACTTCCTTGCTACAGGAAGAGGGAAATAGCATGGAAATAGCAAGCAGAAATCCAAGAGTTGATAGGATAACTACTTATTCTTATGATAGACAGATTTATGAAATACTTCTAGCCATCTGAGGAGTTCAAATCAAGGGTCTTACAATGAGTGTTACTATGGGGGAAAAATATATTAATCGTCCTCCTATTATCACAAATACCTGCAGACTCTTGACTATTTATTTATTACCCTCATTTTCTGAGGAAATAAGACTTATGAAATTGTTCTTCTGCCTGCTGCTTTCCCACCTCCTAAAGTAATTGTCTATTTTCAACCAACCTTTGAGGAGGTTTCAGAGATTTGAAACACCTATGCCTTGTAAAAATTGGGTCTGGATAGAGGCAAGAGATCCAAATCAGTGTCACCATAGAAGGAAAGTATTCAAAGTGAGCTCTGTGGTTGCCTGGTTTGCTCAGCCTTCCCGTGCAGGTCTGTTGCACAACAATCTTCCTTCCTGAATTAGGGGCACAGGAGGACGATGCAAGTCCCATGATGCAGCCAAGCAAGTGGGAAGGCTATGAAAAGTCCCGTAAGCAATGACATTGTATAGGAATTGGGAGGACAGAGAGTTAAGGGATTGTATAGGAGTAGGGGTATTAAGGCAGGCTTTACTAATCCTGCTACTCCCAGAGCATGGTATTTGTGGTGGTATCAGCAGCACTATCTACACCCCATCCACAGGAGCACTGACTAAAAGACAGTCCCTCCCCCAAAGAACAGCTCACCAGAAGCTTGCTAGCCGTTTTTGTGGAGTCATTTAGGCCTTCTTTCAATGCATTTAAGCCTTCTTTCATTTAAGCTTATCATCCATCAAAATCATTTAAAGGAAACCCTCAGCTTCAGCTGGGCTGTTTCCCAAATCAGGCCCTAGGTTGTGTATCTGGTGGTACCAAAGACCTGTGGAGTGAAAGGAGGAGTGAGGTAGCATTGTGGTAATTACCCCACACAGGCCCAAGTGGCTGCTGATCCTGTGTGGGTGCCCTGAGCAGCAGAGCAAGCCCGTGCAGTTAAACAGCATGTTGAAAGTTCCAGTAACAATTTAGGAAAGTACAGGGCAATATTTCAGATAATGAGGCAATCTTATCTACTTGTCAAAAGGAAAACCTGTAAATTTAAAGGACCCTATTCTATTTTGTCTGAAAGAAGAAAGGAGTTAGAAGAGATTCGATTGAGGTATTCATAATTATATGAGGAACAGTGAAAACTAATCAGTCTGTGCTTTTTATATTGTCACATAGTGCAAGAACAAGGCGAATCTTAAAATGTAAATTAATAAGCAGTACATTTAGTGTTCAAATGTATTTAGTGAATCATGTTACAATTATAGTAGATATAAATAATCCACCAATTTCCATAAAACTATCTGATAAATTTCACCCATAGCAATAGTTCATTTCCCAATTCACTTTTCATTATTTAAAATCCTTTAGAAACCCAAGGGAAGCTGTTGGCCAGGGATTGTAAAAGGCTGTATATTTAGAACAAATCCGAGGCGTGAACTGACTTGTGCAGGGTCTACTCCTCTTCACAAATTCACAGTCCTAGGAAGCTAAGGATACTAATGCAAAGACTGTCTAAAACGAAGGGGGAAAAAGAGCCCACACTGGATAATTTCATGACCATTAGTAACATTTGTATCTATACAAGCTAAGATAATTATAATGGTAATCATATCTCATGCTTCAGAGCCTAAAGTGATTGCCTACAGAGGCCAGGGAAGCCTTGGAGAGTTTCCATTGAAAGGAAGATTAGAAATGCTTACAATATTTAATTTGGTCATATTGGACATAGCAGAAAGAAGACACTTATTTCCCCTTTTAAATGCTTTCCCTTTCTCTTTTCTGAATCAGTTTTTTCCCTGTTGGCTTGACCTGTAACCTGGTAGCCCCACTGGCATCTGCACTTTTCCTTTCCTATCTCTTTTTGTGCCTGGGTCTTGCTGTTTTCCCCCAGACATGTTTCCCAGTGTCTCAGCCCATTCCTCTCTTGGGCTCATCACATTCATTAGATGACACCCCTCCAGTGTGAAGAGGCTTTTCTTGCATCCAGTGACCTTGACCAGACTTCATTAGTGATCTGTGCTCTGACCTTGCTCCTCCACAGGCAGCATCAGCCTGTCTCTTTTCTTTGCATGTGAGCAGCTCCTTCCAGCACAGGAGCCTTTTCAAAGCAAGTTCTCCAACTGTTGGTATTTCCGTACCCCAGTAATTCCTCCAAGACCCACAGGTATCACAATACTACCATCAAATAGAACAGTCTCGTTTCACAGATTATCTGCTTTTTTAAAAACTGAAGGAAGTAAAGAATTGATAATGCCTCATGTTGTCTTTTAACCATTTCAAAAGTTACTGTGGGATCTGATCACCTGATCTTTTTTCCCATTCTCCTGTCTTTTTGTACCCTCATTACACGATGAACCCATATGGGGCCACATCCAGAAAACCTCTCACAGAGAATTTTAGATGCTTCCACAAAATGAGATCTCCACTGATTTCAGTGAACCTACATGTGTAATAACACATATGAGAGAAGGTCAGAAATCAGCCTCAGGCAAAGAAAATGTGGTCTTTCTCCACACTTACAAAAAAACGAGATAAGGAAGAAATAGTATCCTTTTATTACTTTGTGCCACCTGCTCACAACAACACAGTGAAGAATAATTGACAACGAAGGCCTGCTATTTCCCTCTCCATGCATTGCTCCTGAGCTGGAGTTTATGCCAAAGCTGTGACTCTGAGGTAGTTCAGTTTAGGACATTTCATAAGAAGGAAAGTAATAACTTGAGAACTAAAGGCAGCTACGACAAAGGTATGGAGAATTATAAACAACAAAAGGAAGGCCAACAAAGCACTACTAGTCAGTCAGCCTTTTGGGTAATAAAAAATAAATCCGTGGCCATTGAATGAAATTGCAAAGCAACACTTTGTGAGTGGATGAAAGGTGATGTTTACAAAAGGTATAATTAAACCATGATATTCACTGGTCTAGATATTGAGAAGGATCACTCTCCATGTTCAAGTGGTTCAGCATTTATATAAATAAAAAGAACATCTGCAAGGACACCAGCTAAATACAATTACAAGGGCTATCAATTCTCATGCTTCAGGGCATGGTTACCTGCTGAGGTCAGGAAGAAATTTCTTCATGGTATAGCGCTAAAAAGTAAAATACATTATTGGCCATTGATGGTTATTGGACACCTTATTAGAAGGACCTTTAATCTGCTCCACTATGCAATTCTTTTTTCCCCCCATATCAAAAATCAGTGAAGCATTTAGGTGTGTGTTTAAATTCCATTTTGAAATCAATAAGACTTAAATGTGCATAAATATAAGTGCTCGATTAAGTGCTTTCCAGAATAGATATATTAAGCAACTACTTAAATTTTTAGAAGTATTGAAGCAGTTTTTGGTTCTGGACTGATGTTTTGGTGTCCAAATCACAGATGCAAAATCAGTAGAACCTGCTGTATCTCATACATTATCAACTCACTTTGCAGAAACTCCAGACAACAATGTGCTGTCAATTCTAAAAAACTTCAACCTTTCATCTCAAAAACTCAAAAATTTGTGACTATAGCTCTACAATTCATTTGTACAGGTAGTCCAATATGTATACAGACATAATCACACAGGTCTACAATAGTTAGGGTCTTCATCTTTGGATTTTCTTTCATGGGAATAAAATGAGATTTGTCATCTGCTATAGTCTCCTCCCTCATGTTTGTGTCCCACTGGTTTGTCTTGCAGTTCTAGGCAAGGTGTCGGCCAGACATGGAAGATCTCTGAAGATTTAAGTTTCCCTTTAAACTTTGAAGCCCATCCCTTTTCACCCTTCTTTCTCTTTAGAGGAGATATCATTCAACCCTCACACTCTTTCAGAGTCAGTAGGAGGGCCCTGAATACAGAGGAAACACAGTGCTGATCTGATCTCCCACAGAGTCGAGACATAGTAGATACTCCCAATGTGGAAAGGGCTTTGATCTGGAGAAGGTCATAGAGAAGTCTAAACAGAAGCTTGAGTGTTATTCACAGTCCTTCTCAAATGTTGCTGACAGGTGGTTAAAGGGTTTGATAGATAAAGGAGACTGGGGTAACTGAAGTGGCTGAAAAATAGATGTTGCCAAAAAAAACCAGGTTCTTGCAGGCTATAGATTTACTGACTGAAAAGGCAACTTAAACTATAGCCATAATGGTGGGAGAGATTCCTCTTCTATGGGTCTGTCTTCTCTGTTTTCCTCACTGGACCAATTGCTCCTTTTGGAGAGGCTGTGGCAGCTCAGTGGGGATGGCTGTGAGAGCTCCAGCAAGGCGCAGCAGGCAGTAATTCTTCCTTCCAGAGGCTGAACGTTCAGCCTGAGCAGCACGCAGAGGGACCTACATGCTGAGATCAAGGGAACATTTCCAATGACTTATGGAGGAGCTGAAACTAGGCCTTTACGGAATACTAAATAATTAAATCAGACCTCATGTAGACCTCTAACACTTAAGAATCAGCACTTAATAGCACACAGAAAGGCATAATTTTCAGATCTGTGCTAATAAGGAAAACCATAAATTGAGGGATTTTTCTTAAACAGCTCTTTTCTTCCCCTGATTGTTAAACATAAAAGTAAAGATGTTGCCTGCACTAGTCAGGCATACATCTTGAATTGCTATTTGCTTCCAGCTTCATTTAAGATAAAATTTAAACTACTTAATTTAAATGCTCAATCTTAGATACCTATAAAACACTGACTTGGAGGAAGTATTAAGCAGATGCTTTCTGCAAATCTGTTCTACTTTAGTCATTTCTAGTTCAGTGTTCAAAACGTTTCCAACCTGGTGCCTGACCAACATGATAAACTTCTATGATGAAAGAACTGATTTGGTAGATGAGGGGAGAGCAGTGGACATTGTCTACCTGGACTTTCCTAAGGCTATCAGGGAAGGCTTCATCCCATAAGATCCTCATAGACATGTTGTTGGAGTATGGGCTGGACGAGCAGACAGTGAGCTGGATTGAAAACTGTCTGAACAGCTGGGCCCAGAGGTTGGTGATCCTCTGGCACAAATTCTACCTGAAGGCCAGTAACTAGCAGTGTACCCCAGGGGGCAATACTGGGTCTGATTCTGATTAACATCTTCATTAATGATCTGGATGATGAGGCAAGTGTACCCTCTGCACATTTTAGAATGACACAAAACTGGGACCAGGGACTGATATTTCAGAGGGTTGTGCTCCCATCCAGAGGGACCTTGACAGGCTGGACAAATGGGCTGACAGAAATTGCATAAAATTCTGCAAGAGAACCCAGGCACCAGTAAATGCTGAAGATTGCCTTTCTAGAAAGCAGCATGACAGAAAAGCACCTGGGGTCCTGTTGGACATGGAGCTAAGCATACACCAACAGCATGCCCTGGCAGCAAAGAAGGCCAGTGATATCCTGGGCTGCATTAAGAGCAATGTTGCCAGCAGGCTGAGGGAGGTAATCCTTCCCCTCTACCCAGCACTGGGGAGACCACATCTGGAACGCTGAGTCCAGTTCTGGGCTCCCCAATATAAGAGAAACACGGACACACGGGAGAGAGTCCAGTGAAGTCCACTAAGATGATGAAGGGGCTGGAGCATTACACATATGAGGCAAGGCTGGGAGAGCTGGGGCTGTTCAGCACGGAAAAGAGAGTCTTGGAGGGGGATCTTACTATTGTATATAAATATCTAAAAGGAGGGTGCAAAGAAGATGGAGCCAAGCACCCTTCAGGGGTGCTCAGTGACAGGACAGGGGACAATGGCACAAACTGAAACACAGGAGGTTACCTCTAAACATGAGAAAACACTTTTTTGCTATGAGAGTGACCAAGCACTAGCACAGGTTGACCAGGGAGACTGTGGAGTCTCCACCATTGGAGATATTTGAAAGTCATCTGGAGACGGTCCTGAGGAACTTGATGTGGGCGGCCCTGCTTGAACCAGAGCACTGGACAAGACGATCTCCAGACGCCACTTCCAATCTCACCTGTTCTGAATTCTCTGTTAACCAAAAGTCACAGGCACAATTGCATGTCTTAGCCTAGACTCTTATGTTTAAGCCAACAAAGAGAGTGTTAAAAACCTTCTGAAGTTTCCATGTATTAGGAGATTTCCTTTATCCTTTGGAAAGCTCTAGTAATAGTATGTTGAGAACTCCCTTGCACATGTAATGTTCTCTATAATCCTAGTCATGTGTTCTGGCTCAGAAGTTCCTGATCTTCTAAACTATTAACATTTTCTATGGAATAGTATATTCATTTATTATTTCCTTTTAATATGAGATTTATAAGGACATTATCAAGATGTGTACTCAACACTTCTAAAGAGTTAATGTTTCTGTATCTCCACTCTGCTCCCATCAGACAGAGCTCTACAACCCTTTCCTCTTCAGCTCTCATTTTCTGGGAGGGCTGCAAGAAGTTCAGCACTCTCTGGGTTAACACTTAACACAAGTGAAAATCTTTATCTCACAGTGTGTGGACAAATTGGTTTTGAAACAGCTACAGAAGGTCATCAATTCTTCAAATGGACATAGCATGAGTATCCCATAAACTGAAACAGCCGGTGCTGCATGGATTCATCTGGAGAGGTTATTATTAGGGAACTGGGGGTGCTTTCAAATGCAGAGATGTAATTTATCATGACCAGGTTTTGCTAACAAGGAATTTAGACAGTTTCTGTTACTGCAACATAATAAGTCATTTTATGGGCATATTTATTTCCTTGACTGCCAACACCTCGGCAACCATCATACCTTCTTAGTATCACATGGCAGGAAAACAACTGACAAATAAAGAGGAATCATTGGTTGTGAACTCACTGAAATTGCATATTCCATCTGGAAGCTTGGATAATGCAGTTCAGTTATAAAGCAGAGTCCATTGAAGGTACACAGGTCTCTTGCTCTCTCCCTGTGTCTCATCTTTTACTGTATAAAGAAGGAAGACTCTGTAACTAAGGGACTAAGTCATGGAATCCTACCCAGCTGTTTAGCTGTAGGGGAAACTGGCAGCAGTGCTCCTCAATACTGAACAGGCAACGATTCTAAGAGGAAGCCCAGGGTAAATGACAGCAGAGCTGGGCATCCCTGCTTTACTCCCTCCCCAAATACTGGAATACTTACAGAGATATCTGCCTTATCATAGTTAGGCCTCTGGACTTCTGCATAACCTAGGGTCACAAACAGGTGTTTGCTCCCCTTAGAAAAATCGGCTCCAATTATATCCTGAAAGATCAATTTCTCCTCTTTTAGCTCATCTCTGCTATTGCTGAATAATTAACCACTTATTTGACAAGTACTTTGCACCTTCCCATGTCCCTGAATCCCCAACCACACACACAAACAGAAGGGCAATTAAAAGTTCATTTACCTATGACCCTCTGGGATTGCCACATGCTGTGAGAGTCAATATATTTTTCTTCTATTAGGGTAGCAGAGAAGCAATTTCTGAGGTTTAAGAGCATCAAGGAAAAGTAACATGCAGACAGAATAGGCAGATCTCCAGTCTGGAGATTAAATGAAGAAAAGTCCCAGCTTTTTTTTGATTGCTGTAATGAACAAAAACAGCCTTAGGAAGGGAAACCACAGCCCACAGCTGGAAAGGCTTTGTAAATCAGAGACAACTTCTCAAAGTGTTTCTAAAACCTATGACAAAGCTGCACAAGTACAGAAGGGATTTTCGATTTCCTCTGACAACCACAACAGAGTTAGCAGGCAGCCATAATCAGTGGCACAGTGTCTAGTTGTAGCCTGTCACTAGTGTTGTCCCACAAGGGTCAGTACCGGGCCCAGTACTGTTTAACTTGTTCATCAATGCCTTACATGAAGTTCACTGAAGACACCAAGCTGGGAGGAGCAGCCACTACCCCAGAGGGCTGTGCAGCCCTTCAGGGGGACCTCGACAGGTTGGAGAAATGGGCAGAGAGGAACTGTCTGAAATTCTACAAAGACAAATGTAGGGTCCTGCACCTGGGGAGGAGTAACCCCCTGCACTAGTACAGGTTGAGGGCCAATGTGCTAGAAAGCAGCGCTGTGGAGAAGGACCTCAGGGTCCTGCTGGACAACAAGTCCATGAGCCAGCAGTGAGCCCCGGGGCAAGGAGGTCAATGGTGTCATGGGGTGCATTAGGAAGGGCATTGCCAGCAGGTCGAGGGACATGATCCTGCCCCTCTATTCAACCCTGGTGAGGCACATCTGGAGTGCTGTGTCCAGTTCTGGGCTCCTCAGTACAAGAGAGACATAGCACAGGGAGGCTGGACCAGATGACCCACAGTGGTCCCTTCTGACCCAACCCATTCTATAATTCTGTGATTTAAGTGAAGTTACTGCTGGTTTTACACCAGCAAAAGTGGAGTTGAAGGCAGTGTGAAAGAAATCAGCAATGAGAAGGGACAGCTCAATCCATCATTCAGTGGACTTCTACCCACCAATGGCATTTGTGTGCACAGGAATGCTCTATTGTAATTAACAAAACCATTTACTATAAGCATACTGTAGTCATGATGCTTTATTATTTAAGTATTCATAAATGAGCAATTATTTCTTGCTGTTCTTTGCAAAAAGATTCTTGCTTTTCCTTCCAGATTGAAAGTTTCTGGTCAGTTCTGGAAACCTGAGAGGTCAGAAATCCTTTTTGCTCATCAGTAAGCTCTATCTGATATCCTTGGTGTCATTTCAGTTTTAAGGAAAGCATACTGCTGGAGCCACAGGATTGTCAAAGAGAAGAGCAGCAAACAAGTGGACTGTGCAGATTATATCTACCTGCCAATGTAAAAGCTAACCCTGAGCCAGCCTTACTTGTCTTTTCAAACCATTTCATGTCAGAGAGCAGGAGTCATGTCAGAGCACAGGACCCCTTCAATGAACAAACAGGGGAATTAATGTTCTCTGTGAGGCAGGGATGGAAACAGGTGATGTGGCATTTGTGACAGCTTCCCTCATCCCTGGGAATTCACAGCACAGTTTTATATCAGTTCAAAGTGAAAACTAAGAACAGTAGGAGAGGCAGAGCTAGAAAGAAGTCTTGGCTTTGGGTGCCCATATCTGAAGCCAGGATATTGCCGTCGCAGAATATTTACCATGTACATAATTAAACCCCTAAGTGCCAGCTGAACTGGAAATCATGCTGTGTGGTGCCTCTCCTACCATCTGAATGACTGTTAGACAGTTGGCTCTGTTTTGACACAAAAAATGCAGTCCATCATAGGCCCATTCATGTGTCATCTGTTGCCTGCTTGTCTCTTTTCCCATTTAGTTGTGTACAAGATGAAATGTTTTCCTCCTGCTGCTTGTCTGGTTTTTTTACACTTCATTTTCTTTGCAGTTTTTTACATACCCACAAAGAAATAGCCTCAGAGAGTCACACTGCCAGCCACAATCACGGATTGACGTTATATTGGCTTAAGTAATAAACAGTCATCTTCATATTTTTCCTTTCTCTTTCTCATTACGAAGCTGCAATGAACAAATTATTAATTAGAAGCCAGCCTCTGCCCCCCCTCGCCTCACTTTAAATAACTTGGAGACAAGCAGGGGAAAAGTTACCAGGCATTGTTATGCATTCATTACTGTGACATATTAAGCAGAGAGCCAAAGTAATGATGGAGTAATTCAGTCAAAGAAAATTACCTGTATTGTATTGTCATAGGCGATTGAGGCACAGTCAGTTACACGTACACAAACCACAGGAATTGTTTAAAGAGCAAGTAGTTTAGGGGCCAAGGGACAAGGAGTTTTAGATAAATACTCTCATGAATTATTTACTGTAAGACTGTGGAAGATTTTTTTCCCAGAAAATAATTGCAAAAAAGGAGGAACAAATTAGGTTATTTGCTGAGTTGTTCTAAAGGAATACGTAAGTATCTATGTGTTTGTGCTGAACTGTGCCAGAGCTGTCTGACCCTCTCTGGCAAGGGCAGAAGTTCTCATTTTGTCTATTTTTACTCCTCAGTGATGAAGAAAATAAGATAAATGTTTATACAAGAATTCAAGCTCTATGTGACCCTCTTGATTTGCAAGGACAAAAAACTCCCAGACTTTGGAATATTGCCTTCTGCCCCCCTGGTGTGTTTTTACATAGCACGTGACAGCTCCTGAAGCCCACTTCTTCCTAAAAAGCTTTTTTCAGTCAGTGAAAAAGATGAAGAAACTTTTGAGATCCAGTGTACTCATGATTCATCATGAGTCATGATGCCTCAGTTTTGGAGTACCCTAAATATAAAAGTTAAACTTATCTTTCATTTCTTTAAGGAAAGAGTGGGGAGTGGATTTGCAAATATTTTTAGTCATCAGAAGATTCAAGAACATGTTTTACAGCACCTTAATGGGCACCTCCTGTTCCCAATAGTCACAGATGGACATCACTTGTGCCATGCTCATCATGACTTGCTCTCCCTTCCCCCCAGTCTCTCTATCTGCCAGTGAAATCATACTTCCGCAAAATAACCAGAGTATCCCCTGGACAAAAATTAAATAACTCAGTGAAATGAGAAATAATTAGGATTGGGCACAAGCAACTGCTGCATGCTCACTGTGCTATGGGCACTGATTTTCTGGAGGGAATCTGTGTGTAAAGATGAAGATGCTATCTCTTAGAGATACTCTGACACAAGGTTCATCAAAGCTTGAAAAGCCACTATATTGCTAGCAAAATTTATCAGACTGTATGCCAGACTCTCACTGGCTCTCACCCAGATTCCAAGCTATCCGAGGAATTGTTAGCTTAAAAGCTTCTTTAGATCTTGTCAGCTGCATCTAGCTCACCATGGATGTAGATAAGATTCACAGTTCCTGACAAAAGAGATGGGATCTGACTCCAGGGCTCCCTGTCCTATTTTAAGAATGCAAGTTCTTAATGGCTGTAATGAGGGGTGAGGGTGTTACTATTAAATATATTGAACTGATAATGTTCAGAATTTTTTTCTTTTTGAAACAAAAGGTACAAGTTAAAATGAGATTTATGAGATCCTCAGTGAAGGAGAAGGGTCTATCAGGGATATCACATAAGTGATAGGCAGTCAAAATGAAATCAAAAGATTTTAAAATTATTGAAATGAAATATTTCTCTCGTACTTGAACTAATTTTTGTGTCTGGAGAGGGTTTCTCGCTGCACACATTTTTAAGAGATTGATTATTTTTGCCTAGGTTAGGAATAAATCTGAAATTTAAAAAAACATTATGGGACTTGAAGTGTCTCCCATTCAACATCATTGAAGACAAAAAATAGAGCTGATTGACTCATATGTAATTTGGGCAACATAAACTTTGGATACCTCTTCCTGCCCTGAATAGACTACCAACATGGTGATTCTTATTGTTCCATTTTTTGTCACACAGTCAAATTTACCCAAACTGGTATTTAACACTCTACATGGGACCTTGCTAATGGACTTGATTAACTGTCCTCTGAAAGTTCCTTGGAACTACTGGTGATTTCAGACAGTCAAAACATGCATTTATGAAACAGTAAGAAGACAAATGTGTGACTGTGTGGAAGAACACAAGCTTTTAACTTTCACAGATTATGAAAAAGCAAAAAAAATTAAAAACCTCTCCAGGGTTCATCTAACAAGCTTAATTCACCAGATGAAAGAAGAGCGCTGCAAGGGGAGCTGTGTTCATTACCGCGTCAGTTCACCAGAGGTGAGGTGGCAATGCTTCTGCCACACGCAGCTGCATCCCGCCCCACAGCCTCCTGGATACCAGGCAATGCCTCAGCCCTCTGCCTCTCCGGCCAAGCAGAAATGCTGGCATTTGGGACTGGGCTGCCATCGACACAGAGCAGGACAGCTCTGCTCCTCTCCGGGGTGCTGATCCTCCCCGGGGGTTGTCTCCCGTTGCTCTCCCGCTCCTCCCGTGCGCAGCCCAGGCAGCTGTGTTGGATTATCCAGCTCCCGTGTTTCTATCCTGACTCAAACTCGGTCCCCCCATGGTCCCCACCCTCCTGGGCCCATCTTGGCACCTCGCCAGGACTGCCTGGACCATTGCACAGTTGCTGATTTGGAACAATCTGGTGTTGTCCTGCTCCTCTTGCTCCTGACTGTTAACCTGTCACAGAGCATCTGAGCCGCTTAAGCACTCTGTAATCCACTAGGGAGACTGGAAGCACAGGCTCACATTCCTGTTTCTTTCCCAATTACTGATCTTCTGCAAGCATCTATAGAAAAGTCGCTTACCAGGGTTTCCTGACACTTCCCTTTGTAAGTCTTTATTTTCAACTTCTACTCACTTCAATTGCACTGATGTTTCCTATGTGGGCTTTTAATCTCAGAATAAGCATATACATTTTATTAAGTTTTGACAAAAATTATTGAAAAACTCCTGAAATGAGACTAAGTGGTAAAACCACTATTTTGCCATGACAGCAAGTAGGTAAAACTTTATTGTCAAAACTGTAGTGGCTCCATTCTTTGCAGGATGGACACAGTACCTGGCAGAGGTGGCCTTTCCCCCCTCTGCTGTTACTATGGAAAACTGCTTTAATTTGGCAAGGCTGAGCATTTGAGACATTTAATTTGTGACATTTAATTTGTGTTCATTACAGCCTTGTTAGAGCTTGGCTGCTAAATGTTTGAGATGTTTATGTGGCCAGCTCTTGTGCAAGCAATGCCCTTGAGGAGGACCTGGGTGAACTCCCTCCACAGCAGGAGAGGCCAAGCAGCACTCCAGGCAGACAGACAGGAAAGCAGAGGGCTGGGAACCTGGTTTTCCTGCCTTTCCCAGCATGGAGATTCCTCCAGCAGGGAGAAGGAAGAACAACGCAGCACATTGTGCTGATGGGAGAGGAGTTTACAGGGCTCGTGGCAGGAACAAATGCACAGAGAAGTCTGAAATCCAGGGAGGGGAAAGAAGGGGAGAAAGACAAGAGGAAAGGTGAGAAAGATCTCCGGCCCAGTACTAGCTGCTGAAAATGCTGCTGTCTTTTCAAATTTGCTTTTTTTAGGTTGTGGAGGAAAAGTTCCAAAGTAGCAGAAGATAAGGTCAAACACTTGCTCCAGGATGACAGTAATATCAAAAAACATATGCTGTATTGTGTTATCACTAATTAGCAATTGCTTTCACTGTGACAAATGGTCTTTGAAACACTAAAGTTTCAGGTTAAGGAACTCCTAGAGAGTAATTGTGAGTTGCATACATCTGAAGTGTTTATGTAAATGCTTATTGTTAATAATAACAACAACAATAATGACAATAGAAAATCCCCTGGTTTGTATGGTTGTGGTTGCTCAGAACAGCTGTTTTAATGAGACATCTGCCAGTGAAACAATTTAGCCTGAGGATAATGAATAACTGTTACTTAACTGAGACAGTATTAGCATAAACTCTGTTTAATGGGCACACATTTGGCCAGTGAACAGTGATTTCTTGGTACTTACCTAGGTGTTTAATAGTGAAAATTGCAAGCTTGTGGCAAAAATAAATGAATTAATGAATAGTCATACAGGATATACTGTGATATTTTTTTGGTTGCCTTAGTTTGAAATACCTTAAAGGGATCTTGTCAGGGAGTGAATTATTCAAAACTTAGAGAGCCTTTGTGGTGGGTGCTTAGAAATGGTGAAACACTGATGATTACTGAGAATCTTGGTCTTTATCTTCTCCTGCAGAAATTATTAAATTATGGAGATATGATCATTGGCATCCCAGTTTTATGGCATTATTTTCTCTCATCCGAATCTTTCCATATATCCATTATGTATATATATACGTATGTGTGTGTGTGCACATGCATGTTTCACCCACCTGACTCTGGATTGTTTCCAGGCTGGGTAACTGAAGCATCCAGAATGGAATTTCAGGTAGGGAATTCTGTTCTGATAGACTCTGCTCAGCAGAATTCCCAAATTTTTCTAGTTCCTAGATAGATGTGTCAGAGTGCTGAGGCAACAGCATAAAAACTTGTGGGCAAGAACAGGGGTATGTTGGGATCAACGCTATAGCTACGATTTTTGTAGACTACTGATTGTCCATGTAAGGAGTAAAAGCTTGCTTGTAAGTGACAATGTTATTTTCTTTCAAGGGAGATGGACTCTGCATGTGTGTGTTGGCTTTCATTCTCTAGCTTTAAAAGAATGCTAGCAAAGACTGTGTTCTTTATGAAATAAGCTAGAATAATGAGGTAGAATGAGAGACCAGTGCAGTGTGGTTCAATTTGTTGGGCCAGACCTATGAATGAAGTTAATATGATCCATGGGACCTTTGAACACTGTGAAAAGCTAACTGCTATTTCTCTTGAGGAAACTAAACTAATCCTTTCTCTCATAAGAGAAAGAGGCTGTTATCCTATCAGGGAAAGAATTTACTAGATTTAGAAGACTGGCAGATAGTCCTTCCTCTCATATTGTTAGCTGTCTTTTCCTGGATATAAAGAAAGCATCTCCTGTCATGGTGAGTCTAAAGGTAGAAGAGAGCTCTTGGGATCTGGATGATGGAGAAGACTTTGTTGACCTGTAAGTGACAGATGTTTGGAGCTCTCTGGAGAAATACTCACCATTTGCTGGGTAAACCTAACATTCCTACCTTCATTCTGGAACCCAGAAATTATGAAATTACCATTTGGGTAACATTCAGAAAAAAAATTACAATTATTTCAAATGCATTGAAATATCTAATTTCATCATATTGATTACTTGATATGTCACTATAGCTACACATTTATGTACCATTCCTATTGTGGGCTGAGTGTCAGAACTGTCTGGTGAGAATCATTTGGAATGGAGACGTTTGTTTGAGCAAGGCAAGTAGACTGTCTTTTAAGCAGGAATTTTAGGCTGTGATTCATTTGACCTATTTTAGACACCTACACTAAGACAAGATGAATCTGGAGAAGTGAATCATACCCATCGTTTCTGTACTGCTCTGGACTCCTGTTGAAACTGAAGCAGAGTTTCTTGGAGCTGCTCTACTTTCCTCAAGTTAGAGCATCCCCAGGAAGGTTCTCCAACAAGTGACAAGAATCAGAGCCACTTTTGGAGTTTCCAGCATAGCTATGTTGCTTAGAAACGAGACAGTCTTGCTGCTGCTGGCTTTTCTGACAGAAGCCAAAACTCAGTTCCAAAGGCAGTTTGGTGGGACAACAATTTTGAAAAGTGAGACAGGACCTACAGTCAAAAGACTGCTTTCACAAGGACAAGCCTCTCTTGTGTACACTTAGAGTCTATCATGAGGAGGGAACTGCTACTCCTTTCAGCACCTGAGGTAGGACTGAGGAAGCTTTGAAATCTACAGGATGGAGATGCTTTTGTTTACCTGAGTGTAGGTGAGTGCTGTTTGCTCCAGAGCTGAGATCAGCACTCACAGCAGCCTCACTCCTTAGCACTCCACCTCTCACCAAACATTTGTCTGAGTGAGCTGGGATGACTTTTGTTGGTGACCTGGTCACCTTTACCCCAGCTCTAATGAATCAAGGCAGTTTGATTTTAATTCCACTTCGCATCATGCTCATTGTCATGACTGGCTTGTGAAAAACCACAGAACAGTTTAGATGTGAAGGGGTCTCTGCTAGACATCGAGTCCAACCCTCATGCTTTAAACTGACTTCAAATTTCCACCAAGTTCATTAAAGCCTTGTCTAGTCAAGTTTTTGCTATATCTGTGGGTGGAGATTTCAATGTACAGCTCTATTCAGAGCTGTAAACTACAGAGATTGCAAACTTTCCTCACCTCTGTGCATCCACAAGCTGATTTTGAGTAAAAGGCTGCATCATGGCCTGGTACAAAATCACAAGAGAAATGTGCCAACATACCTGTAGCACCTTACAAAGCACTAGCAAAAGGATATACAACTAAAAGGTCCAGGGTCAAAGGAAGAGGTGTTGCCCTGTAAAGAGAAAGCCTTAGGGGAACTTGTACAATATAGCAATTTGGGAAACTGGCACTGAACTGATCTCTTACTCACTCCAGCTCACAGATTTACTCTTGGCCAGATACCTAAACCATTTGGCTCAGTAGCATTCTAGAAGCAGTCACATTTTCAAAGTGATGCAACAAGGAAATAAATTACCTTTATTATGTGAAAAGGAATTGCTGTGCAGTCTCTGAGGAAAAAAAAATTTGTAAGCAGGAGTCTGCATTTGTCTTGGAAAACTCAGATTCCAATAAATACAGGTGATTGTGCATGACTAATTATACACACAGTCTTGTGCACAAAGTTATATCCAGAAAACATGAGTATTTTATTATGGCTTGAGGACTCCTTGAACAGGTTTGAATTTCTTGCTGGAATGTAAAAACTAGTGCTGTGGCTGGCTGTCTCAAAGGACAACAAGTCAGATATAAGCTGTCAGAGTTGGTAGGAAATATTTTACCCTTAGTTATTTTAAGAACTAGCTAAAAACTCCATTTTATTGCTTCTTCATTTGTGTAGCCCCCACACACATACACACAAGTCCTCTGCAGCCTTTAGAAACATTGAAAAGAACTGATTTCATGCAGGTTGTGCTTTTTACTTTGTCATGCCCTAAGGTACCTGTGCTTGAATCAGAGGGTTCACACGAACAGCTTCCCCTGTCCTTGCTCTTGGAGGAACATCAAGCTCTTGTGCACACTTGTGTACATGGAGGCTCTGCAAGAGAAGCTGTGTTCTCACAACCAGGCTCCCACTCATGAGCCTCTTGCTCCAGTCACAGGAAGATCAAACAGCTGGAGAAATTGCTTTAGCCCTCCCAACCTCTGCCTGGTATGAGGTCTATGTATTTTGACCACGGACACCACTGAAGTCCATTAATGACCTGCTTTTATTATATTCATCCCTATCCACATCACCAGGGACCTGTGCTTTCCCTGTAACTTTTCCCAGTTGAGCTCTGCCCAGAGCCAGAAGGACAGTGCATATTCATACCGAGGAATTAAGATCAATTCCTCATCCTCACATGGCATTTTCACAGGCATTTTTAGAGATAACAGGGAGGGTCCTTCGGTATAATTAAAAAAAATTAAAAATAATCCAAATGAATCCTTTGGCAAGGGGTTAACAGTTTCTTATTCTGGGTCCAGTCAAGGAATATGCTTATTTATTGATCCTCTTTGTGTACTAGAAACAATTTTGTGGGCCTGAAAATTGCTCTGTATACTCTTCTGAAGAGCTCTAAGATCTCCCACTAAGGGAAAGTGTGGAATCATTTGTACAATTGCTAACAAAATGGGATTCTGATTTAGAAATGGGGTTCTCAAGTGTGCTCATGTTAATACTAGAAACAATAAGAAATGTCATCTAGTATGATTGCTGGAAGTACCTTAAAGGAGCTCTCTTCTGACACCCCTGTTTATGAGTAGAAGAGCTTTCTTTTCCAGATGCACACACACAATTTGGGGAGAATTTCCTCTTGTTTTTGATTTTTTCCCCTCTGATTGAAGTAACCTTTCCACTATGAGTGTATAGGTCAACAATCCTTCCTCTGCTACAGGAGCTCAATTCATTGCTGAAGGGGAGAATTAAAAAAGAAACACAATCTGGATCTCAAAGGGAACAAGACTGCAGGTCTGAGCAAGACTTGCCCTTGGCATTTCCTCTTGCCCTGCTCCCACAGGCAAGCAAGGCTATAGAGGCCCTCTGTCAGTCTTATGGAAATACATTTCATTTGAAGTAAATGTTACCCTAGTCCACTGGTGCCGTAAAGAAAAATGTTGGTCTAAAGTTTAAAGAAGTGATCTCAATTGTGGAAAGGGCAGCAGCAAATCTGGGGAGGCTTTGCTTTGACCTCTCTTGATCTGGATTTTGTTGATTAATGCACACAAAGTGGCCCAAAAAAGAATCCAATTATAAAGTGATTAAGAGTGCTGAACCCAACAGTCCCCCTGACTGGCCAAATGTGTGTGCCCTGATTCTGTGAATGAGGGGGGCTCCTGCTCACATCATGTTGCAGGTGAATGTAAAACAAGATTTTGGGGACTTCAGTTTCCCTTTTGACAAACGAGGCTTCTGGCAAGAGTTGTGGTCATTGTACAGTTAGTTCTTCACTCAAAGGAATCCATTTCAGGGATGAATTTTAAACATGTCAGCAAATTATAGCACTGACATGAGGTTTTTTAGCATTTCTCACCAGTTTTTCCCCATACTATACATTGTCATTACATCGTGTTTTATGATAACGGCAAATCAGAACTGAATGCGCTGTGCTTTTTCTCCAGGAAGTCAGGCTCCAGCTCTCTGAGGTAAAGGAAAACCTTTGATGTCCATATCATCTGCCCACTATCCAGGAAACTTACTGGAAGTCCCCTGGTTTAGCCCATTCACTCTTTATGGGCAAAAGCAAATTGCTGACAGGAGTTCTCATGCTTAAGCTTACAGTTTCAAAAGTACTTTTAATCCAACCCCCTTTTTTTGTTTTGCCTTTTTTTCCCCCTCAAAGCTGTGTGCTCTGGCAAACAAACATCGTAAAATTATCTTCTGAATCTTCTTGAGCACCCTAATCTGGGGCATTAATTCCAAAATTGCTCAGGCCTGGGATACTGACACCTTGCAGATTTTTCTGAAAGGATAAGGGAGACATGGAGAATTAGGAGAGCTCTGAAAACCCTCTCCTGACTATCTTTACACAACTGAAACAGTAAAAAGAAAAATATCACAGCAAATATGTTGCCTTTCTTCTACTCTCCCACTGATCATCACCATAGGGGAAGGTTCTCCTATTCCAGCAGCAAATAATCCTAGAAGGTAAAATATTGCAGAAACTCCAGGTTTTAATGGACCAAGAGATACTTGCTTTCATTCTTGCTTCCCCGTGGTTCCATTGCAAGGAAGAGAAGAGCAAGCTCTGCGTGCCAGAGATGTTTACAGAAGCAATAGAAGCTTGCTGGCTTCCAAGGAGATGTTTAATGCAGTATCATCATCACTGTCCTGGGGCAAGAGTGCAGCAGGAACTGTCAGCAAGATCTCTCCAGAGGTGGAGGGATCAGTGCACAGAAACAAATGGCAGAGCTCAAGCATGTCAGGTCTCATTTGAAAAGTGATTTTATTATGTGATTTCCGAGGTACTGTTACTATTCCAGCTAAAGGAAAGAATAATCTGAATTGATAGGATCCCATATCTTAATTGCTTGAGAGAGTATCTGCCAGTGCAGAGAATGGTAAGAGCCTTTTAGAGTAATAATGAAATTACCCGCCCCTACTGCACATTCCATGAGTAGATCTCAAAATACTTTACAAGAGGAAGTGAACTTCACTATTTCTATTCTATAGGAGTAGTTTATGCAATTGATATTACACTCTTTTTATGCCTCCATACACTAGGAAAGGATTTTGTAACGGAACAAAGTCTTTTGTAATGGTTAAATCACTAGTATTTAATTAAGGTAGCAATGGATGATGCTCATCAGCAGTCTTAAAACATCCCTGACTCCACACCTTTGGGAATAGCACTTTTATAGTCAAATAAGAGAATACACAAAACATAAGCTTTGCATGGGAGCTTTATTATCTCTTTTATCTCCATAACTACCACTAAAGCCATTCCTCCTGGACAAGGAAGAATAAATATCTTCAATGCAGAAAGTTCAGTGAAGTGGCAGAATTATCTAATGGCTAATTTAAGGATGCACATAACCAGAGCAAAGAGGTGATAGTTTTTTATACCAGCTGAACTTGCATTTCCTGAATTCCTCTTCAGAAGTGTGGTGTGTGTCTTTGATCACAGCACTTCTCTGAATCTCTGATTCTGTTGGGGCAATGATCTGTTAAAAGTCTGACATTTTCAAAAACAGTAGAAAAGCACCTTGTTGCCAGCATTCCAAGTATTAGCCATATGTGAGAATGCAAGCTTGATATTTTATGTGTGATTGATACTGTATGGTATGCATGTGTACTCAGAGAATTTACTGATTTTGAGGTGCAATTTCTTCCTTCTAAGAGTGCACATTTATAAGAAGTATCTGGTATCTTGAATAGGTATCTCTACTCTTGTAGGATGGCAGAAGCTTTCTCTTTCTGCTTATCTTGTTCAACATTAAAAACAAACAAAACAAACCACACCAAAACCCTAAACTAGTATCTACATAAATCATCCCACTTTATTGTGAAACCCTCTCCTTCAACATTTCTAACATGTATATATTGTAAATAAGAAACATCTTGTCATGCAGTTTTATAGAAACCATAGGTGAAAGCACCCTGAAGGTGATCCCACAAGTAGTCAGTGTCATTCTCTGTTTTGCTGAGCAGGCGTTCCAAACCCAGCATGTGATCTTGTGTTCTTTCCCTAATTCCCAGGGTTAATTCAATATAACAGGAGAAAAAAGGAGAAGACTTTGCTGCCTTAGTTCATAATGTTATTAAATAAAGCATTTAAAACAATTAACATTTAGTTTTCCCCTCTTTTGAATGCCCTATTTCTCCCACTTAGTGAGAGCTGTTGTCTCAGAGCATGATTTGTTCCACTGGATTGGTAGGATTTCCTATAGACATACCCATGCTAGCTTTGGACCCTACCTCTCTAATACCAGAGGCAGCACAGAATTCAGTCCAGAATATTTGAGCAGTGCTATCTCAGACCAGTTTTACTTTCTGCTCTAAACTTAGGGCTACTATTGCTATACTGGTACAAACGTCAATAAGCCGTAGTTAGAGGTGTGACAATGATATTGTAAACCCTAATTTTTTTTCCCCCTCAAAGCTTGTTTTCATCCAGACATCTAGTTTTTCTTGATCAGGTTTTAATATGTTTTTTCCCCTGCAATTTTGGTCCAGGAACAGAGAATGACTGCACTACAAACCTATATGGCATATCTTCTAGAAGACTGTATGCTGTAATTGCTGGTGCCATTGGATATTAGTGATTTCATGTAGTCATCAGTAATGCCACTGGGGAAGAAGTTCCAGAAGAGGGTGGCAGGGAAAGGAATTAGGGAGAGTTGCTTGGGCAGTGAGGTAGCTCTCTTATTTTTCTACCATATCTGCTAAGCTGATGCCAGGAAATAATTCCTTTGTCATAGAGAGTAACATCCCAAATCCTAAGAGAGCACACAGAAATTGTTCCACAGCACCCTGTGCCTGCCAGCCCAGACAAATATGTGATGGGATAGGGGATCATGAGTCCAGGGTGAGAAACCACAAGGATGTATCATTCATTAACACCACCCACAGCCTGCCTGCAGATGTGGGACCTGAGAACAGAGTGCTCGTGTGGAGAATGTCAGGAAGCAGAAGCGTGGTAGGCTGCCTGTGTTGCAAGTGCAAGATTACCTAACCCGTGGTTAGCATGCAGTGTAGGCAGGTTCTATTAGCAAGGTTCAGACCATGATGTGCTAATTAAAGAAGAGGTTGTCCTAGTTGCTAAGGCAATGAATGCTTTCAGTATTGCTGCTTCTACCTCAACAAAGCATGTTCTCAGCTGTCCCTTCAGCTGTGTTTGTCAGATAGAGGGGTCAGGACTTGATATGGTTGCTTCGGTGATTACAGTGCTCCTGAGAGCTGATTTACAGGTCAAGAGTAATAGGTGAAAAGAATGCCAGGGAAAAGTGGTTTAAAATGCTGCTTTGTCAGGTACCTGTCTGGGGATAAGTTCCTCTTAAAACTATGGGTTTAGGTTATATTGTTTTGGATTTTTAAACTCAGTTCTGCTTCTTTTGGGAAAGATGCAGACAAGATGAGGAGATTTGTATGCTTTAAAATTGGTCTAACTGTCAGCTTTCTGTAAGGAAGAGGTTGACTGAGTGTTGGAGCCGGCCCTAGAGTGAAGGAGATGTAATGGTTTGAATTTTTTATTAGTAAAGAAGCTGGCTACCACCAGACAGGCATCATGCTTAGCTTAGTCTCATGAGAAAGCATTCCCTGATTCATTATTCCTCTACCACAATACGTACTGTGCATAGGCAGCTGCTAGAAACAGAAGGATGCATCAACATCAACAGGACTGAAAACTGCATATTGTGAAGTTAATGTGGAAGTGAAAAACAGTCTTCATGGGGTGGTCCACTGCTGGCTGCAAGTCCCACAGCAGCTCTGTCATCCTTCTTTCTCCGTGTGAGATTTACGTCAAGTTCCAGCTTGAAACTTCACATGATTGCATACAACATCTTCAAAGCAGTTTTTTTTCTTTCAGAAACCCCCTCACTGGTGCTACAAATCTTTCTCCTCTGTCACTTTCTGGGGAAATGGTTGTCTGGCTGTAACTTTGTGAGATTCCAGAGTCATGATCCTCCTGTGTCTTGGAGATGTGCAACGACAATAAAATTCTCAATAAGAGAAAATTGTGTCTGTCTTTGGGAGACAATAGAGCTCTACATTCATCTCCAGTTCCCAGTATGCTGGGCCACTGTCATTTTTTCTTCTTATGCTTTTAATTCCTGAAGTGATTTTCCTTTAGCTGCCTATTAGACTGGAGCAAATTCCCTTTAATTTCATCTGCTCACTCCTACCTCAATGCAAACATCTGGCATCACCCCTCCCTACCAGCAGGTTCGTTACTGCATTCTCCAAGGAATAAGCTGCCATTTTCCAAAGACCCTTGAAACCACAGAATTTCACTTCTAACTTCCTGAGGACTCTAACCTCAATGTGACATTTACTTATCTTTCTCTTAAAAATGCTCCCTCTACAATTTTATCTGGTCTAATAATGCATTGCAAGCACTGCATTATCCTTTTGCTAACTCAGATATTTCATGTGCACTGCATTCTGCAAAAATGGGTTGTGAAACCCTCATAACACAAAAATCTTAGCTGTACCTCGAATTGTAAATGACAAATGAGCAGGAACCTCTTGCTGCCCCAGACTCATAGCATAACTGAATCTGCCAGAATCTCCTGCTGCCTTTTGGAGGCAGATGTGGACTGTTAGACTTTGAATATTTGGGATAAAGTTCTGAGAAAAGGACTTCTGGCCTGCAACAGCTGAGTCTAAGTTCTTACCCTGAGTTAATTTGTTGTGGTGGTTTGGTCATTGATGTGGTTAGGGTTTGCTTTTTGTTCAAACCACCTTTCTGTTAAAGCTAGAAGCAGAAAGAATGAGACCTTGGTGGTATGACTAAAGCAGCATTGTTATTTGCATTTTGGTGGGGGCTTCATCAGTTTACAGGGAGAGACAAAAGCTGCTGCAAATATTCTCATAGTCTGCTGTGAGGAGAACTCTGAGTGCCCACACAGCAGAAACATTTGCCATAACTAGGTATTATGAGTCTCAGTGGTCAATGTTCATCAGCAGTTCATCCTGCCTGACACAGCCTTGGTCTGATGAAGCCTGGTGTGTCAGTCCTTGCCAAATTCACAGGAAACCAAGAAAAACAGATATTGCTAAGGACTTTTGCTGCATATAAAATGTACTAACCATTGTAAAATCACTTGGAACAATCTTCTTAGATAAGATGTTAATACATTTATTGGATTTGCTGACATTTAACAGAGGAATTTACTTTGAACATAATCCATATTGGATACTAAAAGGGACAGGAGTACTTGCAAGATACCAAGAACTCTAAGAAATTAGGGATTGTTTTCTATACTGCGCTTATAAATCAAATATATCAGTCCTTCTGTACATTCTGAGTTCATTTATACTCAGAGCCGAATTCATAAAATGTCCTCTCCTTTTCATAAGAGATCAGACCAGGGATAGGCTCAGATCTTTTACCTTGACTTTCTCTTTTGTATGTAACATTTGGAGACTGACTGACTACACTTATCTACTGCACAAGCTCAGAGTGGGCAAGAGCCCAACATAGCTGTTTTTTCATTCCCATTGAACCTCTACAGAATGATCACTACTTTCCTCACTAATGTGCCAGTGTCATCACATTCACTGGTCTTCCTATCCAAGTTGGTTACTGATGGGACAGCTGGGCTCAATAGTTAATAACTTGTCAAATGAATCACTACTTCCACTTGTGAGACACATCTTTAGTGGTATAAAAAGTGTACTGCATTTCCATGGAGGAGGTTACAAAATTAACTAATGGTATTTTGAATATTTCACGAGTTGGATGAGATTGTTGAGTCAGTCATTTAGCACTGTGAAAAGCTGTGAGCTGCAATGATGTTTGTAGCCTTCCATGTTTATTCTCTGTGATTTTCTCCCAGATTTCATCATAATTACTTCCTTCAGTTCTCTGAAACATCGAAGAATGTTTTTCCTTTGTTCTTTGCATTTATTTTTACATAGGTCTCTGGCTCCATTGTTCACCTCCACCTTTTCTTTTACCATGCTGCAATTTCTTCTTCCTGACATATTCCTCTCTCCACCCCCTCCCACTTTTTTTTTCTTTTCTTCCCCCCCNTGTTCTTAATACTTATTTTCATTCTGTTTTGGAGATCTGCATTCAAGGATCATCTTGTCACTCAGACATTTTCAACCTTCTCTGGAGCCCAGGTATCTGTCACTGCTCCTTAATCCTCCATCAACCTGTCCCTGTTTATGGCTGGAGCATTGGCTTCTTGCCATAGCTGTGGGTGAAAGAACAA
>VZTJ01003633.1:81719-93617 GCA_013397795.1 Orthonyx spaldingii
AGCAACAGTGATTTTTACTGTTGGCAGCCATCCTTCTTTTCCTCTCATGTGTTTCTTCTCATCTAGCAATTGCCATCAGTTCTGGGCAAACCATGAAAAAGGCACCAGACTGGCAATTTTACATTTTCCAGCATGCTGTTTATCACCAGCACTTTAGGGGTTGAGTTCTGCATTAGATACCAAAGATACCAAAGGCATATTAAGATTATGTAATGTTCTAATCAGGTTGTGTCTTTTTGCTAAAGGAAAAGATCCTCTTATGGGCATTCCCTATGCTTTTTATAGAATAGCAGTGTTAAAAAAAGGCTTGCTAAATTTCAGGGCCTACAACAGTAGGAGCATTTAAGTGTGTCTATTCCCAGATGAGAACCAGCAGTAACAATGAGTTAGCTTTTAGACTGTAAATCCCACCAACGCAAGCCATAAAAGGAAAAGAAAAAGAAAGAAATCAAGAAATAAGAAGCGAAGTTCTTCAGTGATTTGTCTGTGCTCCACACAACTATTATTTATTCTGGCTACCTTTTACTCCCTCCCACTGCCCAGATATTTGCACTTGCAGCCATGAGTAACTGCTTTTAAAAAATCAAGGGAACCTAAAAATATAGGAATAGATGAGAAATTTAGAGGAGGGATTCCTATAACTACAGAAGTACAGAAGTCAGGTTGATTTCCTTCCCCTCTGAAGAAAATACGTGTCAACTAGAAAATTACCTCTGTATCATATACCTAAGAACTTATTTCCCAAATCAATGTTTTCATAACAGCAGTAGTAAATTCCACCTAACTAGTTCTTTTTTACTGCTGCACCTTTTGATTCCCTCTGGAACAATTTCTTATGTGATAATTGTTTCAAACTGTTTAATTCTGTTCATCCTAACTGTTCTCTCAGTGGTGATAGCTGCAATCACAGGCAGTTTTCCATGACCCTGGTATAGAGAAAGCAGCCTGCTGGGCCACAGCTTACCTGGTCCACACATGGTGCTGCTCTGTTGCAAAGGTTTACATAATCCTGTAAAAGCCTTCTTGATTTCCCTGTGAAAACTGACTATATGCAGTGCTCAGCATATCTGTATAGCTTTTCCAGAGTTGTAGTCTCAGCACCCGTAGCCTTTGGTGACTCACTGAGGCTAGAGGTGGGATCTTCAGTCTTGTCCCAAAGAGTCCCAGACCTCCACTGACACAAAGCATTTACAACAGGCTCTGGAAAATTTCTGAGCTCTTGCAGCTTGACATCACAAATGTATGTATGTATAAAGAATCTATTTGAGATAATTTGCTGTGATGGGTAAAATTCGCTTGCAAGTTCCTCTCCTCTGAGTTCTGTTCATTGGGACTTATTTAACACAGCCTGGTAAGAATCCTATTCAATTTCCATTTGTTTGGGGCACAGCTTTTAACATGCACATCAATTAGAAGCTATGTCATTTTTCTTATTAACAGCCTTAACCAGTCAAAAAAACTTTGTGCCCACATTTCCACCAACCACATTGCAGCCTGGTGTACTGCTGTGTTCACTTCACCTAAAGTTTGTAAGGGCATGATGCAGCTCTTTGATTCCCTCCTCTCTGCTCACTGCCCAGTCCGAGTTCACACTGCAGTGTTATTTCTGGTGTCTGGTCTGCTTTGAGACTGTCATCTCCCAGTTTCAAACAGCCAATGTATCGCTGATGTGCTTCATTAGGAACTAGTGTCTAGGTCTCAGGAAAGCAATAGGTTTGAGCAGCAGTACTGGAGGCAGAGGTGGGAACAGTCAGAGTAGGTAGAGGAAGAGGCCAAGGAATGAATTGTACATTCTACTCAACTGCAAAATGCTTTGTTCTACTACCCAGTTTAGCCTTGTCAGGCTCACAGTATCGTGAGAGGTCCCCAGGCAATTGTGGTTGTTTGCCCTCAAGTACTGCTGAGAGCCATTTGGAATTTTGACACTCAAGTTGGCAGTCTGGTGTGGAAGAATGGATCCTTCAGAAGCCTGGTAAGGTTTCAGCACTACCAGCTGAAGATCTAGTGCTCAGTACTCAGGAGACAAATGAAGTTTCAAAAGCTGCAGATAGAAATTTTCTTTTTTCTCTTACCTACTCAGAGGAGTAGGTGTGAATTTAAACTGGTGGGGACAAGATATTTTTAGTATTGGAGTTTAGAAATTTCTACTGATTATTTGTCCTCCTGCATTTGCTCTTCCTCCTTCATCCATGTCTTTCTGTCCCTGGTGAAATGACACACACGTAATGGAAAGCATATTGCTTTCAGACTCCTAGAGCAAGCAGCCCCCTAACAAACTGACACAACGTTTCCAGACAAGCTTCTTCAGTCTCCAGAGAAAGGGTGGTGACCCACAGCTTACAAATGTAAGGCAGGAAGAAAATACCAAAAAAAAAAAGGAAAAGAAAAAAAAAAGGTATCTACATGTTTGCATCAAATTAACTGGGAAGTACAAAGTTTTGGTGATACTGACTTTGTTGTGCAACTGCACAACTACCCTGTGGACAGACTGAATCCACTGACATTTTCTTCAAAGGATGCCTTTGAAGCAGCATGTTGTAAGTTAAGCATCAGTTATATCAGAGACGCACACTATGCTGAAACTTCATTGCACTGCATATTTGAGGCTTATTTGTGAAGTCTCAAGCTCCATGGCCAACCTAAACATTTTGTGACAAATAGCTTCAAGCATGTCCTCCTTCTGAGGCTGTTCTTTGCAGCAGAGGGAACTCTAAATTAAGATTTTCCAAAAGGCTGCCTCCTTTCCTAGCAGCAGGAACATAGGTCTAGAAAATCAACTAGAACATAATATTAATTCAGCTGGTATAATTCCTCTTTAAAATCAGCCTTCTAATGTCTTAAGACAGTATTCTCTGCTTGTACCTCTGATGGATTTCACATTTTGTCACCTGAAGTTAGTTACATAGAGGTTTTGGCAGCCTAAATAGTTCTGTGATTGTGTGTTATGGATATTCTGCTCTCCATTACTGCGGGAAAGGTAGGGCACAACTTACTGTGTTCTGAGCCTAAATCTGCTCAACAGTAGAGAGGGAGATTATCAAATTAATCATTGTGTGCACCTGATTACTAGCATATATAACAACTGATCTACTGAGGTAATGGAGCAGATGGGTGGAAGTCAGGCAGTAACAGCTGTGTCTTCTATTTGTCCAATTTGTCATGCAGGTGTCACTTGCATCTAAGCCTTTACCATGTGAATGCGGGTGGATAGGATTGTCTTTCTGCTAATGCCATTACACCAATGCTGCCAAATATTCTTCAAAAAATGTCATTTATTAATGCCCTGGTTTCTTAAAAAATGCTTAGAAGGGAGAATATTTGTTATTTCAGCGATCAAACCCTAAATCTGATGGTAGAATTCTATTCTAACTGTAGCCTATAACAAATACAAACAGTTTGGACTATCATAATATTCTGAGACCTTCAATGGTATCTTGGCATCTGACTCTTCCTTGTGCCTATTAGTAGATTTTGGGGAGGTTTTCCATAGAACCTTGGCATCTGACTCTTCCTTGTGCCTATTAGTAGATTTTGGGGAGGTTTTCCATAGAACCTTGGCATCTGACTCTTCCTTGTGCCTATTAGTAGATTTTGGGGAGGTTTTCCATAGATGTCATCATCAGGAAGAAACTATGAAAAAAAGCTTCCTGTTCAAAGAGGCACTTGGGAGCAATGCAGTCAGTACAAGCTTGAAGCAACAAAATCTTTATTAAGACTCCATCTTCTCCATTCCTTTTGTGTAATATCCAGCCTGACACACTGAAGCTACATTAACAGAACATTGCTGTGGTTGAAAACTCAAGCATACAAAATTAGGAAACGACAACTAAGTTCTCACATGCAAATAGATTTTGATGCCTGTTTTTCAGATTATAAAACAATTATTAATTACATGATGACAGAGTGATTTCTACCACACCCTTACCTTATATGATGTGCAAAAAGATCAGGTGCCAACTTCACAGCACTCTTAGGTGTCCTCTTCTATCTTAGCAGCATCTCATTTCTTCACCCAGACAATCCTGCTTTTCATCTTGTATCGCAACACCCCAGCAAATTTCTTTTGTTATTTCTGTCTCCTACTGAAGAAATAAACTCACCATTGTTATTTCCAGAACCCACCATCCCTACCTGGGCTTGATTAGAGAGGGATAACAAGTTTAGAAAAACTCATTTTTGCTCTTGCAGTGGTGAAGAGAATATTTTTTAAAAATCATTTGCTGTCAGGGATCAGCAGATGTAAAGCCTGGTAATGATTCCAAGTGAGAGTGAGTTTTCTTAGTTGCTGTGTTAGTCAAGAAAGAAGCAGAGGTCTGAGCTTACTTTATGGGTATAGATCTTTAAGGATGCAGCTCTTCCCTTTCATCAACTCACTACTAAGCACATACAGATTTTTAAAGGCTCACTTAAGCAAAATCCTTTTCTGTTGGTTTGTGGTTTTTTTGGTTTTTTTTTGTTTTTTTGGTTTTTTTTTTGTTTTGTTTTTTTTTTTTTTTAACGCTTCCAGACTGGTATCATTATTCCCTAGCAGAATCCTAAAAGGATTTATAAACTATCGCTAGTTCTGAGGCTCCAGCTGCCAATCACCCAGTAGTAAATGTCCCAACACCTCTCAAACTTATCACAGATTATAGTGCAGAAAGAGAACTTGCACTAATCCTTCCTTTCAATGAGCTAATTGATAAAAATGAGGTAATAATAAAGCTGAGTGATTGCCCTAACACAGCTACCACTGTACTTGGCATGAAGCCCACTCCCAAAGAGTTGCTCCTTTTTCACCTGGATCTGGGAGAAGGTAAGGAAATGCAGTACCTCCTGCTGATGATCACTTGTCTTGGCTGCATCTGTTTTGCACCTGGTTATGCTGAGTGGAAGAAGGTGGGCAAAAGTTTCAAAAGGCCATTGGCATCAAGTCTGGCACTGGAGAACTCTCTCAAGAAATCTCAAGAAACCTCTCACTGGAACTGTTGTAATGCCAAGCTGACATACAAACAATAAAATAGCACACTTGGAAATATTTACAAAATGAGCAAAGGGCACAGTGCCAGGATAGTTTTTTGATTCCAGCACTGGGTTCTTGTATGCTGATTGCAAAAGCGTTATTTAAAATTATTTTCTCTCTCTGTAGATGAAACTCTTCCCTTAACTGACTTAAGGGTATGCTGATTTCACTGGAAACTTTGCTTGGTCTGGCCATTTCTTTTAGATGATGCAGAAACTGTGAATTCTGACACCATCCATGGTGTAAGTCAAAGCTCATTCCTTTCCTCAGTACACAATCTGATAGAGATTGCAATTTCAAAGGAAGCAGCAATGCCAAGCTCAGAAATACAAGTACACACACGGAGTGTAAAATATCTTTTGAATTTGTTGGACATTTTTTGTGTCTGATGCTGGATTCCTTCAATGTCACATTCAGACTCTGAAGGTCTGTCCTTTTCCTGGCCTTGTCTAATTGGCTTCTACTATGTCTGACAGCTTTAGCTTCACCCAAATGAATGGAAAACCCCCTACCATGTCAAGATACAGTCTGAATCACAGAATATTAAAGTTTTAAAGTACTACTCTGAAAAAGAGGTGTTTAATGTTGACAGGTCCATTGGCACTGGTATTGGTCTTGCCTTGTTTCCTGACCTTAGCATCAACTTCCCTGTAACTGTTGTTGAGACTGAGGAGGATTATCCTTGTTACTGACAGTTTCACTGCTGAGATGGGGTGACCTGTCCTATTCTTTTGCCAATGTAGCAAGTCCAGATCATAGCTCACAACTTCTGAAATGTCAGCAAGAACACAGAAACTTTCTTTAGCACTGACAGTCCTGGACAGAGAGCTGGATGCAGCTCACAGTCACACCTCATCCCCAGCAAAAGAACATTTTAGTTTTTTCACAGTACATTTCTAAGATGCACAACCACTTGTGGCCACTAAATGAGTTAATGTTTAGCTGTTCAGACTATACTTCTTGTTTATATTCAGAAGCATGTACATACATTTCCATTGTGCTTTTGTCTGACAAGGACATGAAAGTGGACTTTCTTCTGTTAATTTTGTGAAGCTGCCAGAAAACTTTCATACTGGGTATTCTTATTGTTGCAGTGGCCAAAAAGCAAATAAGCCTGAGTCATTAGTCAGGATTTAGGATTTATTTTATTCTCCCTTCACTGGAAAGTAGCAGCTATAATGCACTTCTGTTTTCTAGAGAAATCCTTCTAGAAGATATTTAAAACAAAACCTTAATTGGGAAAAATATGGAAGTTCTAGGATTTGACTGATAATTATTGTCTTTTATTTTTGGCCAAAAACTTTCTTATTTGATGCATTAGGTAGTGATCCTTATAAATAAGTTTGGGGTAATTTCTTTTCCCATAGTACCTATTTTCAATCCAGGTACTTTTTTCATATAGATTCTAAAGGCCTAACCATTGATACAAAACTTCAAATTATTTTGACAAGTCTTGATATCATGCTTTAACTTGTAATAAGATCTATGTTTTTATTATTCAGCCATCTATTTTTTGATTTTGTTTACATTTTGTGTTTACACTTACTCTCTAGTCCTGTGTAGGTTTTTGGGTTTTTTTTGGTCAGACTTACAAGAGCTTTAATATAAAATCAGTGTCAGTGTGACAAAGGCCGGATGTGTTACTACGGACAATTTGGGTACTTAAGGAAGCAATCCAAGCATTCATAAGGCAGCCTCCAAACATGCCCAACCCACTGAGTCAGGGACATTGGAGCTGACACACAATGTTGGTCATAAAGGACATTGCTTGAACTGCACAGACCTTGAATGGACAGCTTAACATTATTTACATAATCATTATTAGGCTCACTGTTGTTGGTTGTGTGAAGAGGCTGTTTCACTGTGGGAATAATTCCTTTGTCACAGGTATTCTCTGAGTTCACATAACCAGCAGTTATTCCTACATTCTGGAAGAAACACTGTCGATGGAATGAGCCTTCCTGCTCTCCTAAAAAAAAAGACACCACTCTTCCAACTACTGTAAGGCCAGTTTTCTTTCTAATTAGCATCCTGGCTCTGGGGAGGTCTGTATTGGTAACACTTTCCGAAGTTAATGAAGCTGTTCTGGAAACAATGAAGCCTTCCATGTATAAAACAGGTACTGCTAATGGAAAAAAAGCTCTTGTTGTGATCAGGTGGAGTATCCTCTTTTTCACTAGATAGTGAAAGCTGTCCTTAGATGAATTAAAAGCTAAATGTGTAAGGCTAAGACTGGAGGGATAATACATCCTGTGCTTTAATATTCCTAGAAAGGCTGGCAGATATTAATTATACGGGTCTACAATTCACTTAAGGCTTTTCATAGTTTCAGCATTCACACTGCAGGGCAATAAATGGCCAAGTGTAACAAAGGAAACACAGTAACAAGAGAGAGACACTGTATCCACTGCTTGGCAGTGAGGTGAAGCAGTCAAATAGAAACAATTATTACAGAAGAACCTCATAGAAGTGTGTGTGTGTATACGTTTTCCCAGAACACAGACGAGGACATAAAGGATAGTTCAGCTTGAATAGCACTGAAATCAATGCAGCTGCTCCACTGACTTGGACATACCTTGATTTAGGCTTAAGAGCGCCTGGGTCAGTTTCCCCTTCCTTGCCAGTGAAATATAAAATTATTTTAAAGTTTGTCCAGTGCTGCTTTTCTTTCCCAGAGGATTCTGTAAAGGCAATGATACATGTTAATACAGAGCAGTTACGGTACTGTAAATTACCCAGAATTTTGCTGCAAATAGCATAGGTGTTTATATTCCTTTGTGTAAAAAAAAGAATCGTGTATGAAATTAAGTATTTTCTAAATTATGCATGTCATATCATCAAAATAGCAATCACCTATTTCTGTAAGTAGAAATACAAGATTGACTTGACCATGGTAGGTCAAAACATAAAGAGGTACTATCAACCTGAAATGAGACTACTTTCATAAAATTAAAGTTGTGTCACATTTATTCTGCATATCTTCACTAGTTTATTCTCTTAAAACCACTAATCCTTAAAAAAGACCAACCAACCAACCAAAAACCCTCAACTCTTCTCTAAATGACTGAATCACAACAAATAGAAAATAGTAAATGGCAGCAATGAAAGAAAAGTACACAGAGAGTTCTGTCAGAAATATAAACAAATATATTTCCTTCACAATGTCTTCCTTATAAGTTATAACATTATCTAAGCCTCTAGCATGGGTGTTTACCTTTTTACAACTACAAATACAACTGAAACCTGGGAGAAAGTAACATGCAAATGAAATTAACACAGAACAATCTGTGTTAACTGTTTCTAATCTAAAGTGTTGTCTGAAATCTATTTTGGTATAAGAGAAATGTTTTTCGAATTAATAACTAAATTTCCTTTGCATTCTGAAAGTTTTAGATTTCCATGGTGTTTTCTGGTTATTTGAAGGCATTCAATTTACCAGTCTTTTTTTTTTTTTTTTTTTTTTTTTTTTTTTTTTTTTTTTTTTTTTTCAGTTTCTATAATCCCAGGCAATCTGAATCTTGTTCTGACTTTCTTGTGTTTTGTTGATTTTATTTTTTTTTTCTGTTACATGCACAGGAAAATCTCCATTAAATTTTAATTTACTGCCCATTGTGGACAGCATTTGTAATGGAGCTTCTACTTCGTGCTCAAGAACCAGGAATTTATTTTTCCAGAGTAGGTTAAATTTCACTTATTTCTTGTCTGAATGCCTTTTCCTACTATAAAATACGCTAGGCAGCTTGTTTTGCAGTAGTCCTGTACTCATTGCAGTGGCAGATGATACCAAGCATCTCAAGGGTTAGGACTTGCTTCAGACTTTTGGTCTTGCTCTCCATGCTCGGATACTATCAACAAGTTGTGCAATTTAGCATTTAGAAGAGAAGCAATTCACAAACAAATAGTCACAACCTTCTGTGGATCAGTTAGCACAATCCAGCCAGCCTGTTAAATCAGATTTGAATTTCTGTTCACTGTGAGAACACTTTGAATGGTTGATTTTATGAAAAGCAGCTATTTCATCAACTCCACATGAAAGAAGGCAATGGGAACTTCGCTTTGTCCGTGCATACCCCATATCTTGAGTGTGACACAGCAGCATCTACCTCACTAGGCACTTAAAATGCTGATGAGCCACAGGAGTGTGTGTGTAGGAATGGGGACAAAAAAAACCCCTCCTGATTTTCAGGAATATTTTAGCTTCTATTTCAACTGGCACACAATGCACTATTTAAAGTAGTAATGCACTTTTCAGTCGCCTCCTGAACAAAGCACTGTCTTTTTTTCTCAAAAGACCTCATAGTGGTTGAATTCAGCTAGAACAATGAAGCAACTGTAAGAAAGTAAAAAGGACTTCATTGGTGTTAAATGGGTGATGAACTTCATGCACTTTTATAAGTTTGAACACTGGTGGGCCTTACACCTCCCTTTCACATAAAATGGTTATATTGAAGGTAATTTTGTTCATCAAAAAACAGATAGTCTGTGTGTAGGGTGTTATAAACAGACTTAATACAGTTTTATTTACTGATGTTCTGGTGTAGTGAAAACATCATAATCTGTTTGAAGTTCTGAACTGTTATGCTTTTATCTCTAGTTCTAGTAAAGGAAAAATGAGACCAAAGATGTTTTAATTTTACATCAGTATAAATCAATCCTTTAACATCATCTCAAAATTTACTTGTTTCTATTAAAAAATGAAATATCTGGTTTACAAAATTTTTAAATAATAGGACTGTTAAAGCTTTGAGTTTTTTGACCTAATGAAATGATCATTGTTTAAAAAAAATTCTATATGCTTGACATTACTATAGGTTTTGGGTTTTTTGTTTGTTTGTTTTAAAATGCAAATAGACATGTCACTCCAGAACCTGTGTAGTTTCTAGAGAAACTTTCCTCCTGGCTGAATGAAATCTGAAGTGCTAATATTTGCATCTAATTTCTTCTACCTGCCCTTGGCATAAGTATCCTTCTGCACTGCTTGTTTACTTTATGTCCAGAGCAATTTCCACTTCAGGATTTTCAAGGACAAAGACTGATGGTGCAATTTTATTGTGACTATGAAAAAGATTACTTGCTTATAAACACAGTTCCCGAAAAACTCTATCTTCATAGGCAGTCACTCCTCCTGTCCCTGTTAGGTTTTGTAAGTGGTAAGTAAGCATTCTCAGCTAGAGCCTCTGACAAACGTTGCTCTGGGTTTAGACAACTGTTGTCCTTTTTTGAGTAGGTCACCAACCTGACAGATACAGAGCAAGTTACAGTAAGACATTTTGTTCCAGTATGAAGTTCCATCATTTGTCATGTATAGTGGCATATTAGATAATCCTAATAATCCAGGCTGCTCTTAAACCCTAAGAAGTTTTTGTGGGTGCTGAGAGTTCCCTGCTCTAAACAGAAGATAAGAACATTAAGAACCTCCAGAAATTGTTCAATATTTTGTAGGATCAGACTCTGACAAGTTAGTAGTTTTGAATACATACCATGAGACTGGAAACTATGGGACTGCTGAAATTCTAGTAACAGACAGTGGACAACCTACTTTTCCTAATAACGAAGCTGTACACATAGTCCTGTTTCCTCCTCCCTACATCCCCAGAAATTCATTCATTGTCACTGTCACCAAAGCACTTACAATCCTTCCACAGGGCAAGAGAATGTTATTGCTTGAAGGCTGATCCTTTAGCTTCACTTAGGCGAAAGCAGAGAATTAATCAGTTCAGTATAGCTAATTTCTGGCTTTGATTTGCTCATGAAAATAATGAGCACAATAGACACCAATCTGTATGTTACCACAGCTATTCCAGAAAGTCCTTCCTATCAGAACTAAATTATTTTTACAGATAAGCAGACTTTTTCTTTTTTTCCTGCAAAATGTTCTCCTAGTTATCACAATATATAAAAATTTTCAGTTTGTAAAAGCTATATGATATCACTGGCATGTCCAACTTCATTATTTACTTCAGTTCATCTGATACCACTCTTTACTAAAGCACCAGGAAATGGATGCTGCTGGTGGCAGAATAATAAGCTTGATGAACCAATACCTTAATCAAGACTGTGAAATGCTATCTTGCTGTGAATAACCTGTTCCAGAGTTCACAATACTTTGATACAGTACACTGTAAAACATAATTTCTACCCAATAAATAAAATTCTGCAAGAGCTACAGCATTCAAGCAGACGAGAGAATGAGAAAAATTAGCATTCCCGATATTTCTTAGAGAACAACACTTTTCTCTTAAGCTATTCCCTTATCCTTCTAGAAGAAGGAAGCAGTTAAGTCCTGGTTACTAACCCAATTACTCATACTTTTGATTATTTACATTGTTACTCAAAGTACATATATACTTTACTTTATCTTCCATTCTAAGAATGGATCAATGCCTTTCTAAAGTCAGGTTGTACGCACATTTGCTAATTTCTGTTTTCCTTGTATATTCCTCTTGGAATTTCAGGCACCCTCTACAGCCATACACACAGGTTATCATACAGTCCTCTCAGCATGCTGATGTATTGCAACAATCCACTTTACACCACTAATGAAGTAAAACTACGAATAAAAATGACAAAAGGAAAAAAAAAAAAAAAGATGATGGTTGCTCTATGCGCACGGGAAAAAACCAAAAAAAACCAAAACAAACAACAAAAAAAAACCGAAATAAAAAAGGTGCGCTTATCACTTGACTCTCAGCAGTTTCCAGCACGCAGGGACACATCGCAGGGACACGCTCCGTCACATGTAAGCCAAAAGCCGTCATATTTATTCATTCCTGACGCGGCACCGGCGCTCGGAGTTGGGTCTTCCACCGCCGCCCGAGGCGGGGGCCGGGCCGGGCCGGGCCGCCCCGCGCCCTCCCCGCACTCATCCGCGCCGGGCGGCGCTCGGGCCCGCCGGG
>VZTJ01003633.1:94509-115337 GCA_013397795.1 Orthonyx spaldingii
TCTCCCCGCGGAGAGTGTGCAGCAGGCCCCGGGGAGAGGGCAGGAGGCTGGGCCGGAATCCCCCGTCGCCCCCGGGTCCTCCTGGCCGCCGGCGGGGCCTGTGCGCCGCGCGGTTCGCCGCCGCCGCCGGGGAGAGGGGCGGGGGAAGGCGAGCGGGACGGACGGACGGACGGACGGGGCCGGGCTGCACCTCGGGACAGCGCGGGGCGGGCAGGCCCCGGAGAGAGCTGAGCTGGGCGGCGGAGGAGGCGGCCACCTCGGCGGCGCATCCCGGGAAGAGTCGGGACCTCCCCACCACCCTCCTCCTCGTCCTCCTGCCACCGTGAGCGGCTCCTCGTCCCGCGGAGAGTGGAGCTGCCGGTGCCGCCCCGGCCGGGACCCGCTGGCTGACACCTCTGGACCGCCGGGCTGCGGGCACGGGGCTGGAGCTGCCCGCCTGGAGCGGAGGAGGAGGAAGCACCGCTTGCCTGCGCGGAGCGGCGGGCGCTGAGCGCCCGTCCCGGCGGTCCGGGAGCCACCCGGGGAAGGTAAGTGCCTGCTCGTCGAGTCTCTGCTGCGTTTGGAGGCGAGGGGCGGGGGAGGGCAAGAAACAATCGGTGAGTGTCTCCCTTCCAGCAGCCCGGGGAGGGGAGGGGGCACCCGAGTCCAGAGGGCCGGGCTGGCAGCTTTATCTGCTGGATTTTAATCCCCATCAGATCCGGAATGGAAGGGATGCTCAGGGGGAGGCGCGCGTGTCGCTTCCCGGCACAAAGGGGGCACGTTCCCCGGCCGAGGGAGGCTCCTGCGCTCCCCTCGCCCTCCGCTCGCTGTGCTCCTGCCGGGCTGCGCTCCCGCCGCTCCCGCCCCGCTTCGCCGGGGTCCCGCCAGTGCCGCTGTCCGGGAGAGCCGGGAGAGGTGGCCACGGCTGGAAAGGAGGGAAGGAGCCGCGCCGCGGAGCGTGAGCGCTCTGCCCGCCCGAATGGGACCCGGGGGCAAAGCCGGAGTTGGGCTGGGACGCTGAACCCAGCACGGTGTCTTCCCCATCATCACCCGCCAGCCTTCCCTGCAAGCCTCCAGCCCGGGGAGCGCTCCTTTGGGAAGGCTGCTGCTATTACCTCGTATCCGAGAACTGTGTCATTTAGATCATTAATCCCTGCGCACCGGGGAATGGAGGGAAAATAGCAACTTGCGGCCCTGTGGAGGTGACGTGAAGTTTGACAATGCCTTATGTAACACTTTTTGGAGAGATTCCTAGTTTTTCTGCTGTGCCCAGTTTTAGTAAGCAAGTGGTTTTTCTTCTTTGTTAGAGCATCAGATGAGCGATTTTTGTATTTTCACCTGAGTACAGATTCTTCTGCTTTGTTCAACTTGGAACAGGGGTACTGCTACACAGCAGATCAAGCCTACTTTTTTCCTACATGCATTTTTAAATGAAAATTGGCCAGCGGAGGGATCTGAACAGTTGTTAGAAGGTCTTACCTTTTTCTGTATGTATTTCACATAGCACTCTTAAAATTACTAGAGAAAACATTTCCACAGCACTGATTGTTGTGTGTGTGTTCTGGAAGGTATGGATGCCTGAATGGAAATGGCAATAAATCAAATGTCTTTTAAACATTGTTAGCTTCTTTTTAGACAGTATCAGTGCTGGAAAGAAGAGAGAGCACCAGGCTAAACAAAGTGCTATGCTAAAATCAGACCTGGCAATTGCCAACAGGTCAGCATATTTTATTTAATGGTACCTGCTGGATACAGATTAATTTTCTGTGTACAAATTTTTCTTTTAACTTGTTCTGAAATAGAAGCAGCGGGAAATTTGATGAATGGTTTGAAAGGTTGCCTAGTTTCCATAAGGGATTATGTCTTCTCATGGGGAAAAAAATCCCAAAACAAAAATAAAAAGCTAGCCTCAGACACAAAAAGACAGAGCAGTGATTTGCCACATCTCTTCAGACTCCAACTGCAAAGAACGCTAGGGGGACTCGTTTGGGAGGGCTTCTTCCCCTCATTCAGTGGTGAAAATGCACAGACTATTGTGGTAAGACCTATGAAATTTTTTTTTTCTAACCTTGTGGCGCTCCATCATTATACTGTAAGCTTAGAGAAGAAATCACATGTAGGAACTTGGCTTTAGGGTGAGTTAAGGGCAGAAGGATCTTCTAACAAAGTCATTCTGCTCCCTGCTGCTAAGGAGATAGGTTATCAGAGGTTAGTTTGCTCATAACGACAGGACAAGCTGACAAAAAAACCTTACCCTGAATGTCTTCACTGTGTTTCGGGTTTTTTAAAATGGAGAAATGTGAAACAGGTATCCCTACGCTTCTTGAAAATTGGAAATTGCTGGTGGATATTCCAAGTTTGAAATGTGAAATTCTTACTGCTTAGGTGTCCTGTGACGGCCCTTGATCAGAAAGGCTGCAAGTCATGTAAGAGCCGCAGTAACTGCAGAGTCTCTGATGGATAATTGGATTGGTAGGTTGGTTTTGATTTTTTTTTTTTTTGTCTTTTAATTGCCTGCTGTAGTAGCTGGTGTCTTTCCTCCATCCTGTTGATGTTTAATGCTCATGTTTTTTGGGTAATGTTGCGTGTGGCATCTTTTGTGTTCAAAGTCTTTACCCCCTTCTCAGTTGCTGATAGGGAGAGCATAGCTTGGAGGTATTTGAATGACAGTATGGAGCAAGATACTTATTTTTTTTTTTTTAATGTCTGAAATATACATGACAACTTCTTTCCTTTGTTGTTTAGATGACGTGAGAAGATTGTGAGTTTTCTTAGGTCTGGAGACATATGCAGTGGTTATCTTTACAAGAGCAATGAAAAAAGTATTTCTTGTATCTTGAATTCTCTGTGCCAGCTATTCAATCTACAGAAATTCCAGAGTACAGTCCTCAGAAAGCCAAAGCGCAGAGCAGTAATGAATGACTGCATGTCTGTTGGAAACATTAGGATCTGTCAGAGGCTTGATCTGAAATTTCAGTGTGTAGGACTTTCATATGAGCAAAAGTAGTATTCCTTCTGAATTAATTATTTTAGAAAACTGTAAAATTAGGCATCTCCCAAGTGCAGGTAACTCTCTGAACTGAAGTGTTCTTAAAAACAGTGATTTTGAACTCATGAGACTACTTTTTGCTCAACTGTGTGAGTTTTGGTTTTACTTGGGATAAACTATCAGTTGTTAATAGAGCCATACTGGAATACTCTCCTCTTTTATCCTTTGTCTGATTATTTTTTTTATGTGGCCTTATAGGAGCAATCTTAAAAAACAAACACAGACACAAAACCAACAAAAACCAAGTTTGTTTTTTTTTCCCCTGATGTTTATAAAGGCTAATAATTGGTAAAATTCATAATCTGACTACAAAGTCTGCACTGTGTGCTAAACTCTATCTACATGCAAACTCGTATTGATGTTGATGTGAGTGTTTGTCTAGATCCAGAACAGCAATTTATTTTTTTAAAAAATGTGTGTTTATCCTTATTTCCTGTTTCATATGAAAGCCTATGTTAATGAGCTCTCGTCAGCTTTGAAGACTTTTCATCATCTGCATTAGAATAAAGTAACAAAATATCTGTTTTAAGGATATGAGATTTCTGGTGTATCTTTTTTTTTCTGTAACATATCTGTGCTGATAATCTTAAGATTTGTGTGAAAACGTAATGGCAAATGCAAGTTTGCAGTTGGTTATTCTTCATGAGTTTGTCTCCATTCTCTTTTGGCTCTGTTGGTTATTTGCCTAATGCTGTGGCTAAAGAACGTTCTCAAAAGTGGTTTTGTGTAAGGAAAGATACACACATGTGCATTGCAAGGGAATGTACACAGGTGTCTATTGCAAGGAAACATACACACATGTGCATTGCAAGGGAATGTACACAGGTGTCCATTGTGCTGTTTTTGCTCTCTTGTCTGGGTTTGGCTCATCTTCCTTTTTGTAGTGAATGCTAGCTTTAAAACACAACCATTGTTCAGTAATGCTGGCTTTAAAAACAGTCATTGTTCATTATCCCACACTTAAGAGCTGGCATAATTTAAGAGCTGGAGAGTCAGAACCACCTCAAGGGAGATATTTTTACTTTTCCTTTTTTTTTTTCTTCTCCTTTTTACTGGATCACTAATTTTTCTCTTACTTGTGATACACCTACCTGAAGATAAAAGTTAAGAAATGAGGGTTGTACCTTGGGATTCATGATTTTTTTTGTGTCACTGGGCTCGGTATTTGAAGGTCTGTCTTGTCTTGTCAAAGCTTGTTCGATGCATGGCTGTAGAAAGGGAGCAGCAGATAAGAAATTCTATTTTATTTGGAAGTTGGTGGCTCAAAAATCAAGGAGAAAATTGCTAGAAAGGATTATCCTGGCCTTGGCACAGACTTTGAAGAAATCTGCCAAGGCTGGAATCCTTGTTTAAGTGCCATCTGTGTCAGAATTAGAAGCAAACTGTGTAAAATAGTTCCATTGCTCATTCTAGTTTGCAGATCAGACCAGGTCTAATAATGTCTACAGTAGTATCCACATCTCCTTCTTTCTCGGATGTAGCTACTATTTCCACAACAGTGGAGTTAACTGGGTAGAAGCTACACTTAAAATTGTCAGAAAGAACTCCAGCAGTGTCCAGTCATTGCTACAGCAAAAAGTCAGATCTGATCATGTAACCCTGGTGGTGGAAGAAGCTGGAAATCTCAGCTGATGCAGGCAGAATGCAGTCCTGCTACTAACCTCCACATAAGACAGGTATGCATGAAAATAATAACAAGAAATATATTGGTTTTTAAGGCTGGAGTTCTGTGTCCTCATGCCTCTGGTCTCTTGACTAGTGAGTGTGTCCGAGGGTGATTTTATGTTATGTATTTTATGCTACTGGCAGGATCAACCAGGTAAAAAAGAAGATAGATGCCATCACCACTCTACTCTTCTCCCATGCATTTTCATGTATTGATGAGTCATTTCTGTTATCCACGTCTATACCAATTTTTTTATCCTCAGGAAATAGTTGTGCATGATGACCCAAACCATGGGTGCTGGCTGAGAGGCGGCTTGGCAAGGGTCACATCAAGGAACAGTGGCTTGCTGTACTGTTTTCCCAGGAATCTATGAAAATTATAGAAATCATAACAATTTTTGACCTGTTGTCTGGCCAAACTGCAAGTAGCAGTGGTAACACCAGAACCAGAGCTTTCTTAAATAAGGACAACACCCATATCAGTTTAAAACTGCTTTCACTCACATGCACCAAGAGTTACAAGAAAACTTGTGTTCAGAAAAAAAAATAATAATTTTTTTCAAGCAGCCCTCTGCTTCCTTCACTAGAAATTTTCTGCTGCTTAAAACTTCCAGGAAAGTTGAGTTGTCTCTGAGTTGCATCTCTCAGTAATTCCTCTAAAGTTGATCCCAGAATGTAATATAGACATACAGAGGGTCAACATTTCACTTCTACCATTAGCTTTTACCTGCTGGTAGTCATTTGACAGCTAAGCTTAGGACTAGGAGAAAACTAGAAATTGTTACTGAGAAATCTCTGTTTAAATACAGAGAAGAGTGAAGGATTTTGTTCTAGAAGGACAAGAGGAAGAGGAGAGAAAGGGCAGAGAAATGAGGGGAAGGAATTGTAGAATTTCATTTACTTATTTATTTAAATATGAAATTCTGCTTACAATTTGTAGATGGACTTGGGAATGAATTTAATTTGTCTGTTTGGAGAAATGAGTGTTTCTCATTGTGGAATATAAAGTGTTGCTGAATGGTGAAATGGGGTGAGCAAGAAGAATTGAGAACTATTCAAATGAGGTGATGTTTTCAGTTGACGTTTAGGCTTCTCAACCCAGCTTCTTCGGTTTAATTTTCTTCCTCTTTCTGACTCCTCTGCTGTGTCCCTGAACTTCAGTACTAAATTCTCTTGGTGATTGTTTTCCCTTCTGTCTTCCATTAATGCTGCAGCTAATCAGTACTGCAAATGGAATTTTATGTTTAAAAATTACTGGACTTCAGTGTATGCATTTGCTTATTTCAATATTTTTCGTGCTGAAGGTACTAGAAAGATGTATGCCACTGGACAGAAATAAGAAATGAAAACCAATCATTCTAGCATTATTAAATACCAAAATATATGTTCTTTAGACCATGTTGTTCTTAAGAATATTTACTTTCATTGTTTTGTTAACAGAAGGGATGTACGAGGCTTCCTGGTATTTTTATCTAAAATGAACTGACGTTAACCTTGAGGCTCTTCAAGCAGCAGTTAAATTCTGTATTTCTGTAGTCTCATTGCTTTTCAATCCTAAAACTGGTTCTAGAGTGTGACTCAAATTTAAACTTGTAGGTTGTCATTCATGTAAGACAAATTTTCAAAGATAAAATATTGGCTGGCATGCTTGGAAATTCTTAAATGAGATATAGATGGTTCCTACTGCATTAAAAGGGTGCAATTGTCTGTATTTTTGGATTCTTCAATATTGAGTGTACTGTACAATTTGATGCTGTTTTATCGAAGTGGGGAATTGGAGCATTGAAGAATGAGGTCCCTGTACAGGTGGACGTTTTTTTGTTGCTATAATTGGAATATGTTATAACTTATGTCCTTGATCTTGATCTTCCAGAACTCTTTAATATCAGCTATATTTATGAGAAATCTGTTCCTCTTCACTGACTGTTGCAAGCAGTAGAAATCAGTAGGTGCTGATGTTTTGAAAAGTTTTTATTACTAGGAGAGCTGCATGTTGACATTAACTTTCACAAAGCAAAAATGATCAGTTTAAGAAGTGGTGGAGGCTTTCAGTTTGCGATGTTTTCCTCACTGAGATTCATGTTGTCAAAATGGGGGCTACAAATGAAGAAAGAAGGGAAAAACGTCAGTACTGATGCTGAGTGCATTGGAATATAGGACATGGTAGTGGCTGAGCCAAACCATTTGGTGATGGGCAGGTACTTTGAGAAAGAAGCAATGTGTATGGGAATAAATTCTCATCCTTCCATAATTGCTGTCAGAGCTCAGGTGTGAAGAAGGGAGTATAGCCACAGTGGCCTAAGATCCTACCTTTCCTTCCAGACATTGCAGTCTGCCTGCCTTTTACCTTGTTCCCACTGTAATGCTATTGCAGCTTAAAGGCTGCTAGATTAAAATAGCAGCTTTTAGCAAACGTCTGGGCTCATTCAGACTTATAGTGTTTAGGTTAGCCATGTAGATCCTTCATTGTTGGAACACCTCCTTTCCATCTGAAGGCATTGTTCTGGAAATGATTCCTCCACAGCCAAAATCAGGATGCTTTCCAGCTGGTTTGAACAGTGGAGAAGCATGCACAGTACTGCCTTGCAATATGGTTATCGGTTTTGGAATTTACATCTCTACTGTTGCTATCCAAAGTCTTGGCCCTTGCTTTTGCATGCTATACTGGGGAAGTTGGACTTAAAATCTCATCTTGTTCGTACTGCAAGTTACCACTACTGTCATGCCACTACTCTCAGCCTGGTACTTGAGGTATATTGAACTGCATCAAATACCAAAAGCATCTGAGGTACTGTTTAGTAAGCCTAGATTTTGATTTATATTACTGTTGCAATGTGAATAACTGTGCACAGTTGGTGAATGGGTTGAGAAGAAAGATGTTCCTAACATTTTTTCTTTATTAAGATGAGCAAAAATAGTCATATTGTGCCACTAGTATGTAAGGAATGGAAACTGACGACAGTATTTTTCATATGCAGAATAACTTTGCCAATTTCCTAGTGTTAGGCATGTTGTGGAAATAAATCAGTAGATTCCTGAATGCTTTACAGAGCTGTTTAGAGTGAGGAAAATGACAGTGGAGAAAGGTAAACCCATTCTGTGACAACAGACTGATGCACTGCAGGTGAAGTGATTTGAGCAAAATGGCCCAAGTGGTTAATCAAAAAAGCAGAACAATACCCTGGTTTCCTGAAAGAGTCACTGTCCTGTGCCTTAAATGTGTGAAAATGCCACTGTCTTTGGCAAGAACTAATATGGTTGTGCCTTAGATGATAAAACCAAGTCCCTAATGATACTCAGCATAAAATAATTATATTGTGTAAATATTCAGAATATATGTGCATCTTAAAACAAACAAAAGCTAATTGACAAATGGATAAATGACAAAATAAACGGATCATAGTGAAATTTACAGATACTCTTTGTTGATTTAGAGGTAGTGCTGTGATCAGGGGAAGAAAGGAGTGTGTTTTATTTCTCAAAAATAGAAAATAATACAACATTTAAAGAAGGAAGTAGGAAAATGCTTGAAGGAGTAAATGAATATATCTTGGTGTTTAAAGGTTGTGTGTTATTGTTCTTTAAATATATGGAGTTTGTCTATGGTCAGGTGATACTAACAACCTAGAGAGTGTAACTGGAGAAGGCTGCTGCCATTTAGAAGAAAAGTCACCATAAATGAACAGTAAGGAGGCCAGAGTTTCCACTGAATTACTGCTACATATTCAATGGTTTTAAAATGTGGCACTTTTATTGATTGCATCATTTTATATCAGTTTTGACCCGTGATGAGCAGAGTCAGACACAGCATTTGTCTGAATAGAAAGCTACTGCCATGTTGCTGGGCAAATTTGTTAAGGGTGCAGGGGTGGAGAGAATGAGAGAAACAGCATTGAGGTAAATCCACGTTTGCCAGGTGTCTGAAGGTGTTGCAGTTTGATGCAGAACAAATTTTCAGACGTCCTAAAGCTCTTCAATTTTTTCGTTGTGAGTATCTTCCCTTTCTGTTCTCAGTCTAAAAAGTGCTCATCAACAGTAAATATTTCTGGACCTGAGGGTAGTATCAAGAATTCTTTGAAATAATTAATTTTACAGCATATTTTATTTTATGTGTTTGGGTTTTGTTCCTCAGTTTCATCTCTCCCGCAACTGGATGCTGATATGTTAAGAAAGGTTCAGGTTTTGTTTCTGTTAAGATTTTTTTCTTTTCTTATTTTCCTAAACTTCATACTTTGAGTTGCTGTATATGAAAGTAATATGATCTGAGAAAAGATCTTGACATTCTGGTTGAAGTAGTGGAATTGTGAATACAGAAAGCAGTTGTTTATTCATTTTATTAAAATGCCTAGAGGCTCTCGTAGAGACAGGGCTCACTGTGTGCTGGGTGAAGCACAAGTACACTGAGTGTACCTGAAGGGTACTTTATGATCAGGAAGGCTGGTCGAAACCAGCAACAAAACACTGGTTTGTGGCTGGAAGTTTGCTGAAGCAGCAGTGCTTTAACAGAGTCAGGTGGCGATAGAGTTTGGAAGGGACTGCTGGAGGCCATCTGGTCCATCACCCTTCCTCAGGCAGGGCCACCTAGAGCCAGTTGGCTAGGACTAAATCCAGAGGGCTTTTGAGTATCTTCAAGGATCAAGACTCCACAACCTCTCTAGACAATCTGTGCCAGGGCTCAGTCACCCTCACAGTAAAAGAGGGTGTCAGTTTGTGCATGTTGCTTCTTTTCCTGTGACTGAACACTGCTGAGAAGGATCTGGCTCTACCATCTTTATACCCTCCCTTCAGATACTGATTCTTGTCATTCCTCACTAGTTTTAGCTCTAGGTGGGTTCTGGCTTGCCTGACTGCATTTCTGCATGCTCAGGCAGTGTCTCTGTGCTCCTTCCAGTCTGCCTGTTCCTTTCCTCCTTTTGTATACTTTCTTTTTGCGTTTGAGTTTTGCCAGGATCTCCTTTTTCATCTATATAGGCCTCGTGACATTTTTGTGTGACTCCCTGCTCTTCGGGATGAATGTTTCTTGAGTTTGGAGGAGGTGATCCTTGAGTATCAAGCAGCTTTCTCTGACCTTTCTTTCCCTCCGGGGCCCTATCCCATGGGGCTGTTTTCAAGCAGGTCCCCCAAGAGACCAAAGTCTGCTATCCTGTATGCCAGGACTGTGATCTTGTTTTTTTGCCCTACTCCCTCCTCTTGGTGTCCTGAATGCCATCAGGGTCACTGCAACTTCAGGCTGCCTGTGACCTTCATGTCCCCAAGGAGCCTTTCCTTGTTAGTCCAGCACAGAATGTCATCGTTGGCTCCTCTGTCACTTGGGTCAGGAATTTATCAGTGCTCTCCAGGAGCACTCTGGATACTTCTCCCTGGGTGTGTTGTCCTTCCTGCAGATGCCAGAGGGGTTTAAGTCCCCCATGAGGACTAGGGCCAGTGAATGCGAGGTTGCTGCTCCGTGTCTGTAGAGAGCCTCATCCAGTGGATTTCCTGGCCAGGTGCCCTTTAACAGATGCTCACTCACTACAGTGTCACCCATATTGGTCTGCTCTCTAATCTGTGCCCATAACCACTCATTTAGCTCATCAACCATGCCCAGACAAAGCTCCATGCATTGTGATGCCTCTCTCGTGAAAGGTGTCTACACCTCCAGGTCCTTCTGACATGCCCTTCCCAAAGAGCTTGTATCCCTCCTTTGCAGCACTTTACTCATGCATCCATTGCAACGTGTCTCCATTCATCCCAGCAAGATTATAACCGTGGAACAGCACGTAAATCTTGAATTCCTTGTGTTTACAATATTGATGTTTATTCATGCAAAAAATAAATTCCACAACGGAGGGAAGCAATTCAGATAAAAGCACTGTTTTTGCCAATAGAACTGTGACTAGTGTGGTAGCTTCTGCTAGCCAAGTTACATCAATCAGCAGTTCCTCTTCACACCATCAACCAATATAGCTGGGGTGTCAGAAATTCCCAATGCAAGAAACCACAAAGAGCTTAGAAAATATAGAAGAGTGTGCTGAAGTGTTTGAAAACTGAAAGTTTGTACTTTCCCCTTTTTAAAATATCTTTTTAGACTGTATGTTTAATCTCAGTACTATGTCATTTGAGTAATGCATACTTATTTGTTGGTGGCTTTGTTAAGATGCCTTTGGAAAAATACAGTCTGTATTCCTATGTTGTGATATACTGAAAACAGCAACATGGGACAGTTCTGAAAAAATCACTGTAGTTCTGGGACACCACTGATTTTCTCTGTTAGGTTGCCTTTTTTTTAAATTGTTGTGGTATTTTAAGTATATTTTTATATTCAATTTGAAAGTGCTAAAATAAAATATTACAGTAGTATTTAATACTATTTTTGTACTATCTAAACAAAACCTTTAGCAGGATCGAGACAGATCCCACTGCACCTGCCATGTGATGGTAATTTATGAAGATGAAATGCATCTAACATGGCAGGAACTGAGTCATTCATCACAGATAGCAAGAAATGTAAGTCTCCTTGTGTTTTTTGTGTCTTTTTCCTTACCTGTATTCACCATGCATCTCTGAGTTTGTGATACAACTATTTTGATCAGCAAGAATTCGTTGTATTTGTTCTGCTTTGAGTCAGATACAGAGATCGTTTTTAGGGCTTGGTGTCTTTGATTAATCAGAACTGAGTGATATTTCCGGTGACGTTTTAGTGGATTGAGCACTGGTTTTGCAGCAGGTCAGGGATAACACTATGAAGACAGAGAAGCATTTTTAGGATCTGTTTGTAATATTGATTTCCATCTTTGTAGTGAGAAATAGCTCTAATTGTTCAGGTTGTTTCAGATCCATTTTCAAATCCTCATTACTTTTAGCTGAGGAGATTGTTACGTGATAACCTAGGATGTTTTCAGTTAGATAGTCCTGTCAAATACTAACCTGGAAGCCAACTTCCATGCTTTTTCTGCTGACTGGACCTTTTATCTGAGCTGACTGAGGTATCCCAGTGCAAATAGTAATCACGCCTGCTGAACCAGGCTGAACAATGGGAGAACATGAAACCTGTGCCCCTTGCTCTTAGCTAACTTCTGTTCCTTTCTCAATATCAAGATCAAGCTCCTAATTTTTCAAAGTCCTCCTCAAAACCTGAGTGGGAGTGTTTCTGCCAAGTTCACAGGGCTTCAAGCTGGGCCCTTAATGAGCTGGACATTAAATACTGAAGTGAAAAACTTGGCCATTCTTGCTTTATTTTTTTTATGATCTGTCTCTCTGAAATCAGTGCTGATAATGGTGGGGTGAGTGAGGTACTAACCAGTACAGATGAGGACCTGTCAGAGTTCTGCCCTGTGGATTAGCTCACTGTTCATCAGCTACCAGTGTTTTCTTTGGGGGATTCTGGCGTGCATACAGTGATGTTTCGGGATGGCGTGGAGTTCTCCCAAGAGATCCCAACATTGATCTACATTAGTAGTATTTGACACCCCAAATGAATATGAATGGAGCAGATAATGCTTTGTGATGAATCTTTTTGCATAAGTCTTTGCTATTAGAGGTGGCTAAATAGCCACACAGCACCCTAGAAAAAGAAAATAGAATTCAGCAGAGCATGCAATGAGCAAACTTTAACAAATTACATCTTTGTATCTAGCGTCTTGGCTCTACTGGGCATGTGTGCCTTTGGAAAGGCAGTAATGGGAACTTCAAAGGAAGAATACTGTTCTTAATAAGAATATAACAGCTTTTTTTACGGTGGTATAGAATAAAAAAAGATGTTGCTGGTTTAATTTGAGAAAAGCAGGAATTTCAGTGGTAAAAATATGAGAATTGAAATTAAACCAGTTCTACCAGAATCTCTCAATATTCAGTAATGTAGTACATCTTTGTTGTCCTAGCACTGCAGAACCTGTTTCCATGCGTCACTACAATGAAAATGAAACCACAGTTTACAAAACTAAAATATCAGCCATCCAGACATTTTGCTACCAACTTCTGCATCCTTTCTTCTTGCTTCCTTTCACTGAAACAGTGGTTCTTTTATATCTTGGCATGTTAATATTTGTGAAGTGTTTTTGAAAGCTGAAATGCACAAGAGAGGTGCTAAGTATTCTTGCTTTCATTTAGAACTAATTTTTATTTGAGATGTTCTTGTCATGACTTATACTTGGTGTGAAAATTGAAGGGGATGCAGTGATTTTAAAAATTTTGGGCTCATAGATAGGAGAGCTTTTGCTCTAATTCTGTGGCTCAGGAGTATCTTTTTGATGCAGGCATAGATCTGTATTCTAGAAGCTGCTTTGCTAAGGGCTGTCATAGGAGTGTATCTGAGATCGTTATATCAGAATGCAGATGGGGATGTGCTTGGTGCGTTTTATTCAACCCTCTGAGCATCAGTGGATGTCCAAGGTGCTGTCGTACTTGGTAGGGTTTTTTCTTTTCTCTCCCTGCGTATCTGTAGCTAACAGGTAGATTGAAGTTTTGGATTCATAGGTATTTATTTCTTTAAGAAAACTGAATATTCAAATAAAGTAGAGATTTTCTAACCAGACTTGGCACATTTACTGTAAAATTTGCTGCCATTGTGAAGCTACAGATGGGAGGAAGAAGTTCTGCAAGAACCAAATTAGAACACTGAGATACCTAACTGTCTGTCCCATGTTTATATTTATATATTAAACTGAAAATCAGTGAATGCTCTGGATCTATTAGGAATATCTTCCTTTGAGGTGAAGATAAGTGTGGCATGTTGCATAGTCAAAATTCTCATCTGTAAGGTCATTAAGTCCTATGAAATTATTTAGAATAAATAGTGATCTGTAGACAGTTTTCAAAGTTCTTCTTAATTGGCTAGGAAATGCAGACTGATCTATGTTATTTGTATCTGCATGCGCAGATTCAGGGATTGACAAACTGAAATGACTGATTTTAAACAAAGTGTAAACTGATATAGGCCTAATTTTTGTAAATACAACTTAGGAAATTGTATTAGGCATATTACAAAGCCATAGAGGCTTGCTCTGTGTAGGAATGTAACAGCATAATGTCTGGCAATTTGAATTTTGGAACAGGACTTGAATACATGATCCTAAAAGTTGCAAGAACTGTTTTCTTTGGCTCTGAGTGGTATTCATTACCCTTAAGTTTTGCCTTCAGTAGCTGTCTTTTTTCACGTGTGTTGTGGTTTAGAAATGGTATTCCCCAATTAAGTGTTCTCCCTGAAACACTCCAAACCACGCGCCGCTTGCTCGCTTCGCCTTTTCCTTTCCCCATCTGGCAGGCTGGGGAGGAGAACTGGAGGCACAAAAGATAAAGGTCACAGGTTGAGATACAGATGATTTAGTGGAGACAGCAGTGAAGTAAGAAAATGAACACTAACAGCCACAATCCCAATGAGAGTGTCCAAGGAAGAGGTGAATGTACCCGACTGTTCCCCCAGCCATGATAAGGTACCCCGGGAAGGACCCTTTCCTCCATCCCCAGAAAATGATCTGAGGTGGCACAGAATAACCTCCAGGTACCAGCCATGCCCCTCCTGGCTACTGCAAAAATTAACCCTGTCCTGGCTGAAACCAACACAGAGTGCCTATTTACTTATCAAAGGAGGTGATGGATTGTTTCACAGGACAAATGAAAGGCTTAGATGGTGTTATATCTCCATGTCTTTTATGGGAAATTTCATGTCGTTAGAAGCATATTTCCTCCTGTACAAATGTGAAATTGTGTTGTAAATGAAATCTCTTAATTACTGCTCAGCTTTACTAAGCTTTTTACTTTAGTCAGCAACTGCCTTGCTGAAAACTACCATAATTTTGAAGCAGAAATTTAGGACTGAAGATTTCCATCCTATTTCTTTCTTCCTTATCATTAAGAGAATAGTGGCTTAGCAGTCAGGAAGAAGAGCATTCTGTTTTTGTAAATAGTATTCAAGTTTTCTCATGTTAGTAGGTCAGAACAGCATGCTCATATTTCTCTTACACCTCCTCACTGGTGCTCTCACTTCTGGTTTTGCTTCTAGTTTTTGGACCCCACCTTTCACTATACTGCTTCATGTTTTTACTAATCAAGTTTTGATCCTTAGGATCAAATGTGTGTACCTGTCTCTGGGACAGAGGACTTGCCTTGAGACCAAAAGTTTGTAGTTTCTTAGTGGGGGGAAAAAAAAAAAAGGTTGATGGTAAGACAGGTGTTTGGGATGTTTTTGTGTTCTGAAAAGTATTCTTAGAAATTGAGAAGTGTTTATGTCTGTAGTGATGTCTGTAATTTTAACAGGGGTGAGGTGGCATGATGACCTATTTAAGATTTGTGGGCTACTTGGTGAAATCTTTTAATTGTCCGCTTAGGATTGCACAGAGCATCGATTTCTCATTGTATCTGGAGTTGAGATTAAAATCTGAATTTGTATGCTGTATAATTTGAGCATATTTTCTTAAGTCTTCATTTTGACTTGGACTGTGAGAAGTTTGCACACTGCAGTCTGTAATGAATATTTTAATATTGTCAATGAAAGTTGTGGTCTTATTTGACACTGATTACTCGCTTGTTGCATCTCCAAATGTATGGTGGCTGCTGATTGCTGTACTTGCCTGTTTACTCTAAAGCTGTATTTCCCTGGTTTAGCCACTTGTTTTCCTTAATGGTGCCTTTGGATTTTGTGAGCACCTTTTGAACAAGCATAGTTTCTTCATTAGATATTTGCACCATGGTGAGCACAACAAGAACTGTGGGTCTTTGGTGGTGCCTGGCAACCACAGTCCGTGGTGCCGAGCATAGTGCTCTGTAAATAAAGCATACACAGTTGGACAAGGCTGGCAGAGCTCATTAAAAATATGCTCCTATATTAAGTTTACTGAGTGTACCTTTAAAGCTTACCCTAGACTCTGTCTTAACCTGTGAGAGGGTTTTTCTGTTTGCCATTCATAACTATAGGGGACTCTAGCCTTCAGATGGCAGTGGTAGTAACATCTATAATATTAAAATAAAGGTGGAAGTACTAAAAGCAAAGAGGGATGATGCAAAAACCATTCTGTAATCCTCTGGGATAATGGCCTTAAGCCACAGGGATCTGTGATTTATGCACTTGCATTATTTGTTGTCTTTGACAGAAAGCTTTGTCACCAAAGAGATTTGATAATAGCCTGTTCAGTATGATTGTAGTCTCTTGTATTCATGTAATAAAACAAATAATCTTGGACCATTTATGGGTTTAGTCATCCTTACTGTATGCATTTCACCTCTGATTTCACTTTCAATAGCTTAGATCAAGCTAGATAAGGACTTTCTGCTCACTTAGCTCTATTCCATGGTGGTACTACATAGAAATGTCTTCCATTTTGAGCTTTGATATACTGGAACTTTAGCAAGATACACATGTACTATACCTGCAGTGTGTGTATGTGTGGTTGGCATATGTGAATATAGGTTGGTAAAACCTGCAACTTCGTGTACTTTTGACAAATACTGCAACCAGTAAAAGGCCTGTATTAAGATAAGCAGTCTATAGCAGAAGAAAACATTCTTTACTTTCCAACTTTACTGCAGCTGCAGTTTTATAGTAGTACATGTTGCAGTAGTAGAATCCATAAAGGATGGAAGTGCGTTTCAGGTCTTAGACACCCAGCTTATTCCAAGAGACATGCACTTGAGTAGCCGAGGAGAATGTATGTGGAAGAAAGGTTACATGCTGAAGCAAGGAACCAGGATATTGAGCTGTTCCTAATCTGTGTTGCTGTTTTTGATGTGGAAAATCTGAGAGGAATTTTTCTAGAAAGGAATTTATTCTGAAAAGAAGTACAAATGGCGCTTTTACCTTGCTTTTTTTCTGACTGTGCATCTCCTCACTGCATTAAAACATTGCCTTTGTTTTTAATCCATAACCTTGTGATGACAAACGTTGTTCTAGTGCTAGTCTTTTATGTCCTCTAAACTGAGTTGGCTTTCCTGCTGTGACTTCAGTAATGCATCATTTCCTAAGTTCAGAGGATTTGATGTGTTTAGGGTGAATTTGTGACTTGCTGCTAGATGGTTAAAAGGAAAATAGCTATAATGGATTGGATGCAAAGCTGCTTCCCCAGCTTCTGTCCCATCCCACCCACTAACATGCAGAAGCATCTGTCTCTCATCTCCTCTTTGCCTTGTGCTATGTGCAAGTGCATTTTGACAAACATTTTATGAACAGAGATCTTCGAAAAACCTCTGAGACAAACTAACAGTGGTGAGAAAGACAAGTAGTTCTCTCTTACTAGATAGCTACTTGTGCAATAGAGGGTGATGCTATGGCAAATAAAAATATTTCTGTAGTAAATGTTACTACAGCAAATGAACCTGTCTTCTCTAGCTCTCCTGAAATACAGCATCTCTCTATTTATAACTGTTACTTACAACTTAAAAAACAATGCAGGGAGTTTTGGCTGATATTTCTCATATAAGTTACAAGATGCTTTTCATGTTGTTTCATGAATGTGTGTTCTATCTTTTGAATTATCTGAATGCCAGGTAAAAGAGGACGTTTTCCATTTGAAGATTATGACTGTGCTGTGCTTTATTTTTCAAATGTCACACTTTTTATATTTGCAGATAGAAATGATGACTGAAATATTTTCCATATCCTGAAGAAAGATTGATGGTGGGCAGAAATTCAAAGTAATTTAAGGGTAGTTTTCTAAATGTGTAGGATACATGTATTGCTTTATTATTTGGAACACGTGTGTGTGGTGCTTTCAACTTGGGAGAATAAAGGTGTGTAAACCCCTAATTTTTTTTTTCTGTGAAATTGCTGCAGTGATTTTACTTGTTACTTACTCCACTGGTATAAGGAGGTTTTTTAGATAACACACCTGGAAAGAATGAAATAGCATGTTCTGAAAGCACCCCCAAATCTTTTGCAAGTAATGCTCCAATTTATAGCATAGGTGAGTAAAACAATAAGAGAATGGCTGTAGTGTAAAATCAAATACTTTTTTTGTTCTTCAGTGTGTGTCCCTTTGCACTGATATGCCTGAAGTATGTTACTACTCTATTTGTATTTCAAATCAACTCTTTGCTTGCTTGTACTGTTGCACCTTGAGCTGGAAAGAGGTATCATGTAAAGTCAATCACTCTCAAAACCAACCAAAGAAAAGGAGAGCAACAAAACTCACCGTTTTTCAGGTACCTGAGAGGTCTCTTTATTGTGAATACTTTGTCAGCTTCTTGTGGAGGTTCTCTCTGCACCAGAATGCCCCATTCAGTGTGTTCCAATCACAACAGGCAGTAGAGCTTCTGGATACAGAACTGCAGTGGAACCAAAAGTGGTTGAAATAGACAGCTGAGCTACTCAAAGCCCAAACATTCGTGTACCTGGCTAGGAGATGTCACTTTCAAATCTAAAGGACTTGATTTACAAATCCATCCAAACTCCCTGTAAGTGAATGAAATGTCTCTGCCTTGCTTCACTGACAGGCCTAGGAGATTCTTCAGGGTACAGATGATTTCTGTAAGAACAAACCTTGTCACCTTACCAAAGCCTGGGGTGAACATTTTTTGTGGACTTCTTTAAAATGCTGTAGTAGCAGTTTGGTTTAATTGACTTCATACTTCTATGTTAAAAAAAGAGAAAGTTGTCTGAAGGTTTGACCACATACATGTGATTAGACTTTGTTTGAGGAGAAGAGATAGGCAGGCTTCCTCTTTATTTAGCATTTTTATTCTTCGCATATGCACTTTACTGTTGTGGTGCTGTAAGGTGCTTTTTGCTTTTATTAATTTATTTTGATACAGTTTTTGTATTCAATTTTATTTCAATTTGATCCAGTTCTGGTTTTCTGCTTCTACAGTTGTAATATTGAAACTGATTGTTGTCCAAGATCTATTTCCCTTTCTACTGTCCATCTTTTAAAACGACAGCATGACAATAAATTGTGTTAGTGTTTTGTTTTCCCCCTAGGGGTAGTTGCAGAGATTAGCAGGACAATGAAATAGTAGGGGAAAGCATCTGGAAGGTAAAACTTTCCAGATGGATATCCTGTTGAGATATAATAGGGGACATGCTTGGTATTTTTGTTTTGTTTTGTTGTTTAAGAGTGTAGAGTGTAAAAATTTTGCTCTGCTTTTCTTAGTCTGTTCATTTTTCTTTTTCTTTTTTTTTTGGTCTAATGAGATGTTTGTTAATGCCAGAGAGATCAACCTGATTATCTGGCCTGTAGAATTCCAACAGCTATTCCTGACTACAGTCCATAAGTAAAGTTTAAGCTATATCTAATGCTGAGATTTTCATCTTCATATTTAAGATTTTGAGTCAAAGATGGTCCCACATTTAATAGTTTGATCACTGAGGGTTTTATCTTGTTTTATTAATTGTGCTTTCTGATTTTTTCCCCAGGTATTTCTGTAGGAAGCCAATTGATCAGTATTGGCTGAAAGCACAGACCAATCAGAAAACAATGCCCAATTGACATAGAGACAATATTCAAAGAGCATGAATCAAGTAAAAAAACTACGGAAACTCAAAAGATTGGAAGGATAGCTATACTTGTACTGAGGTTAGTAGTAGCAAATACTGAATGGCACAAATGATCACAATTTTTCAAAGAAGCTTAAGAATATGGTAGCACATTTTATTAGCAGCTCTTTGAATAAAGTAGGTCAGTTGGAATAAGAAAAGACTTCACATTTCTCAACAAAACAAAAGGCAACTATATCCAACAGATGTTGGAAGAATGGGAGCCAGCTAAAAGTTTCAAATTAACTTCCCTGGCAAGATTAAATGCTGTATGCTACGTGAAATTCCACTTTCCCACCACCCTTCTAAAATTCCTTTTTGCATTCTGGCTGGCCCAAGACTTAGTATTACCAGTAAAAGAACATTATCATCCCACATGATGATTAAAATGGAAGGAAAAGCACAGTTAATGTTTCAGTAAGAGTTCTTAAAATCCCTTTATTGAGATTTAAATGAACCTGTCCTATGTCTGGAAAGAAGCAAATTCTTTTTCCCTGTGAGGCTAACTCTTTCTTCTCTAACCCAAGCATTAGCCTGATATTTTTCTGAACAAAGTAAAAATCAATAACTGAACTTGGACATTCTGCTCCCTTGGTAACTACATAGTCTACTGTTACTTTCCTGCATTGGCAGCATTAAGTTGCAACACAGGTCCTTTTCTGGTTATAATAGAACATCCTTTATAATTTCACATGAGTTTTCTCAGATATTTTATGATGATTGGTCACTTCATTTATGTGGTTGCCTGAGTAATCTTTATAGGAGAATGAAAGAAATGAGGGGAAGAGGAGAAAGAAGGAAGACTACAAGACTGGCTAAATCCCAGAGCAACTCAGATTTAAGTGTTCTGTTTTTGTGGTGGGCATCTGACTAGAGCCACCCCCAGCTGACATCTGGGGTGTGTGTGATCAGCTTTCAGCCATCCCTGAAATTCACTGTGGAAGCAGAGATCACGGTCAGTATCAAGCTCAGATCAGTACTACTCGTCTGTTACCCTCAAGAGGTTTGTTAGTAGGTAAAACTGCACTAAAGCACATTTCTGTGGAATTCCCTTCAGATCCACTGATGACATTAACTGCTTCCTAGCACTGTTAAAAACTTCATAGTGGATTAAAAACCACGCAAGTTCCTCCTTGGGCTTTTCATTCAGTGGTCTATTATGGAAGTCTTTTCCCTGTCTGTCCTCCAAGCACACACAGTGGTTTTTGGTTGTATTTGTGAGATGGTTTTTCCTAGGAATGACAATGGATCTCTAATGGAGAATTTTTTTTTTTCAAAATTGATGTTCTTCTGCTCTAAACAATTGCACTGTTCGTGTTCTAAAAGTTTGTATTTAGTTTCATCTGCATGTGAATGGAAAATATTGAGCTGGTTTATGTTCTATGTTTAAAACTTCAGAGGGCTGATGAAGAAATAAGTTTGTTTCATAAATGAAGTTACTCCTGGACCAAGTCAAAACTACTCTTTGATATGTATTTTGCCCTCATATGTTGTGTGCTAGGGCCATTCCATTTATTATCTCTGTTATCAGAGATGGTTCACTAACTTACAGAACAAGGATTGCTTTGCATCTTTCTGTTAAATTTGCAAACACAAACAAGGAGCAGGGTAGATTAGTTGCTTCACTTTAAAAGCTTCATTTTGAAAGAAGTTGAGAACCTCAGTGGCTGCAAATATAGCTTTTTTTTTTTTTTT